>JBAMAX010001673.1:0-229370 GCA_037043745.1 Chymomyza amoena | reverse complement strand
GCCCAAAGATTCTTCCTCTTCATCTTCATTTGTGCATAATCAATTCCAAAAGCCTTAAAATACTTTTGCGCAATTTATATTTGCCTTAAAACAGTTTTGACCACTAACAAGTATAAGTACTCCGTTCTGTTGCCAAGCATCTTCCCTAAAACGCGATTATATAAACACAATACCCAAAGATTATTCTTTTTCATACTACTTTGTGTATAATCAATTCCCAAACCCTTAAAATACTTTTCCCAATTTATCTATGCCTTAAAGCAGTTTTGACCACTAACAAGATAAGCAAACCGTTCTATAAGCAAACCGTTCAAACATTTTCCTTAAATCGCGATTATATTAATACAATACTCAAAGATTCTTCATCTTCATTTGTGCATAATCAATTTCAAAAGCCTTAAAATACTTTTGTACAATTTATCTCTGATTACTTTATGCATAATCAATGTTCTCACATTCTCAAAGCCTTAACATACTTTTGCACAACTTATCTTTGCCTTAATACAATTTTGACCTCTGATTAAGCCCCAAAGCCAAAACTGACATAAATATTTATTCACTCAACTCCTTTCCTAAGAACAACGATTATATCATCAACATAGTCATAGGATTCCGCTTTTCATAATCATAATTTGTGCATAATCAATGTTCGCAAATCCCCAAAGGCTTAAGACTGCTTTTTCGCCATTTATCTTTGCTTACATACAGATTTGACCTCTAGATAAGGATAAGCATGCCCCAAAGAGCCGTGCTTAAGTCAACTCAAGTGCACACGTGCGCTTAGACTAACAAAAGATGCTGCGTGTCCTGATAGGATAATCACTTTTAAGCCACAAAAGTAAAAGTCTAGAAGCCCATTCATATAACAATATTAAAAAAGAAAGAATGCTGCAAATGTAAACGACTCGTCTGGAGGGGCGTTTGCATAATACCCAGCTCGTTGTTAATGAAAATCTATGGAAAATTTGCGGCCCTCGGTCATAAAAACAAATGAAAAGCAAGCCAAGATTTACGATTGAATGAAACGCAAAATGCTAACTTGGGTTGATTACGTAAAATGCGTATTACAACAAAAAAGAAAAACGCACACACACCAACACACTCTCACTAAGAGAGGGCAGCCACTTGAGAGTAGTACGAATTTTTCAAGGACACGCACAGTCGAAGGACGTTGAACGTAACATTTTTTTTAGGGGCCTACGTCGGGCGTTCTTTTGTCATTATACAATCAACTAATGTTTTTTTTTTAATTTTACCAACACTAACAATTAACAGTTACTTACAGCACGAAGCAAGTTGGCAGCACGAAGGCGTCACAAAGGCGCTTTCCTGCTGATTTTTGTTGTTGTTTGGTTTATGTTTTTGTTGTTATCTTTAAGCCCAAGTAGGCTTTGCTTTATGTGTAGTTTGGCTAGCTGAAAAGTGTCACAGTTATTAGTTAGTGTGCGTACGGAAAACACGAAAAATATTATTTTATAAAAATTTTTAACGCTGCAATATAAATTTTTCGTTCTATTGAACAAAAAAATTTAAATTACAGTTTTAAATGCTTTTGTTTTTGTTGTTTTTTTACGCGTAAGAATTGACGCGACGCAATCGAGGCAGAAGCTAAAGCGCGATAGAACGAACCGTGCGTTGGGAACTCAGCTGACTTAATGAAAACGTTTGCTACACGCTGCCAGCAGCAACAGCCAAACTAGCTAAAGAGAGCGAGTGAGCAAAGCAGAGAGTGCAGCCAAACGTGAGAGAGCGCGCAAATTCGTTGGCGCTCTGTGTGGATACCAGCGAGAACAGCCGTAGAGTGGGAGCCAAGTGACAGCAGCAGCAGCAACAAGCAAACAGCAGGTAAGTTTTTGTTGTATGTTGGCTTATTGGTAGTAGTAGGTCACACATTAGGTCGGTGTTGTTGGTGTTGTTGTTGTTGGTGCTGCAACCAACACCTACGCAGCGAGCACCCTGCATTCATTCATGCAGCAGGCTGCAGTTGCAGCTGCGCTTCGAGCGCGCTCAACATACTCCAAGATTACTGACGGTTAAAATAAAACAAAAAACAGTTATAATCTCATGCAAATGAAAATGTTTTCGAACATAATAATATTTCATTCACACATTCACAGTAGCAGCGGGCGCTGCATACGAGGGTTGACATATAATTTATCCAAAATGAAAAAGAAAACAAAAACATTTGACACATTTGCAATAGACAAATTTTCGTTTCAAATTCGTCCGATTTTGTTTGACATGTTTATTGCATCCGTCGGTCATCGGCTGTTCAATCCGAACTATTCGAACGGATGGCCCATGTATTTAAAATGTTTGGTGATTAAAATTAAAGCTTGCACATCTATAATTATACATTGAAGATAATATATTCTGTTACGAAAACTAATAAACAGATTAAGTTTTAATTACCAACTATAAGTTAGTTGGATTCCTTTGTCATTCTTGTTGTAGCAAAGCGTTTAAGCAAAATTTCTACAGCTATTTTTACTGTTCGCCAGCGCTTTAATTTCTCTCCATCAATTTCCGAAATCTGTAATCTCTTTGCTTCTGGTCTGACGCCAAGATGCCCTGCGGGTTCGCATCGAGGGCTTGTCTTTCGATTTCACTCGTATGTTTTCGAAGCGTATGCCCGATCCATTTCCACTTTCGCCACTTAAATTGGGTGAATATTGGTTCTAGCTTACATCTTCTATAAAGCTTACTGTTTGTGATGGTTATTGTCCACTGTATGCGCAGGATTCTTGGGAGACAGCGGTTGATATAAGCTTGGAGCTTACATGCGACACCTGTAGTCATTAGCCAGGTTTCGCAGCCGTAGAGTATGACCGACTTTAAGTTGGATCTGTAGATTCTCAGCTTGGTGTCGTTGGACAGAGCGGTTGATTTCCATATGGTGTATAATTGGCCATAAACTTATTTTACCTTATTTATGGGGCTGCGTGATATTACGCTCCTCAGATATAAACGACTTTCACATGCTCTCTTTGTGTATTCGAAGTTAAACTGGCTTGTCAACCTAAAGGCAGGCGAAGACATACTTTTTATTTTACTTCGATTGATACTGAAACCTACTTTCTCGGACGCACGATGCTATTTAGTCGATTTTATTCTGCATGTCAATATGTCCAGACGAAATCAGTCATATGTCGTCAGCGTAAAATAGGTCAAGAATTATCTGTGGTTCCCATCCCGTGGCCAGTGTGTAGCTAGCAATCCTCGGAGGAGGATTCCTTCTAGCGGGACTATCTCAATAGAAGGGCTAAATAGAGATCTGCGATATACAACGGGCCGATTTAGGCCTAAGGGCTGAATTTTCAAGCCAGCAGCCGTCCTTACCTAACTAATCTGTGGTTCTACTCTTTTTGGCGTAGCTTAATTTTAATCAAAGTCTTGTCTCTAATATAACCGCCATAATTCCTCGATTTATTGGTTTTATGAAGTTATGTCACAGCGAATAAACATTTTGTGACCTCCGAGTCCGAATATTGATTTTTTTGTGTGTCTGGGTAATTAATATTTTGAGGATCCGAAATGCTACCCTTTTAGTAGATTCTCTTGCACTGTGACTATATATTCTTGTTTCAAGAATTTTCGCACCGGCTTACCGAAACACTATTAGGTCAAAAAGCTTAGGTTGAGAAAAAAGTGTGCTCGGTGCAGGCCGAGATCACCAAAGTAATGGTAATACTTTTTTAAAGAAAAGCATAACACCTATTTGCTAATTAGCAAGAAAGACCAAATCATGCTTCCCTTGCTAAACTTTTCGAAGATTCGATAACACTGCTTCGTTTTAACCTATAACATCGAAAATCGTGGCCTCCAATGATCTGTTATGCGATAGCCATATATTTCTGATGTTTATGCGCATGCAAAGATCCATACAGACCATTGCTGTTTAAAATCGGACTCAAATGCATGATACTCTGACAATATTTTTATTTATGACATAAAATACTGGAATATATGTATATATATTTCCTACAGTTCGAAGGTGGAACATACATCCTCAAAACTGCTGGAATATACCATACATAAACTTATAGAATCCAACCATCCCTACATTAGTCGGTGACCGCTCACCATGATGTGCATGTCAATATATAAAATTCATGATAGATTTTTATAAAAATACAAGAGGATCCGTAAGATGTTGAAAAAATTATCTTTTTTTTAAGGCTGTTCTGCTATTCATTCGTTTTGAACAAATTTCGTACTTTCTGTATGTCTAAGAAATTTTAAATCAAGTGACGTATTAATTTTTCCATCAAATTCTTAATTTGTACAATGACTTCTTAGTTGCCGTGCCACTGTGCGTAGGGCTGGACAGCAGATAATTTTTAGAAATAAAAGCTATACTCCAAATTCCATTTTATATAGATTTTTACAATTAATGCAAAGAACATTTTTTTTTAGGGGTTTTATTACAATTTTAGCTTAATAGCATTGTACTGAAATGTTGGCAGACCTATACATTTTTCTAAGTCCGGCGAAAATTTCAAAATCTCAAGGATAAGCCATTTTTGAATATATGTTAAAAAAAAAACAGTCGTTCATAAATATTAATATACTTTTTAGAAAAAGTCGCTTAAAGGTACACATTTTGTATAGATTTCTTAATTCCATGCGTTTATGGGGTTTTTTTTTTTGTAATAAAAGCCGAGTCTAAAACTGAAAATCAAAATACGTCAATTGTGAATTAAAGGAAAATCTTTCCTTAAAATTGATTTCTGACGATGAGTAATAATCAAGCAGCGTCCAACAATAGACAAAATAATTTATGCGACAATGCTTTTTTTCAAATAGGTGAACTGAAGAAATTCGATGAAGTGTGTATAAAAGACTGTATCAGACTTGGCAGAGGTGGTACCAACTTTTCTGCATCGTAGTGTAGCGTCCTTGTAGCGTCAGAGTGCAAAATGCAAATTTAACTAAAAAAAGGCAAACATCCTGGATGTAGATATTTGCATTTCGTCCTAGAAACATAAAAGTCGGCCCTCGCCAAATGTCACACACAGCTTCAGCAACCAAGCGCTCTCTTTATCACTAGCGAACTCTCTCGTTTTTATGCTTGCGCTCTGTTTGGTTATGAGCGAGTGAGTGTTTTGCTTTGGGGCTTGGAAGTTTGTGGGCTAGAGGAGGGGCCAAGGAAGCTTACCCTAGAAGAGCACAAAAAAGCAACGCCAACTAGTATCAGCTTCTAACGTTGTCGTCGTTGTTGCTCTTGTTGTTGTTGTAGCTGCTTATGTAACAATGTAACAGCAGCTACAAAAGCAACACCAACAACAACAACAGCATGACCGAGGCGACATTAACGTCAACGTCGTCGTCGACGTCGTGTTGTTGTTGTTGTCATCGTTGTGGTCTCAGGCAAACGTTGAAGGGCAGTCAGCGACCTCGTTCTAGAAAAAGGCAGCCAGCAAAAGGCAGAACGAAAGAACCAACAACATAAAAGCCATACATATAGTAGAATAAACATTTCCAAATATACAATAAAAATGTAGGGTTTTCCTTTTATTTTTTTATATTCCATATAAAATAGTACAGAGCGGTGGGGGTTGACACAGAGACGAACGACCCAGTGGGTGGTTCCGATGGCCTGACATCAAAGCTATGCGAATTGCGCAACAGTCGGGCGAATGTGTGGATAATCTTCCACAGTGAGATGTATTTTTTTTCTACTCTGCGTGTATTTCCAAATGCTTTTGCAATTTTGAAGGGATCTGGGACTGGCTGATTAAGCTGCCATTCAACTGGCTGTGGCTTGAAAGAGTTTAGAGCACGTAATACCATGGGAACAGTAAGCCTAGCCCGAGTAGAGTAACCTAGCCAACCTTTTATCTGGGTTTTTCACTTGCATGAGCTTGATAGTGGTTGCATGAGGAAGAGATTTAAGCTGCTTGAGGTTTACCTACTTCAATGCAACTGTTGACAGATTGTGAGTTGAACTAGTGGTTCATATTTGAGGCTCTGTGCCAGTAAGTCAAGCACAACAGTTATGCGAAAATTTAAACCATTTTAAGTTGAAGAGTTTGTTTAAAGGTTGTGAGATGTGTCTATTAATGCTGCAAAAGTTTAACTTGCTCTAGACCGAATAAGAGATTTTATAGACAATATACGTTGTTCCCAAGATTCTTCTTATTTTTCTATTACAAGCAAAATACAACAGGCGTTTGGCATAGCACTGCAAATTATTCGAAATAAAAAATACTTTGAAATCCCTTAAAAAAAAGAGAAAAAAAAAATATATCCTAGGATATATATATATCCAGATAGACCATAAGTTTTTTTATACCAAATATCTCTGCATAGTCTTTAATCCATATCCATTAATATGTACGTCTGTCCGACTCAGCGACTAGTGACTTAAATTTTTTGGGTGAAATATGAATACTGTAAATAAATCCAAACGTTTTCTTCAATCTTAGTGGTCTATGTTCTTCATACCGTAGCAGAGATATTTTTAAGTGAAAATCGGATCTTAAAAATTTTAATAATTAAATCCAAGATAAAAATTAAATATTTTTTTAATATTAATTTTGAATACTTACGAACAAAATAATTTTTCGGTACAAAAAGTATTCTAAAGACGCGCAACCTTCAGTAATCTTTATTGATCCTTGGGATTCATTTTTCGGAATAATTCAATTTTTCGTGCAAATGTAAAAAAGTTATTGAAAAATCGGTTTTGGGGAACTCTAAATTGCCTTCGGATTGAAAAGTGGTTACATTTACTTTTCTCCCGAAAAAAAAAATGTGCCAAAATAAAATATGTTTTGGAATAACTAAGTAGCTTTTCAATAATTTATAAATTTTGAGTGCTTACGAACAAAATAATATACTAAACTCTCGTAAACTTAAGTAATCTTCATATAATTTTTCGGGATTAATTTTTCGGATTATTAAGTGGTTACATCCAACCATCCAATCTATCTAACCTAAAAAAAATCGGTATTTTTCGCTACGGGAATTTTTAAGTCTTGTAACTGAGTAACTTGAGTAATTTCTATAATTCTTTGGGACTTATGTTTAGCATTTTTAAGTGTTACATTTACAAAGACAAAAATCGGTTTTGGGTCAATTTTTTAAATATCCATTTTTAGGTGATTACGAAAAGAATAATTTTTCTTTACGAAAGGTATTCTAAAGTCTTGTAATCTTAAGTTTTCCCTATAATTCGATATATTTTTCGAATCATTAAGCGTTTTTAGTAACTTTGCTCCTGGAAAATTTTTTTTTAAATTTTTTTGCCTAGGCAAAAAAGAGTTTCAAAAATTGGGTTTAAGGAATTCTAAGATCTTGTAACCAACAGTAAGCCTTATAATTCCTTGAAATTTATTCGGATTATTAAAATGAGCTATTTTGTATTTTTTATAAAGGCGAAACGATTTACATAAATTAATCATTTTTCTTAGCTACTGCTATTGTTCAAGAAACCAATTTTCCACAACTCATTTTCATTCGTAACGGAAGGATTAGATAAAATAAATATTTTTACGCAAAAATCTTACTGAAATCTTATTTTCAAAGTTTTTGATGGAAATCAGATTTTTCAGTCCCAAAAGAAAACCTAGTACCAAATAATTCCTTCTTTCTTGAGAATGATTTTGACGACCTCTACCGCCTACCTCTACTAAAAATACGAGCTTCCATTACAAATAAAACTTTAAATTAAATTGTGAACATTTTTTGCATTGGAGATTTTTGTGTACGAATTATTGAATTCGAGATAAATGGGTTTAAACATAAGTCAAAATAGCGGAAATCTCTACGGGGGAAACCCATTTTGGTTTTAGACTTTTTGGATGGTCCTTAGAACATTAAGCAAGAGAAATTGCAGCATGCAATTTTTTCCTGTTCAACCCCATTTTTATTCTATTTTTACTGTACTATATTAAGGAAGTGAATACCCTTTGCTGCATATTCCTGAGTACTCTCTATGCTCATAATTTAATTAAAGGAAAATTGGATTTTCTACCCAAGAATCGTTCTAAAGAAGCTTAAGTACCCAGCTCTTACTCAGTCGTTTCCCTATTTTGCTTATTGTATAATTTAAAATAACATCTTAATACTGCCAGCTCCAACTATAATTTATGCTTTTGTTTACTAACTCATTCAAAGTGCACTTTTCCAAACAAAACTAGTTGGTATTAAAATACAGCCACTCATTCAACCAACCAACCAACCACTCACTGTAAATGCAACCCTTTTCCCAACTATCTGGGTAGCCCATATACTATTATATTTATTATAAACTGCCGCAGCGATGCATCACATAAGCAATTTTTCAACGACAGGCAGAGCGCTCTTTACTCCGGTTACCTTCGCACATGCCCGTGGCATGCCACACTATCCATAGCCTTGCCACAAACGGTTGGTTCAAGCGTAATTTAATTTTGTGCGCCATTTATTTATACTGGTCAACGGTTTCAAGCCAAGTTGGCTGCGGGAGCCTGTAGAGAATTTATAGCCCGCACAAATTAGGTTAGGTCGGAGCACACACACGCGGAGTTACTCAAGACCATGTAGAGAAACACCTGATGCGACTGTCGCCAGCGCTTCCGCCAACGCAGTACAAACAACGCTTTACCTTTGTGCCACAGACTTCATCTTATTTGTTTGTTGTTTGTTCTTGAGTTTGTTGCAGGGGTGGAGCTGGAAGTAAATTTGAGGGGGTTTTTGTATTCGGTGTACCGCAGAATAAGAAGAAGAACGGAGAATGAACAAAATTTCCAAACCGAATCTAAATCTCAAAATTTGTAGGCTGATTTCAATACGAATCAAAACTTCTTAGCCAAAATTTCTTGTGGTATTGGTGCTAAAGTCCAATGTGTACCGCGGTAGAGAACCTACCGGAATTGAAATTAAAATTTGCGGCGTGGGAGGGATTACCACACCCATGGACGTAGAGACAAGCTCCGGGCCCGAGGGAATCCTCTCCTTCTAGTTGGGCCTGTCGCACCAATTCCATAACCAATCAAAAATTCTTTGGCGGAACTAAACCCGAATCAAGATTTCCAGGCGTTCCAAATCGAGAAAAAAACAACAGATTCTTGATCCGATCGATTGGATCGAAACAAAATTCTTAGAGAACCCAACACGGATTAAGATTTCTAGGCGTTTCAAATATTATACTCAAGTGTAAGAGATTCGGTGCGAAAATTGGGAAGGGCATAGAAGGGATTCTATATCGAACATATCTAGGGCGTCCAAATTTCTTGCTCAGTGTGATGGAATCGGTGCGGGATAGGTCTGGTTAGGTGGAACCCAATCCGAATAGGATTTCTAGGCGTTTTAAATATTATACTCAAGATTAAAAGAATCGGTATGGAAATTGGGAAGGGCAAAGAAGGGATTCTCAAACCAATCGATAGGATCGAAACAAAAATCTTAGAGAGAACCCAACGCGAGTAAAGATTTCTAGCCGTTCCAAATATTATACTCAAGCGTAGGAGAATCGGTGCGGAAATCGGGAAGGGTATAAAAGAGATTCTCGTAGCGGTCGATGGGATCAAAACAAAATATTTAAATGGGTCCCATATGGAATCGAATATTTCTGTGTCCAAATTTCATACTCAGTGTGATGAAATCTGTGCGGGATAAGGTTGGAAATTATCTTAAAATGCACAGAATAGGCCGAATTCTCTTAGCGACAGTATCTCGAATCATTTTTCCAAGTTTGTAGAAATGGAACTACGACGAAAATCCAATGACCCAGCCAAGAGCGAAATGGATGGGTCGGTTAGTCCCCTACCTTCCCCTCCTTTCCGTCCGGCCTTATCGAACCAATCCCATATTCAATCAAAATTCTTTGGTGGAAACCAACCAATTGGGAAGGGCTTGGAAGTTATTTCTGTACCGGTTCTATCTCGAATAAACATTTTAAGATGGTTGTCATATTGAATTGAAGTGTCCATAGCGTCCAAATTTCATTCTTAGTAAAAGGAGTTGGTGCGAGAATCCCGATTTAGATAGTCCTGGAAATGGGACTACGACCAAATCCCAATGACTCAGTCAAAAGCTAAATTGACGGGTAGGTCATTCTAAGTAACTAGCATTGCAAGATTAGAGAGATAAGGGATAAGGTAACAGGCGGAACGCTTTATACATATACTTGCAGTACAGACGTAAGTCCCATCCCAATCCCATCTATGTATATTTCACATTTTGAGCATCTTCAAGTTGTAACAGGCTCTTATGTTACGTGAGTAACTTCCCCCCAGAATCCTCCCCCTTGTTCAGCCACTGACTTGTCGGCATCTGGTTTTCTGCTTTGTTGCAATTTCGGCTCTAGATATGAGTAAGTTGTTTTTCCTGCTCTTCGGGCTCTGGCCCACGCAACAACAAATGTTCTAATTGAAAGGAAATGTTCAAAGCACATGTTCTATTGGTTGTTGTTGGCAGAGGAGTATGAATAAGGGGGTCTTTGCTCCCGGCTAATTGAATTACCTTACTTTATGGTCTGCCGCTTACATTCTGCCTTTAAATGCGAATGCAAGACGCAAACGATTTCAGTCGGTGCACATTATGTTTTGCTTTTTATTAAAACCATTTTCCGTTTACATTTTCCTGACCTAATTTTGATGCACTCTCGTTAGAGATTTTTCTTCTTGCTTTTTATTTTTGGGGCGAGTCTCCTCCGGTTAAACTCTCGCAACGAGAGCACCAAAGTCATAGAAAGTGAGAGTGGGCCAAACAGTTGGCTGCAGTTGTCATCATTTTGTTGCCAATTAGAAGAAATATTTTAAAAAATTAAAAAGAATTTTCCTTTTTATTTATTTAATATTAAAACACTCAAAATTAGCAATTAAAAGTGAAAGCAGACGTTTTTAAAGCCAAATGAGCAGGGAGTGTTAAGCAGTTGTAGACAACGAAGTTTGAATACTCTTATAAAGTTTAATTTAGAATAAGTAAAAAGGGCAAAGTTAGTTGGGGATTAGAGGAAAGTATCAAAATATCTAAAAATGGAAGGCATACCACACGAGATATGAAGCACATATGTACTTAGAGATATGCCAGAAGTCTTGCATTATCGGTCTTGCCCCCATAACTCTAGAAAAACTCACTTTACATAACTACAGGCTATATAACTGACGTCTACATAGGTGTGGAACGTGATTATATACACCACCCACCCTTTTATTTGATCGTCAATTTTTCAAGGATTACCAAAGATTAATAAAAAGAAGACTACAACTTTTTGATTCGAGTTGAAGTTTGCTGACGTCATTGCGTTCTAATCTATGCGTTGCTCCTGAAATTTTAAGCATTAGTTCCTTCTTAGCCTTACAACAAACTTGCATCCCTCTGCAATGTAAGCAGGTGGAGAGTGCTTGCACATCGAGTTGAGCTCTCTTTGCCGTGATGTATTTGCGTCAGGTCAATTTCCCGTCAAGGTGAACGCCAAAACAGGTTACTTCCTCAATTTGTCCTCAGCATTGGACAAGTTTTTTTTGATTAGGACAAACAGGACGTGTTAACGTTATTTTTATCAACGCAGATGCGCCAATCTGACTATCGTCAGGTGTTGAGCTGCATTTAGAGGGCATCTTGAGCGGATGAGGATTGCCGTGTCGCTAAAAATATTTGTTTTAAATTTACTTTCCCAAGAAGTTGTTGATGAGGGTAGGATAAATAGCAGTACTGAATTTCTGCAGTGGTCGGACCACCTTCGCGTGGCAGTATGGAGACTTCGAAGAGTCTGAAGACAAGCGGAGAATAACCATGCCCATAAACTAATGTTAAGTGTCGTCGTGCGCCATTAAATTCTGTGTCTTGCTTGGGAAAACAGCGACTGATTAAGCACACCTACGAAGATTCCGCTAAAACCAACTCAAGTGGCGTAAGCTGTCTTGGATGGGAGCTCGTTGGTGGCGAAAGGCTCTTTGGTAGCCCATCAACTTTAGGGATTGATGAAAATGTGGGCAAAATGAAGGCAATCCCAGACTCTGACCGGCGTCGGATTGTTGATAATTTAGGAATTTCCAACGATCGTGTCCAAAAAATTATTTATGAAGGTCTAGCCATGCAAAAAGTGTGCCTCAGTGCTGCTAAAAAGCACTCAACAGTGTTCGAGTGGAGTAAGCTGTTCCGGATGACTACCAGCTTGCTGGTAGCTCATCAACTTTAAGGAATGATGAAAATATGGGCAAAGTGAAGGCACTCCCAGACTCTAAACGGCGCACAAACATTCGTCAGATTGTTGATTAAGGAATTTCCAAAAGTATTAGTACCCAAAAAATTATTTCCAAACATGTAGCCAAGCAAAAGGTGTGCCTCCAGTGCTGCTAGAAGACACTCAACATTGTTCGAGTGGAGTAAGCTGTTCATGGAGGCAGCTCATAGATGACGACCAGTTAGCTGGTAGCTCATCAACTTTAAGGAATTATGAAAAGGGAAGGCACTACCAGACTCTGAACGGCGCACAAACATTCGTCAAATTGTTGAATTGAGAATTTGTAACTATAGTGTCCAAAATATTATTTCTGAAGATCTAGCCATACAAAAGATATGACTCCAGTTTGTGCGCAGTTGGTGAGGGAGACACCGGTTCCCCACCCTCTACAATCCAGATCTTTGCGCCACCTGACTTCTTTCTCTTTCCCAGACTCAAGCGGAACTTCAAGGGAAACCGATTCAGCTCCATAGCTCCATGCGTGGTAAAAGCCGTGACGACATACCTTAAGAGGATTTCAGATAGCGATTTACAAAACGCGTTTGAATTTATATTCTTTCAGTGCTTCTACTTTATGATCCCACCTGTAAATAATTTTAAAATAGTAAAATGCCTTCGTTTAGTCTGAATCCCAACCTGCAGTTGCCACAAGCTCCAAAACTAACACACACATTGTTTCAAACACGCTGTCTAACTAAATAAACCCCTAGATAGAGTATAAAACAGACTCGTGTCGTCAACACTTGTTTGGCCATATCCAAAAATAGATTACAAGTCAAATTGGCAGCGGCAAACTTTTCATAAATTGTGGAAAATTCATGACTATGACTATGTTGGCTATTTTTCGCATTTGTTTGTGGGCGTATGCATGTTCTGGCATTCCAAAAAGCTAGCCAAACCCGCGCCGCGTAGTTCTTATATTATTAAATAAAGAAATTACAAAACTTATGCCTACCAAAAGTAAGCATAAGTAGCTAACTGCGTATGGTGTTTTGGTAACGAAGTTTTAGCCACGTTCCCATGACAGAGTAATGATTGCGCACGCACGAAATGTGGGAAGTTAGACCCGCCCAGTGGGCATGTCGTTGGGCAATTAAACTTGGCAGACTGCATGGCTCACTGATGTTGTTGCTGTCTTGACGTACATAACACACACCCATACGCACACACACTTTTGCTGTAGTTGTCGTAGTTATGCAAGGTTTATGGTCGCCATTGACGTCCTTGAAACCTATATAAGCTTTTATTTTTCTTTTGTCTTAAGGCGCCTTTATGTATGCTACATAAAAATAAAAAATCGCTACAAATAACGTGACTAGCAATTTAACGCAAACATAACTCTTTTTTTGTTTTTATTTGCAGTGTAGACTTACGCACAGCAAAATGGGGGATGCAGACAATGGTAAAAAAATATTCTTACAAAAATGCGCTCAATGTCATACTTACGAATCGGGTGGCAAGCACAAGGTAGGTCCAAATTTGGGTGGACTTTTTGGACGCAAAAGTGGCACATCCGCTAACTACAAGTATACAGATGCGAATCAGCGTAGAGGAGTTGTCTGGAATGATGCAACGTTGGATGAATACCTAAAGGATCCCAAGAAATACATACCCGGCACTAAGATGGTCTTTGGCGGTTTAAAGAAAGCCGAGGACCGCGCTGATTTGATAGCTTTCCTCAAGCGGGGAAATTAACTTAAGGCTACTACAAAAAAAATGAACACATACAAAACGACTGCAACTCAAATACATTGCTGCCATAATTCCACGTTAAAACACTACAATACAAAAAATACAAAGCGGAACCGGATTGCAAGCCTTTAAACACATTTAAGCTATGATGCCAGTACATGAACAAAATTCAGTTTAGAAAGCCCAGTTTAATTTTAATGCATTTAAGTGATTATGTATAAATGCGCACAATTAAATATTTTAATAAAATTTCAAGGCGCACATACAATTAAGCTTTTGTTTGAACGCAAATGGCTGCATATAGCAGCAAGCTTTGGCAGCGCATGCACAGTGTAGATCAATGGTAAATAATAAAACAATAACAATTGCGCTGCTGAACGGAATTAATATATGTAATTTTTTAAATTTTCTTAAAATTTATATTTAATGCATGTTTTTATTGTTGTATTTTTAATGGCGCGCTTTAAAAAATACAAAGTTGCAAAAACAATTTTGTGTACGACTATATATAGCGCACACAAACTTCAGCTTTTGTTTGCCTTAGCAGCGCTACGCATAGCAGCCAGCTTTGGCAACGCATGCGCCTTGACGATCAATGGCTATCGATAACGATTGTTTGGCAAATGCTATTTTATAAAAGAAAATTGTTTACTTTTATATATTTATTTAATGCACTCACTTTTATTTATTTATTTCATTTTATTTTTGTATACAAAACGTTTATTTAATAATTTTTAGCAAAACGATTATTTTATTTAGTGCGCGCGCAGCCCGACCGCTGCATGCAGCGCTGCCGCGCGTACGCTCGTTTTTAACCTACACTTTTGCGCTCATTCGCAGAAAATTGTTCAACGCGTAAGCACAAGCTTTGTGTTCAATGTAAGTAGCGGTCGTTTTTTACGTACATATAGTACATTTAAATGACGTAAAGTGCAAAAAGTTATTAAAAATTAATTTGCAAAATACTGCTAAAGTGTTAATGCTAATTATAAGTGTGTTGTGTCAAAATTAGACTACAAAATGTCTTATATAATTTAAGGCTGTGCTGGTGTAATGCTAAAAAAAAAATCACTTGCGAATAATTTGGGGGTTGTCTGATTACATAAACATACAAAGTGGTGGTGTACAAAATATTTTAGAGAATGTGTGTTAAGGGTGTTTCAATAAACAGCTGCATTTTAATTGTTTCATTTAAAGTACAAAGTCTGGCAAATATTAATCATGGAAAATATAAAAATTTGTATATGTACAGCATGATGTATGACTGTATGCCTGCATGTGTGTGCGTGTGTGTGTGTGGCTTGTGAAGGTGGCAGTCACATTGGCATTGAAACTGAAGAGCATCAAAAATTACATGATCTTTTTCTTGTGCTCTCTCTCTCTCAGCGCTCTCTTTGGTTTAAAATTTAGCTGCGTGGAATTTTTTCGCATGCGATTTTTCTGTCATTAAAATGCCAACCAAGCACGTGGTGGTTCTACAAGTTGCATTTTCTTGGTCAATTGCAGTTTTTTTTTTCCTGGTTTGCTAGTAGTATATAAAAAAGAGGTTTACTGCTTATGTAATATGTGCGCCAGTTTTGAGTTTTTGCAGACAGCTTTTTGTGTATACGACCCAATTTCATGCCTCCACCTTACTCTCATTCTATCTCATTTTCGCTGACACCTACACAAATACTTTGGCCTGATTCCAATGCGCTTTCGGTAGAAAATTGTGGAACAAGGCAAAAAAAAATATATATAAGAAAACTCTCATCAAGGCCGCTAGACATTCTTGTTGTTGCTTTGTTTTTCATGTAATCAGTGTGTGAGTTGTTCTCTATTGCATGCCCAGTAGAAAATTGGGTGCTCAGTGGAAAATTTATCGCTAATGACTTGGCCGTCTGTTGCTTAGCGCTACGAACAAATATCGATTTCGCTGATAATTGCAGGCCATTCTACCTAACATTGGCCGTGTTTCAGCGGCATCATACCTCCAAAGCTTACCTTTTTAAAGACGGTAATCATTGTAATTACTTTGTATTTGCATGGTATCAACTTCTGCGCGTGGCCAGTATTCTGTAGTCTGTATTTGCTGGCATTGGCCGGCTTTCACCAGTCTGAACTGCTCCAAAGGAGCTTAGGCTTTAGTTTAAAAACTAAAGATTATGCATTTATGCGCCCATTTTGATTTTTGTGCAATAAAGCCGTTCTTGACTTTATATACAAACAAAACAAATTTTACGGCTACCCAGTGGCAAATTTGAATACTACAAAAGCCTCTTCCTAAGCTATATTTGGTGCGTAGCGATTTATTTTTATGTCAATATTGGATTATTACCTTTTGAATTTATCGGCTGATTGTCAATGAATAAATATTTGGGAAAAAAAAACCTCTTTAAAGTACGCACAAAGGCGATCGTTTTATAATTTGTCTCGAAAAAATGTCATATACGCCAATTTACACCTTACTTTTTAAAGTACGCATAAGGGCGATCATTCTATTATTTTTCCAACAATAAAATCGCTGTTAGGGTATACACAGCGAAAATTTTCGCAATTACAGAAAGAATTACAGTAGCTTCGAAACGCGCTGACTCCCACTTTGAAACTTGAATCAATTTCACCAAAAGAGAAATTATAAAGTGATTACTGAATACTTTTATGTGTCATTAGTCATTGCTCTTTAATTTATATAATGAGCAACAAAGAAATGTCTGTTTTTTAAGCAATACATGTCACTAAAAATGTCCAACATGCCAATACTTAAATCTATAGATTTCTTCTATAGATAAGAAAGTTTTTTTTTGATTCACTAAACTCCATGCCAATTACGAGATTTGTTTACGTATATAAAATTACTGATTGCATTTGTATGACGTGGTTCATTATTCCTTATTTATATGCAACAGAAGAATGTGGACTATTTTAATCTCTTCAAATCGCTAAGACTATTTAACCTGCTCTACACTTAAATCTTTGGCATTCTCTTCTAGTTATCTGTTAAAAAAAAAATTGTTTTTGTGAAAATCATAATGTGATATTGCAATTATTAAAATTGTGAAATGCATTAGAATATTTTAAAATGCATTTCTGTTGCTTTTTAGGGTCAACAGAAACGAAATTTGCAATAGGATTCAATTGATGAAGCAATAGCTAGTAAGATAACTCCGTCGAAAAATCAAAATTTTTAAGAACAACAATCTGACGATGAAACCATCAGACATATTCTCTGTGACTGCCCAGCGCTGGTATGGGACGAGCTGTCACATGGGAAAGGAACGGATTTGTCCCTTCCATCTTAGGTCAATAGCAACAAAAGACCTACTGGTATTCATGCGGAAAGCTTTTGCCGTAATTTATGGCCTCACTCTTTGTGAGGAACCCTTACGGGAAAAAAAAATCCTCAATATTTGTTCCAATATTCTTATTACTGAAAAACAGCGAAGAGCTTGAAAAATTTACATTTCTTTTCTGAGTAATTTTTGCAAAATTAGTTAATATTGAATTGGCAAATAAATAGCTCAGCCGGAAAGGGACAATTTTGAGGATGAAGCTAGATTTTTTAGATTCTTGTTGAATTCTCTATTTAGAACGCGCACAAAAAACCAAAAAGCAGCAAAATTTTAAGCCGTCACCCACAAAATTCACGCTACGAACGTTCCCAAATTGCCTACTGGGTTGTGTGCTGCTCTCACTTAGTCTCTCTCTGTAATGTTTTTTTTACGCTCACACGCAACTATTTTTTTTTTTTCAAATGCACATTTTCGCATGCAAGCAATTAGCACCTGACCAAAACGTAAGCCGTTAACTAAAAACGTTACCGACCCCGACATAGACCTTGAGCTTTCCTTGTTTGCCTCTGTACAATATCACGTCAGTTAGAATTTTGATTTCCGCTTGAAATTGTTTAGGAATTGTGTATACTCTGTAATGCATAGGAGCCGAAAATGAAATCTATTCAAAAAAATCTACAGAGGACAGAAGAGTGGGAGGATTAGGGAAGTTGCTAAGATCTGTGGGAGCATGCGAGCAATGGGATCACATTGAAAAATTCTTTTGAAAAACAAATTAGTAGATCTTGTAAAAATCTACGGTGGAAAGAAGAGTAGGAGGATCAGGGAAGTTGCTAAGATCTGCATGAGCATGCGGGCAGTAGGACCACATTGAAAAATTTCTACTATTGCAACCGATCGCAGATAGTTAACGAATTGCTTTAGGTATCGATGCGTAGTCTGAGTATAGAGTATCTGGATTCCCTCGACTATACGTCCTACATTTACTATAAAATGTGTGCCTGTTGCCGAGTGCGAAAAAGCTGACGCAATCAAAATTTCGCTTGAAGAAACCTCAGACGGTATACAAATACACTCAGACGCCTCACACATACACTCAGATCCAGAACTGGCGCGCTTGGAGCAAGTCTTGTGTCTGTGTTTGGCAACATGTGACCGAGCTGGCTATGTGATGACGTTGCTGCTCACGCGTGGAAATCAGTTTCAATGAGCGTTTAATGAACTTTAGCACAAAGTGAGGGAGAGCGGGTTAAAGAGCTTTTATTTCGAAGAGCGGCACGTTCGTTAGGTAATAAACTTTTGGCTAGGTTTCTTATCAGTTGGCGTATAACTTACCAATTGTTATCTTTACGGCTAATGCAGTCAACCTTCATTTTGTTATTTAAACAGTCAGTTTCCGCTTTTGTTTTATAACTAAGCACACTTCAAATACCCGTATCAATAATGTTTATATAATGCACTTATAACAACCTAACCAATATTTGCACTTACTTATCAATTGGTATTTTTTTTTATTCTAATCCCACAGTCGAGTCAGTTTTAACACAATATTTTAACTCCAATACATAATGGGCGTACCAGCTGGTGATGTTGAAAAGGGCAAGAAGCTGTTCGTGCAGCGGTGCGCACAGTGCCATACTGTTGAGGCCGGTGGCAAGCACAAGGTTGGACCCAATCTACATGGTCTGATTGGTCGCAAGACTGGCCAGGCGCCCGGTTTCGCCTACACAGATGCCAACAAAGCCAAGGGCATTACCTGGAATGAGGATACGCTGTTCGAATACCTGGAAAACCCCAAGAAGTACATCCCTGGCACCAAGATGATCTTCGCTGGTCTGAAGAAGCCCAATGAGCGCGGTGACTTGATTGCTTATCTGAAATCAGCTACCAAGTAAAGCGAGTGTTATATCATCTAACCAACAAACACCACCTCGACAGCAGTTAATGTTTTTAAGGCGTGCTTGGAGGCGTGGCACGCTGCCAAAAGTGTGCTACTATCACTAAGTAATTAAGCCCGTATTAAATGGGCTTGTGTTCTATTAACACCACACCTACAACAGCAACAACAACAAAATACAGACCTTAAAGTTACAATTATGTTAATTATAAAAGATTATATAGGACAATTTTATTATTTAATTTAAATAAAAGTGAACATATTTAATTTAAATTATGACAAAATTGTCAAACAAAACGACAACATTATGTAAAAACAAATACATAACAAAAAATTATAAAAAAAACTAGTGTTATTTATTGAAAAATTTTGTGAGGAATTTGAGTAAAAACTTATGAAAGCTTTTGTATTGTATAAGTTGTCCAGCATAAGCTGCAAGTTAATACGAAAAGTGTAAGCTTATGAGCTTTATTGTACAGCTCATGGCTATGATTCATATTTATCGTTAAGAAAGCTTATTCGACTTTTGTTAGCAATCCAAGTGATTTAAAATATTGGTGATTTTTTTGATCACTTTTGTGTAATATTTGTAATGCTGTGTTAGGTTAGGTTGTAAATGCAGCTCAGATAATCACTGAGATCACCCAGAGACCAAGAGATCCATTGTGTTGCATAATCAAAAGAATAATTGAATAAAGGGTGGAGGAGGATCAAAAACTGTACATCCAATCGCCTAAGTCTCTCATGTTGCAAAACCATTTTGAGGATTCGACGAATGCAGCCAAATCCGCTAGACTATCGTCAAAGAATGGTTTACCCAGAAACTGGGTTCGTCTTAGCCATATTGCGTATGGTGCAGTGCCCCGTTACAGCGCCTACCCCCATCCTAGTCCTGTTTTTATGGAAGCGCATAAGTTCAGATTTTGGACATATCTCGGCCCGAGTGCTCGGGAGATGCGACAATCAGACAGAATGTCCCATGCTGCAATACTTCAATGATAATTGTAATTCAAAGAGTTCCTGAATATCGGATGCCCTTGCCTTAAATACACCCTTTCCGAGATTTATGGAAGAAGTCGCTGACTTGGTCTTGTAGATTCCCACGAAATTCTTTATGGACTTACATTTATAGTGGCTTCTCCTATTTTTCACTTCTTAGCAGTAAAACTTCGTAAGCTCAATTTTGCTCTGCATGATCCTTACCAGGTCTTATGCTCTAATTGCAAATATTATTATTGGGTGAAAAAAATGTACTGCGACCCAAGGTGATCCTTTGTACCCAAAAGTCCTGTGGCCTGCATCTATTCCAGTATTTTATTTGGACTTATGGTAACAACGTGGTAGAACGTACATGCCTAGAGCTTGTTTCTATTACCGGCGAGTGCCATACATTCACACATTCCATGCGAAGAAGATAGAACATAGTCCACTATCCAATTAAGTGGCTGTGGAGCCTACATTGTCCCGTTAGAACACCTGTCAGGATTCTCACTGTCTTCTTCTCGTGAGTTATCACGACTTTAAACCTCTTATGGTTGTGGTTGGAGAGGAGGGTTATTGACTGTTTAAGCCCTGGTATCTGTGCTTATTGAATCAGTACCACGTGGTTACCAATCCCACAGTATGGTTCAGGACCGATTAGCGGTGTTGCTGCACCGGCCCTGTGTTGTGTGTGTCCTGGAACCCATCTTATCGTGAGCTTATATCAGGATCCTAATTTATCCAGTGATGTTCTAACTTCTTTGTCCAGCCTTCATTTGTTCTTGGCTTTGATTAATGCGTTTATTGCTGCTTGATTATCATACAAACAAAATGAATCCTTGTTATGATAGTTCTTTAGCAGACTGAATGCTGCACAACTTCCAATAGCAGATTTCAGCTTGGAAAAACCTGTATGTAGTGCCTAGTATGAAGTGCCTCCTGCCAGTGGTTCATATTATTTCGTCCTGGGCCCTATTACCCCCACCTTCCTTAATCAGTAATTTATCCATCTGTATACCACTTTATTGTATGAGGTTTCGTTGCCCCAATCACAAACGGTACTACCAACTTTTAACTGATGGCTCCTAATAAAGAGTGGCATGGTGACAAGACATGTGTTATCTTCAATAAGATCTTCATTTATCGACTACTGCAAAGGAACGATGTCGTTGGACGAGCAGAGAATACACTAAAACCGCAGAGCGCATTACGGGTGCAGGTACTTCTCAAATGAAGCCTTTATGTTTGTTACGCTTATTTTTGGGTATGCATATAAGATCCTTTTAATAGGATCAAACGTAGTCACAACAAGCCTTAATAATAGCGAAAAATTACCAACTGCAAAAGATCTTACGAAGACATAAAGCTGTGTAGACTAATACATAGACTAAGCTGGAACTAAGCTTATTTAAAATAATTTAAAATAGCTGTTCTTATAAATAAGTTAAAATACTAATTTGTTCAATCTGATTAAATATTTGAATATCAATTATCATCCTTAAAAAGCAATGTTGAATAATCTATATTACATTATTTATAATAAGGAATATAAATGTATTATGTGATTATTTTATTTAATTTTCGATTAAAATTGAAAATAAAATGTTTTTTTGATAAAAAATAAAAAAAATCATGCCGACTTACCTGCATAACTCTATTTTATTGTAGTTCACATAAGGTCCAAAATTATTTTATCAAATTATTAATATAATATCAAGTAGGCTAATTTGCACTTTGCACTCTACAAATAGTCAAATAACCAATTTGGCTGTAGGGCATCAACAACACAATGAAAAGCACAGATTACACACACTTAAAAAAAAGAGCATAAAAATATACGCACACTAAAGCAGAACAAGCTGCTTTTAATTAAACACACAATAGATTAATAACACTTACATTTATTGACTTCACTGCATTTTAGTAAATAAACCAAAGAGAGCAAAGAGATCAATCTATCAGCACAAACACTCTCACACTCACGCGCTTGCACTTATTACATTCACTGCACTAAAAAAATATAAAAAAATGAAATTGACCGACAGTAGCGCGCGCCTTTTCACACCCATGCTCATTATACGAAATTTCAATTTGCTTTCCCTTTTACACTTTTCACTGCCAACTTTTAAGCGCATTTTATTAATTTTCTTGATTTACTTATTTTAAACATGTGCCGCGGATAAATTAATTATTTCGAAGTATTGCAAATTATTTTAATAACTACTTAAAAACATTGTAACACTTATTTTGCAACGCGTAAACTTATTTATTTTTGCATTAAACTGCAGCGCGTAACCGACCGTGTCAAAGGAGCGACTTACTGATTTTTATTCTCTTTTGTTTTACTTTTCTTTGACACTTGACTTTAGCAGAGCCGGAGTACCGAACATGCTTGTATGAAAAATATGAGAGAGTTACACAAACAACAAAGCCAAGCAGCATCAAGGCTCAGTTACATGTTTAACTCTTTCTCTATTTCTTTTTATGCTGCTTTCTTACGCGCTCAGCTCAAAGGAACTGCTATTGATATTGTCCTATTTGCACTATTTATGCATTGTTAGAGTGAAGGTGATAAATAAAAATAAAGGGAAAATACGCATACATATGCATTTTTCTGTGTTTAATTGATCATTCTGTGCCGCTGAAATGTATGCACACATGCATGCGATTTGTGTACACAATACGTGTGATCCGATAGTCCATGGGAAAGGACCGATCCGAACACTGCTTTAGGTGAATATTAAAACTATATTGAGCTAACTGGATTTTTAGTTGTAATTAAATACCATATAAAAATGCGTAATATAATATTTACATTGAGTAATTGGAATCTCGTTTTGTTTCAATTTAATTGTATGTGTATAAATGTTCTTTTGCAGATTGAATGCTGCACATCCTCCAATAGCAGATTTCAGCTTGGAAATTGCTGGTATGTAGTGCCTAGTATAAAGTGCCTGCTGCCTAGTGGTTCATAATATTTGGTCCTGGGTTCTATTTTCCCTACTTTCTTGATCAGTTGGTTATCTATCTGTGTACCACTTTATTGCATGAGGTTTCATAGGGTGAACTGCCGCAAGAGAGGTCCAAGCCTCTAATTGCAACAGTCTTTGTAATTTCATCTCTATCTAACGTCATCTTGAGTTGTCTCTTCGAGCAACTTTGACCAATTCTGAGTCACCCAATGGTGGACATTTGGCTTTTTCTAAGATAATGTGCAATTTTCTACCCTATTTTAAATCGCATATCGTTAATATATATTTTTTTACTTTTATATTTTTCCAATTTAAGATCTTTCTTCTTCTTAAGTAAATAAAATGTGTTTAGGCTATTAGCGTTAAGTTAGCTATATGCCTGCAATACTCCCTTAATTATTAGTATTGAGAGCGTCGTTATGGAAATCGATTTTTTGTCTAGCTAGAAAATTCTCGTAACATTCTTTTCTAGTACCTCCAATACCTACGTAATTGTTTAACATCGCTAAGATTGAACCCAAACGTTAAGAAAGAATCAAACATTGACAAATTGAATTAGAAATGAATTTAATTATTTGGAAGTTTTTGAAAAAGTTCTAATGTAATTGCTATTATTTAAAATTAACTTACTGTGGACGAATAATTTTGAAGAAAAATGACAAGAGTTACCTATTCAACAAAGTTTCATCATCATCAATTGGCCATTACAAACGTGGGTCGGTCTTGGCCGCATCCAGAAGCCTTCGCCAATTGTTTTTGCCTTGCGCGCACTGATGCCAGTTTGAAATATCAAGCCTAGGTAGAGCTCGTACAGCTCTTGTAAGCTGTGCTCAAGAGGGACCAAAGATCTTACGTGACATTTTTCTCTCGAAAACTCTTAAGACTTGCTCATTATTGTTCGTCGATCGTCCATGATTCTGGGCCATACGTAAGGTCGGGTATAACGAGCGTTTTATAAAAAGGTGTCAAATATTACCAATATGGTTTAACAAAGATTCAAGAAACCCTTCGTAATGAATCCTAATCCTAAGATGGCATCAAACTCAGAATTACTGTTGTGTTGGATGGTTTTATAGGGCAAGATCTATGTATTGAGATTCAACCATATGTTCGGAGAAGAATTTCACTTGCTCAAGCTTTATATGCTGCAAGGAACATATATGTAAGGACGTTACCTGCTCAATTGAATATAACTGAGATGCAGTCTTGATACAATTTTTGTTTCGTTTGGAGCCCATGGTCTGTTGGGAGTGTCTGCACGTGCCGCAGAAAGGTTGGAGGGCCCTATTAACGGCCTTGCATGAACGATCTCTCGTCAGTTTTTCAGCTATTCAGTTTACAACATTGTGGAAAACTTATGGAAAGTTTTCTATTTAAACGTTACCCAGTATGTTTAAACAAATAAGATAAAACGGAAGTACCTTCAATTATATGGCTTTATAATTGCGATGGATCTGTTGATCCTTAACAAAATGATACATAAAGATGTTTCATATAAAGTTTTTTTTGCAGTATGTATTACATATTTTAATTTTAAAAACAATATATTCAAAAAAATGCCACAAAAATTAAGTTTTTTACATTTTGGCTATAATATATATTTCTTTTATACACTCAAAAATTTATGATACACTTTGATAACAATTTTCTTTATTATATTAATATGTGTTTAATGCTTTTTATTATTAGTTATTGTAAAATGAACAGCAATTTCGATAGTTTACTTTAGAGCCTTAATAACAATAAAACTTTAATTACTTTTACGTGTTTTTTTTTTTGTTAAAGGAATTTGAAATACTTGAAGGGTTTCTTTTTTTTTGTGTATGCCGACGCTATAATACATAAAAGTGCTTGTAAAATACGAAAAACTGTACAGCAGCGCAACAAACAAACAATAATAACAACAAAAAACAAATATATGTATTTTTTTTGTGGAATGCCAACAAAAAGCAAAAATATTTTCTTTACATGTGAACACGCTGCTCCTTTTTAATGTCAGCCCAAATAATATAATAATGGACAACTATGAAGTGGCGTTCGCCTAACGAGAACTTATTTTAAACAGGAAGAAATTAACATGCGCTTAAACTTAGCCAGAAAACAATAAATCTTAGTAGGAGTCAAATTGGGGCAGCAAGCTAAGGCCCCATAACTCTTATTGGTAGTTTTTGTTTGGACAGCAATGTCTGGCTAAGGCTGGTACATGACATGTGTGATGCTGCCTTAGGCCTTGCCAGAAATTGGAGCAGCGCCTTGTTTTTGGTTCTCGCTATCCTTTTCCAACTGTTTGCCTAGGTATTCCCTGTTAAATAAAAAAAAGGTGTGTAAGTATATAGCAGAGATTTTAATAAATTACATGACCAAAAAGAAAATGAGAATTTTTACAAGTGAAATTTAGTGATTCAGAGATTCTTGAGAAATAAAGACTTCAGATCGAAAAACGTTGAATGACTTGAGAGCAAAATATTGGCTATATAAGGCTTGATTCATTAATGTAATGAGTATGGTTATTTATGCTCGTGTTTTGGGTGTTCATCCACAGGTAGCTGGGTAGTAAGGGCTTTAAGTTAAGAGTGTCCATTAGATTTACTTACCAATTGTGTACCATAAGTTTTTGAACGGCTAGAAGAGCTTCATAACGCACATTAGGATCCTCATGACCCAAGTGCTGCATAACAATCTGTTTGCCACCCAAATGTTCCAAGACGCTAAAAATAATAAAAGTCCATAAAATGACTACAAAGCCGTAAATGCACAAATTCTTACTGTTTGCCCCTGGGATAGTGACGCACGTACTCTCCAATATCAAAGCAAGCTACAGACAAAATAATAGTATCTTTTGAGGTCTCCAGCAGATGTACCAATATGCGCAACAGCTCGTAGTTCTTCTCGTTCAAACGCTGAGCATTCTCACGCCAGAACTTGGCAGACTTGTGCACTGGCGACCATTCCAAGCGACCGCTGCGCACCTCAGTGGCATACTCATCAAAGCTGCTCAAATCCTGCACCGAGTTTTGCAGTTTCTCGCTCAAATACTCCACATCAGAGGTGATGTCTTCATCATCAAAACGACGCTGCTCCAAAATGGACAACTGTTTCAAGACCTTGCACTGCACCATGGCAATGCAATGATCCTTGGCCACAGAAGCATCTTCTGGCTTCTCAATCAGATTGCGGAACACAGCCAAGATAATGCGTGTAACCTTCTCCTTGGCGCAATCGCTTAAAATATCAGCCAAAATTGGTATAACGCTGAATTTGTTCATCTTAGCAGCCAGCAAAGGATTGAAGGTTAAAACCCAAAGGCAAAAGATAAGCTGGTATTGCACCTATGAATAAGAAATCGAATTTAAATTGTACCAAACAATTTACATATTTCAATTTCAAACTCACCTGGAAGTTAACGCGCGTCGACAAAATCCGGATCAGCGTGCTAATTCCATCCACGCTGACAAAAGCAAAACGATAGTCATCCACGCGCAGCATCATTTGCATGCAACGTGCCACAGACTGTATGTACTCGTTGCTCTAAGGATCCCAGGAAAAATAGATTCAATTAGTCTAGATTTGCTTTAGTTGTGTTTTAATTTTAGTAGCAGTGTTAGTTAAAAGACGCGCAGCGATATCGCAGAATTAAAAATTTTGTATGGACAACAATTTGCGCCAATCTGGAGAAAATTTAACCCGCTACATTTTGTATTTATGATAACAAACTAATGACTACTACAACTAACTAATACAGGTGTGAGGTGTGCACTAAAAAAAAATATAGAAAGAGATAATAATAGCAGCAGCAACAACAACGATAGGGAGAAAATAGTTAAGTAATAAACTGTAGCCTTGCCTTGTGTATAGATTTTATGATAGGGGCGGGGAGAAAAAGAGGCATGGCTTATAGCTGAGAGTAGGTCAAGTTGCACCAACACCGTTTTTATTAAATACCTTTGCACCACATTGATATGTTCTGTATATATACACTGCACTTTTTTATTTTTACTTTCGAATTCGTTTTTTTACTCTGAAATCGTCCATTAGTTGTGTTAGTAGTTAAAAACTTTTTACTTTGGCGATTACACATTTAAACAAACAGCTCACAATTTTCCTTTTGCACTGTGTCAATGGCAAGTTTTGCAGCGGTCAGCTTTCAGTCAGCTTACAGACTGCTGCAAAATTTAGTTGACATGTGCAAAGTTACCCAGCAAATAATTGTAAGTAGATTAAAGTTTATAAAGATAGTATTTTTTGATTAATCTAGCATACAATTAATAATTATAAAAAAAAAAGATTTTTTAAATGTTAGAATAGAATTATTACAAAGTTTCTTAAGCAGTAAATTGTTTCGTTATATAGAAATTCTTAACAGAAAATCATGTGTATAAAATAATTGGCAATATGGTAATATCCTTTATAGAATATTGATTTTGCGCAAAGTTTATGGCAAACATTTCTTAGAAACAAATCTGAGTAATCTGATTTTTTGCTTTTAAGAACCAACAAATTTTTCGAGGTCTCCTGAGCTCCTCAACCGCACGTTATCTATGATTTTGGTTCAAAAACCTTTTTCGCTTACAATTGTTTGCTGGGTTAGTGTGCGTTTTATTTACGCGTGTTTGTATGTGTATATGGGGAGTGGTGGTGGTGGGGGGCGGGTTTTTGGTAGTGTTGGTATATGTATGTGTGTGTCAGTTTGTGTATATGTGATTTTTTTTTGGCTGTTTTGTATTGGAATACCGGTATAACATATTTGCCATCTGGATGCATCTGCTCAGCGCTCATATCACGATAGCTCTCATTGGCCAAGTATTGAACTTGTGCTGCATTGGGGCTGTATTGATGGCCCCCACTATGATGGTGATCTTTGCCATGTCCATGCGAGTGCACAATAATGGTTTGTGCACGCTTGGCCAACTGGGCCATTTCATTCAAATAGGTTTGACACTGTGGATTGGTTGGTTGGTTGGTTTGTTGTCGGGAAGTTAAGTTTTATTTTTTTTTGGACCAGACAGCAGCGTTGTTTGGAGATCATCAGTGCGATGGTTTTTTATATTAATTTTTTGTTTATGCAATTTTTGTATTGAACGTTTAAATTGCATTCAGATTTAAAAATAAATACATAGGTAAGAAGTTTATAGAAACCATAAATATTTGCTTGCAAAAACAAAAAGTTTGGTAACAAAACAAATATATGATTGCTTTGTGGACAGCACGATTTATGCGGTTTTTTTTGGGTTTTATATCCTTGCATAGGTGGAGGGAATGGAATCTTTGAAGCTATTACTTTTGTAATATTTTTGGTTAACACTTTTACTTTATATAAATGGAGGGTATACAAATTATTATGAAAAGGACGAGCTATCCCAAAGAAAGTAGAGGTGGAGAACTATCGATAGCACTATCGATGGTTGGGCGCTATCGAGCTACCATCGATAGCACTATCGATGGTTGGGCGCTATCGAGCTACCATCGATAGCAGCCAGACATTTTCGATAGTGCAGGACGTGTCATCGATAGTTGGGTTTTCACATTAAATTATCAATACTCAAGTAATATTTACGAGGTGTGTTCTAAAAGAAAGGTAACTTTTCAAATTTCGCGGGCAACGTATTTTCGATTATCCATTTTTTTGTTTTGTTGTGTTGGTACACTCTTCCCGAACATCTGTACCAAATTTCAAGTGAATGGCATTTTTTGTTTGGTTGTGAGAGGCCTAAAGGTTAAAAGTGTTTTGCGTGCTTGGCGATTTTTTACTATCGAAAAATATGGATCAACGGATTTGCATCAAATTTTGTGTAAAAAATAAAATTAGGTGCTCCGTAACACTTGAAATGTTGACAATAGCATACGGTGAAGCTGTGTGATTAAAAAAAATGTTTATAAGTGGTACAAACTCTTCCAAGATGGCCGGGAAGATGCCAATGACGTGCCTCGCTCTGGACGCCCCAGCACGTCAACAACTGATGAAAACGTTCAAGCAGTGAAGAAAATTGTTTTGGAAAATCGTCGAATCACTATCAGAGTAGTTGCTGAGGATGTCGGTATATCGCTTTGCTCGTGCCATGAAATTTTTTCTAACGTTTTGGGCATGAGACGTGTGTCAGCGAAGTTTGTTACGAAATTGCTAAATTTTGTCCAAAAGAACCGTCGCATGAGCATCGCTCAAGAGCTGTTGAATGACGTCAACGTCGACCCAGATTTACTCAAAAGGGTCATAACTGATGACGAATCATGGGTATATGGTTATGATATCGAAACCAAAGTCCAATCGTCCCAATGGAAGCGGCCAGAAGAGCCAAGCCCGAAAAAAGCACGCCAAGTTCGATCAAATGTCAAAGTATGGCTCACTGTTTTCTTTGATTGCCATGGCGTGGTGCATCAGGAGTTCTTACCATATGGTCGTACGGTCAATAAACAGTATTATCTGGAAGTTATGCGCCGTTTGCGAGAAGCAATACGAAGAAAACGTCCAGAATTGTGGAAAAACAAATCATAGCTTTTGCATAACGATAATGCCCCTGCTCACTTATCTTTGCTTTTGAGAGATTTTTTGGCCAAAAACAACACCACAATCATGCCTCAGCCACCATTTTCACCGGATTTGGCCCCATGTGACTTTTTCTTGTTTCCAAAACTAAAGAGACCTATGAAAGGACGGAGATTTGCAACGATTGAAGAGATAAAGACTATATCGCTGGAAGAGCTCAAGGCTATACCGAAAAGTACTTATGAGAAGTGCGATTGAGGATTGAGAAACCGTTGGCATAAGTGTATTGCATCTAAGGGGGATTACTTTGAAGGGGACAACATAAATATTGATGAATATACATATATTTTTTCTTAAAAATACAAAGTCACTTTACTTTTTGAACACACCTCGTATTTATATTAAATTATATTTCAGGTGGACCAAACGGATTTTCCCTTGCTTAAAAGGCTGTTTTTAAAATACTTGTGCATTCCTACAATATCCGTTGAGTCCGAAAGAGTATTTAGCAAGGCGGACCAAATTGTTTCAGAGAGGTGAACTAGGCTCAAAGAAGAAAATGTGAACAATCTTTTATTCTTGAACCAAAACTTTTGAATCAAAATCATTATCGTTTATGAATTTTTTAGTTTAAAAAATTAATTTAAATGTGTATATTATTGTGGACGGGACTATCGTACTATCGTTGGTTGTAAAATTACTATAGTGGATTATCGATGGCGCCGACTATCGATAGATCTCCATCTCCAAAAGAAAGTAATGCAAAGGCTCATCATTCAAAAAAAAAGAAAAGAAACCTTTCAGGGTGATACCCGACAGTGGCGGACGCTATTCCCTCTTTTGCAAAAAAAAATATTTAGTTGCCTTTTTAAAGTTTTTTTCCGAACTTAACAGCAGGACATGACTCTAAATAAGAACTAGATAAAAATTTATTGAATCTAGCGCTTATGGTTTCTCATCTTACGGACATTGCTTAGACACTACTCCAGGATATGACGAGTAACTTGTCAGAGTTTTGTATTCAGACATTGTCAACATTCCACCCGACACTTTGGATTGGCATTCCCTTTTGCAAGGATATATAAACTTTGGTAAACCAAAGTTTCCTTTTTTTCTTACTCATTTTATATTTAATTCAGTGTATGTGTGTGTGCGTGCGTGCAAACCAAAGAAATTAAATAATTTAAAATTTTTCTCAACGGTTGGTTATTTGTGCGAATAAACAACTTTCTTGGTGCTTTTCTTGCCATGGACTTCAAATTCATTGAAGTTTTTGTTTTAGAATTAATATACAATTCAAAATATTTTGGCTATTTACTTTGTTGTTGACTCATTGGCAGAGTTTTTTTTTTGTTTTTTTGGTAGGTATATAATAATTTGGAGTAGATACGTTAGATGACATGTACGTATACGCATATCATTAAAATTGTTTTAAAATAAAAGCAAGCAATTTTTGTTTTTTTTTTTAAATCATGCAAGGCATTAGACGTGTTAGGCATATATCAAAGAAGGGTAGGCAAATATATTATAATATATGTTATATGCTTGGCATAATATTAGATTTCATGCCAGTTAAAATAATAGTTGTAAATAAGAAGCTGAAGAAATACTTCAATCTAAGGAATTGATAGCCAAAGTTGCAACAAATTGTTGATAATTTTAAAAAACTGACCAATTAACATTGCATGCATTTAATTTATAATAATTTCAAAAAAACTAACTAGTAAGGCTTAAAAAATATAGTAAACCAAACAGCTTGGTTGCATGCAACTCATGCTATATATAATCTTGCAGCTATCCCATACTCGACTTACATGCGTACTATTCCGCACATGCTAGTTTTTTTGTTATATGATAATGCTACTTACATTGGAGGCCAATTGATCCTTTAAAAACTGCAAGTAGAAGTTCAAATCGGACTTGGGCATGGTCTCATGACCCCAGCAGGCAAACTTGGCCAAAATGCGTGATGCCATGTTGACAATAAAGCCATCCTGACGGTTTAATAGATTCAAAAAGGGTCCCCAAATGCATTGCTTTAGTTTCGCAGAGGTTTCGTGAAATAGATGCACACGTGAACGATCCTCCTGCAGCAAATCATCCAAAAGCACTAGTATATATTGTATAGTCGAATCCTTGGACAAATGCGAAACCAAATTCAGCAATGTCTTAACCGCCTGCGTCGGATTGTTTTGCAAGTAAGCGGCGCGTGATTTGTCCAAAGCGCTTATGGCCTGATAATCCTCTTGACTGATCATTTGCGACTGCATATACGAAGCCCAGTTGATGGTGCGGTTGCGTATATCAGTGGCCTGTTGCTGCAGCACCGAAGTGGCAGCAATCATGTCTGTAATTTTGAAAACATTTACATTATATTCTCACAAATAGGGTGGGGGTGCTGCGCTGGCCCTGGCACTTCGATTTTTCGCAAACGTCAACTTACCAATGTTTTCCTCGGGCAAATACAGTGCGGTGGTCATTTTGATTGCAATGTGTACTAATGGATGTTAAGAAAAATTAAATGATGCGTGCGTTAACACACAAATTCGAGCGCAGGATTTACAAATTACAATAATTTTAACAAGTGAAAAATTTTTTCACACAACTGCGACACAGCACCGAAATTCAGCTGACAGGTCTTGTGACTTATTCGCCGTATTCGCCTTAAAGTCAGCTGCTGCTGCTGTCAGCATGAATTCGCCTCACATTTTGTTAGTGCTGTAAAGCTGTCAATAATTACCAAATGGATTGACAAACAAATTATCGCACTTTTTTTAAATCAATTATTTACATTGCCAATAAAAATCATTAGTCGAACTTTATTGCATATTAAATATTACAAGTACTTTAATAACTATTTTGTCAACTTTTTTGATTTGCAACTGCAATCATTAGTACGACAAAAGTGAATGGCAAATGTCCAATAATGTCCACTAAACTGCAGTTCACCTGCAAGAGGAAACGAAATGCTGGCCATGGCAACTTCCATCCTTTTCCGAAAACTAATTTAAGTTATGAAGGCATTTTTACAGGACTCTGTGTAGAGATAGCTGAGCCTTATCAAATAAAAGCACTTTACGAAAATGGTTGTTATGGCAAGGGCAGTAAGTCACGGGGAGCGCCAGCTTACAATGATCCTAGCGAGAAATTGCTGCTTGGATTGGAGGAGGCTTGCTTTTTGGCTTACTATCTTAAAGTGTTGAAAATAAAAGACTTGACTTATGAGGAAATAAACTGGAACGCGTATGTGCAAGCCGCATTGCAGCTAAACAAACTATTTATAGAGCATTTAGCAGCCTATGTTTATTTAAAGTCCAAAAATTGGGTTATTAAAAGTGGCATTAAATTTGGCGGTGATTTTCGTAAGTATTATGAACTCTGAGAATGTATTACATAAAATATATGTTTTACTCTTACAGTTGTGTACAAACAAAGTCCAAGAAATTACCATGCCAGCTTTCTTGTAATCATCAATACGCCTTCAGATACCGAACATTATATAGCTAAAAATCTGAAAGGAGTGCAGCGAGTTGCTGAAACTTCTGACAAGGATGTGCTACTGCTGGTGGTTAAACAATCCAACTTTATGACAGAAAGCTTAGATACTACCAAAATTTTAGAAAATCTAAGCGTTAATGAGTTGGTTGTAAAGCGTTTTAACTATTCAGCTTATGTACAAAGTAGACAACAATAAAACTACATTTTTTCAAGACGCTTCTTCTTAGGTATGCCTGTGCGCCTATAATCGGCACGTTCCTGCAAATAGATGGCTTTGCATTCGTCCTTAAAAGCCTCGTTTTTGTACCAAAGCGCCAGACAGTCTTTAAGTGCAGAGTTTTCGTTGCGACAAGTAGCCACCATAAATATATTGCTAGTTTTGCAGCATTCTTCGAATTCCGCAACTTCCTTGGTGCAAAGTTCTGTGCGAGCGCGATCCCTCATGATTTTGGGTATAAGGATTTCACGTTCAACTTTGCGCAGTGTGGTGTCATCTGGATCGCCTAAATATGATATAAACTCAGTGACTTTTTTACCTTACCGCATGTTTTAATGGCTTACCGAGACCATGTGGATTGCGCGGATCGATTGCATATTTCTGTTCCATGTTTAAAATACGTGCTAAACTTTTTTTATAGTATTCTTTATATAAACAAGTCGTGTTATTTTATTTGTTCCGTGTGAATGACAAATTTTGAAAATATCGAGTTAATCGATAGCTTCCATCACTAGCTTGGATTTGCTTGTCATTGCTTCGATTCCGGCAGCACAAACAACACGAAGTTTAGTTTGTAAAAATTTAAAAACTTTAAACTGCAAAATGGAGACACTTCTGGGTATTAAAGGTCCCGATTTTGTTATGCTGGCCGCTGATACTACTCACGCCCGTTCTATCATAGTCATGAAAGAGGGTAAGTGTGACGACGTGCATTAAGTATCTCAACCGGCCATTTGCATAAAAAATGTTTCACTGTTTGCTAGATGAGAATAAAATCCATAAGGTTGCTGATAACTTGCTTATTTCAACGTGTGGAGAGTCTGGCGATACCGAGCAATTCACCGAGTTTATTTCGAAAAATATTGCTCTATACAAAATGCGCAATGGCTACGATCTGAATCCGCATGCGGCAGCTCACTTTACCCGCAAAAATTTGGCTGAATATTTGCGTAGTCGTACACCTTATCAGGTGTTTATGTTTGTAGCAGGGTAAGTTTGAAATATATAGCATACATTTTTTAAGAATAAACAAAAATATATCTTAAATTAACACAGCTATGATCCAGAAATGGGCCCAGAGTTGACCTTTATTGACTATTTGGCTACTGCTAAATCCGTCAATTATGCTGGTCATGGTTACGGTAGCATGTTCTGCGCCAGCATCTACGATCGCTATTGGCATCCCAACATTACTCAGGAGGAGGCTTACGATATGCTGAAAAAGTGTGTGCTGGAAATACAAAAGCGTCTTGTTGTAAATTTAAAGAATTTTAGCGTCGCGGTTGTCGGCAAGGATGGTGTACGTGATTTGGAGCCAATAAATACAAAGAACTTGGAGGGCTACAATGCCGCATAGTTAGGTTTACTTTGCAGTTTTTTTAGCATTAAAAATGCAATTTTAATTTGATATGAAATAAAAATTAAAATTCTAAAAAGCTACAAAATGATTTTCAACATTTATTTGAACCGTTTGGCAGCTCTGTTTGCAGCAAGTTGGCAGTTCTGTTCTAGAACAAAATTTCACAACGCGCTTTGTAAACAGCACTTAGTTTAATAAAATGCAAGCTCCTCCACCAGCGCATTGTCCCGGCGTCGAAAGTGAAAAGGCTGGCCTTGAAAGCGCCTGTGCCGGCTGTCCTAATCAAAGAATTTGTAGTGATCCCAATAAAAAGCTAGAAGATCCTGGCAAAGCTTTAGTGGTAGCTGCTTTAAAGGATGTGAAAAACAAATTGCTCATATTGTCCGGCAAGGGAGGTGTTGGCAAAAGCACAGTCACAACTTTGCTGACACGCTACTTGGCTCGCAGCAATCCGGACAACAATTTCGGTGTGCTTGATATAGACATTTGCGGTCCCTCACAGCCGCGCTTATTGGGTGCTCTGGGTGAGAATGTGCATCAATCTGGCTCTGGTTGGTCACCTGTAGGCATAGATGACAATGTATGCCTAATGTCAATTGGATTTTTACTTAGTTCTGTAGATGATGCCATTATATGGCGTGGTCCGAAAAAAAATGGCATGATTCGTCAATTTTTAAGCGAAGTCGATTGGGGCACTTTGGACCTTTTGCTGATAGATACACCCCCAGGAACTTCAGATGAACATTTGTCGGTTGTTTCCTACTTACGTGATGATAACGCGCCCGATTCAGTGCGTGCTATTATTGTCACCACGCCACAAGAAGTTGCGTTGCTCGATGTGCGAAAGGAAATCAACTTTTGTAAGAAGCAACGCATTCCCATTTTGGGAGTCGTAGAAAACATGAGCAGTTTTCGTTGTGGACACTGTGGCAACAGCTCTGAAATATTTCCAGCTAAAACAGGTGGCGCAGCGGCCATGTGTGCCGAAATGGAGGTTCCATTCCTGGGCTCTTTGCCCTTAGATCCGCTTGTTACAAAGGCCTGTGATACTGGTGAAGACATAACTGCATTGCGGAATAAAACCACAGATGGCTTGGCTTCCATTTGTTTAAAAATCAAGGGCAGTTTTTAGTTACAGTTTTTGTTCATTTTTTATTTTATATATCTTTATAAACCTACGAGTCGGTTTTTAACAATAAAGTAAAATAATAAAATAGATTTAATAATGAAAATGTAACTCGTCAAATCCTGCATACTGCCCATCAGTTTGTGTTCATTGCAATTGCAGGTGATCCGGGGCTGTTGACTTCCATTATAACAGAATTAGTACTGTATACGACCTCGGCCGGCTCATCAATATTCATAGAAGTTTCCGGGTAGAGGGGTCTGCTCATTAATGTACTACGTATGGGCGGAGCGAAGGTAGTATCACGATGTGGGGCAGCAGTCAAATCCTGCTCTTGTGGAGCCACATTCTCATCATTCTCAGTCTGCACAGACATTAGCATTGCATCAGCGGCTGCAGTTGTTAAAGCACCGAGTGTCCGAAGTTCAGGAATAGCTTCAGGGGAGTTGATTAGAGTAATTGACGCAGTGCAATCATGTACCTTGTAAATGCCCACAAGATAGTTCGCCAATTCAAACATATTGGCTCTTAGAGACACAATAATAAATTGTGCGTTTTTGGTGCGTTCCTGTTGGTCAATTTACAAATTATATTATTTGATCAAGAAAAAAGAAAAAGTAATCGTTCTTACCTTTATGTAATAACCAACAATAGATACATTCTTAAAATCCAAAGCAGCATCGATTTCATCCATAAAGTAAAGAGGTGAGGGCTTGTAATAATGCAAGGCAAAGACCAAAGCCAAAGAGGACAGTGTCTTTTCGCCACCCGATAAATTTGTTATATTTTTCCATGACTTTTTCGGGGGACGCACGCTGAATGAAACGCCCTCTGTGAAGGGGTCCATGGAATCAACTAGTTCAAGCTCAGCATCGCCGCCCAATGTTATCATCTGATACATCTCTTTAAGCTTGCGCGTTAAAATTGTAAAGCCGTCTACAAATTCATTATAACGTCGTTTGCGCACCTCCTCGTATTTATCGCGCATCTCGTTACGCTTTGACGTTATGTCCTCTAGCACTTGAACACGCTGTAAATAAACATCGCGCTTACTCGTAAACTCATCTATGATGCTTAAATTGGGCTTCCTTGTATTTAGTTCCTCCTCCAACTTTGAACACTCATATTTTTTCTGATTCAATTCGTCATCACAAAGCTCTTCTTCGGTAAAAGTTTCCAGAGGCTTTTGAGGTTCGGTTTCGCCGGGTATTTCATTTAGCTTCAGCGGCTTTAACTTCGCTCTCCATGTTGGTATTTGAGACTTGGTTTCGTTTATTTTGGAAGTGGCCGCCTGCAATTCGTTATCCATATCAACACGCTGTTTGTTGCGTTCGGCTTCTTGCTTGCTCAGCACATCAATCTCCTTTTTAATGTCTGAAGATTGTGACGTGGCTTTGCTAATAAGCTCCTCAGCCTCTTTACCTTGCTTTTCAAAATCCTCTATTTGTTCCTGGCATTTTTGACGTTCCTTATTTAGCGTACGTAACATCTCCTCGCTTTTTGTGATTAACTCACGCAATTCATTGTTATCCTTTTCAATTTTCTTCAGCTTATGATTGGCCGCTGATAGTTCCACATTAAGTGAATTCACATTAGAAGTTAATGTCTTTATCTTTTTTTGCACCTCCTTTATTTTAGACTCCAATGGCGCAACATTTTCATTACGCATCTTGTCGATTTCCTCCTGTATTGGTTCAATTTTGGAATTTATTGCCTGCTCGTCTTTCTGTATCTTGGCCATACGCTCCTTCAGCTTGGCAATTTCAAGTTCGGCCGCCTTAACAGCAGCTTCATCTGTGGTCGTTTGCTCCATTTTAAGTTTTTGCTCCTCGCATTGTATAAAACTGCTTTGTATTGATTTTTCACACGATAAAATTTCAACACTCAATTTCTGCTGATCGGCATTGTTCTTTTTTAATGCCAGGTGCAGATTTTTCACTTCATTTTCGAGTACACTCTGTTGCTCCTGGCAGTAATTAATACGCGACTGTAACTCGGAGGCCTTCTCCTGCATTTCCTCTAAAGCCTTCTCAGACATTTGAGATCCATCTAATGATTCCCTAGTTTTTGTCTGCACTTTGGTTCCCATTTTCCCGCGTATGGGACGATTACCACCGCCCGACATAAGTCCCGCCTGTTCAATTATTGAACCTGTCAGCGTGACTACACGAAAACGTTCTCGACCATACGCGATGCGGGAAGCTTGGTCTAACTCATCGGTAACCAGTGTATTGCCCAACGCAAAATAGAAGGCAGGACGCACGCGATCGTCTTCGATTGTCACAAGGTCGTATAGACGCGGCACATTCTCAGGTCTGCAAAAAAAAAAGTTTATTAATCTATTCTCTAACTAACAAATTACAAGTTAATTTGTTTTTTTTGTACAAAAACTTACGTTTGTATGGGGTAAGCTTGATTTTTCACTTTATCTAGCGCTATGAAAGAAGCTCGACCTACGTTATGTTTTTTTAACGCCTCAATGCAAGCTTGGGCCGTGTCCAGGCGATCCACAACAATATTGTCTAAACGACCGCAACAAGTGGAGATGGCAACATCGTATTTGGCATCTATGCCACCCAAATCGCCCAAGCGGCCAAGAATACCCGGTATTTTACCCTCCATTTTTAAGCGCATCAAGAATTTTACCACATTGTTGCTGGAACGTTGGCTTTGCACGCTGTCATAGCGTTCGTTGATCTATGGAATCAAGTGAAATTTTAAAAAATATTCTACAAATACATGTAACTACTTTTCGCCGTAATTATGGCTGACTCACCTGTGCCTGCAGCTTATTAAGTTGCCCTTTCAACACATGCTCCTCTTGCATATACTTTTTCGACTGTTCGGTCTTTGCAGCTATTTCGGTGTGTAATTTTGGTACCATAGCTTCTAGTTCTTCAAATTTAGCCCGTTCGTTCTTTAAGTTTATTTGGTTCTGTTCATAAGAGGTTTTGTAACTCTCATATTTACGTGCCGCAGTTATTTTCTCAGATTTGAGAGTTTTAATTTGAGTATCTCGTTCTTTGATCTCTTCATTAATAACATGAAGTGCATCTTTTATAACAACCAATTCAGTTTTACCCTTTTTAACTTTTTCAATCAAGGGCTCCGACTTTTCATTATTATTTTTTTTCGCTTCTTCCAATTGTGCATTTAGTGGATCTACCTCCTTTTCTAAGCGCTCCAGCTTACGATTGCATTCTTCAATCTCTCTTTGATTTTTCTCTGGCAATTTTCGTAATTTTATTTGCTCAGCTTCATTTTTCTCAATTGTTTCTTTATCTTTATGGCGCGCCTTATTTGTAGTTTCCATATTATGCTGCACATTATTAAAACTGCGTTCAGCGTCAATAAGTTTATTTTTAAGGTCTTCTCGTGATTTTATTAGTGCATTGTATGCTCTGTTTTTAAGAAAGAAAAGATTATACATCATGAATATTTGAACAATTTTCATACTTTACTTACTCCATTTCCTTGCGTATTAGCTGCTCTTTTTCAATGCGCTCCTTTTTGATAGCTTCCGTGCCATCATCGTGCGTTTTTAAATTTTCGACACAAGTATCATAAGTTTTAGTCTGCTCCTCTAGCTTTTTTTTCAATGTACTGATATACTTTTGACAGATCCAGTTCTGCAGACGGGTACGCTTATTCTCCAGGCGTAAATAGTCAACAGCTTCATTATAAGGCTGCTCAAGATCCTTCATTTCCCGTTCGGCTAACTTGCAACGATTATGTTTTTCTGTTCGATCGTCTGTTAGCTGATCGACACGCTGATTAATTTGCTGCAGTGGTCTTCTGTAACGCCGTGTGCCTATGATGTCTTCCAAATACTCCAGCATACCAGTTTCATTTTCGGTTTGACCTTTTGGCTTCATCATAGAAATCAATTCCACTTCGCCCTGCAACACGTTGAAAGAAAAGTTTAAACCTTAAAGTAAGACAATCAAGCCTACATTTTAATAAATTACCTGCAATATAAGAAATCGATTGTGCTCCAAATCCACATGGTGTTCTTTTAGCAGCTTGACCACTTCCTTAAGCTGCACACGCTTATCACCAATCCGGTAGTAACTCGTATTGTCGGCCATGGCTACGCGTTCAACAACAAACTCGGAGCCGGGTACTGTTTCGCATACGCCTTCACCCGTGTCCACAATAAGCTCAAAATATACTGACACTGAGCAACTACGCACATTAGGATACTTTGCTGAGCTGTGTATTAGGGTAGACAGCTTCTTGCAGCGTATGCGATTCGAGCGGCAGCCAAATACAAACAACATGGAGTCAATGACATTGCTTTTGCCACTGCCATTTGGTCCTATAATGGCTGTGAAGGATTGATTAAACGGTCCCAGTGATATTTCGCCAGCATAGCTCTTGAAATTTTTGTTCAAAATTTTTTTTATAATAAGACGTGGACCAGTGCTCTCCATGGAACAGTATGGTGGCACTGGCGGCGGTATATAAATGTCACCAATACGTGTGCCTCCCTCTTCGTCATCAAATATCATGGCATCATCAAGATCAGAGTCATTGTCACTTTGCTCTTCCTGTAATTGTTGCTGTGGAGCTTTTGGCACACGGAATGGGCCACTTTGACGTGGCCCACCGCGCGCCTTTGGCGTGCCCAATTTGGGACGCATGATATTTATACACTTTAAAGCTGGTAAGATAAATATTACAAAAACGCTAGCGCGTAAACAGAAGCCTTTATTCGGCGGTAAAATGAAATAGGACGCTCAACATACAGAGTTGAAACCGATAGTAATGATAGCCGATAAACTTAAGACAACATTTATCGGAGTCGCGGTTATTTGAATGTAACTCTGCGCAGTCAAGTTTAATTCTTATATCAATTTAATTAGACTGCACTAGTCAATACATTTAGATATATAAAGCTACTAGGTTAAAAAAAAACGCGCATTTACACGAAGAGGGTCATAACTCAAAAAATGCGTTAATAATACATATTAAACACTATGAAAAAGTGTACATTATGCCAAAATTTCACATTGGTGTCATAAATACATTCCGTGTATGACGAGAATTTTTCGCTATTTCACATCATTTATTTCAACGAATTTTATTTGGTGCAGTAGATTGAAAACTTTAAATGAATTTTCTGCAAAATGACATTTTTTGAGCTATGAGCGATGTCAGAACTAAATCATTTGAGCAACGATAACAATTGTAGCTGTTATCGATACTAGGTATGGCATTGACTGTGCAGGGCTGCAAAAAATGTTTATTTTAAAACAGCAGTTAATTTATAAAATATAGCAAACATATGCAAAATTAAGCTTTTTAAATAAGACATTTTAAATTTTGCATAAAATGTTTAAATAATTTCACTACACATGAGTTTCACGTTATGCTTTAAGAAAAGAGCAGCACTTTCTCTGCAACTTTATGCTGCTGCCAAAGAGCATTTTGCCAATAAATGGCCCATTCAGCGACTGAAATTATTTCAGTTACATTTTGTATTTGGATGCGCTCGCTTGCAGTTTACGTGCGCGCTTTAAATCGCTTCAAATAAAAGCGAACGCTATTTGTGCTTAGTTTTTCCACAATCTTTACAGGAAACTGGAAACGAACAAGAAAATGCTGCAAACTAGTGAAAATTCAAATTGCAAAACTGGTTTCACAGTCAAGGTCGGCCATAACAACTTTAAAGCTGTCGGCTTAAGCATTTCCGCAGCCAAACAAAAACAAAATCGCTCGTTTTTATCGTTATCAATGCAAATTTCAAACATGCTTCCAAGCAGCGCGCTTTTTGTTATTGTTGTTATGGCTTTTGTGATTATGTCTTCGGATGCTATGCGCATAGGTAATTTCTCCTCCCATGCCATGCCTTTTGTTTGACACTATTTTACAACGTCTGGACTTGATTTAATGTGCGTGATGGTTTTTTTTATTTTTGGCATGCCAGTTGGGTGTGAAAGTTGTTTGTTTTGTATAAAAAACCAAGTATTATATAATGGAGTAGCACACTGTGCAATGAACCCGATGATAGGTGGCCAGACATTTTCCTGACCCCCGCCATTGATGAGTAAATTTACTACTTTCTAAATGAACCAGTTGGCTGCTGTTACTGCCCATTCACTCATACGCATGTATGTAATTCAGATACAGTATCTATAGATCCCATCTTGCATTTTATACACATGCGCTTGCCCAATCTCTTGAGTTACGATATGTTGCCGAAGTTGGCTGCTGCCGCCAATTCATGATGCAAACGCAATTGACGTGTTTTGCCGCCACAACTTAGTATGTGCATAGTTTTCATGCTGCTGGCCATAGACGTAGAAGGGGTATGGCCAAAAAGCTGAAGGAAAAAAGTTAGCTTTAAGTGAAAGGTGTATTTTATGAAAAATAAGCTTCCCATATTAAAGGTATTTTATCAAGGTTTGTGTACTTCTTCCTTGTGGCCAACATTTCCATAAAATGTTCTATTGATCTGAAATCCGTTAACTGGGGTGCAGCTTTTAATTGACTGCAATGTTGAACAAACCATTCTTAAGCCAAAAATGTTATTGTCATGTTGGAACATGCCATGAGAGCTAAACTGTACTTATTCCATTAAATTAATTACTTATGCCATTATTGCTCAGTTGCAGCTGGTTTGCTACACCCAATACACCTCCAAAAGAAACACCGTCAGTGTTGTTGCTATGCGTGATCAACGCGTTTTTTTCTTTGGTCTCCAAGATTGCAGCAACACCCGACCAACAGCTCCATGGCTACTGCTATGCAGTAGTTTTATATTTTATCCGCTTTTTGGGTCATTGTGTTAATTAGTTTTCCTGCAATTACATGATGCTTTCTCACACTTCTTTTTTTTTGTCTACAGATGTGGATCAAATTGCCGGCAATCACACGCATACGGAGCAAACGCCTCACAGCCGCCAGACACGCGCAAATATTGCTTGCATACAAGATGCACGTTTCTATCGCAATCCAAACCGGCCGGTGCATAAAATCTGGACAAATAGTGAATGCGCAAAATATTTCCTTTGTCTTGATGGTGAGGTTTTTGAATTTAAATGCTCTGAAGGTCTGCTCTTTGATGTAGTGCGTCAGATATGCGATTTTAAAGCAAATGTGGATAATTGCGATATTAGCGCTGAGACGCCAGCGCCCAAGCCACTGCTGGAAATGGCGGATTGTTCAGATGAGACGCATTTGGGCTGTGGTGATGGTACTTGTCTGCCGGATGAGTACTTTTGCGATGGTTCCGTTGATTGTCCAGATGGCTCTGATGAAGGCTGGTGCGATTTAGAGCATGATCCCAATGCGGCGGGTGCTTGCGATCCTAGAAATTGTCAATTGCCGCATTGCTTTTGCTCCAAAGATGGCACCAGAATACCTGGTGATATGGTAGCACAAATGGTGCCACAAATGATATTGCTTACTTTTGATGACGCTGTAAATCATGATAATTGGGAGCTATATTCTAAAGTATTGTTTACACAAAATCGACGCAATCCTAATGGTTGCCCTATCAAAGGTACATTCTTTGTTTCGCATCCCTATACCAACTATCAGAATGTGCAGAAATTGTGGAATGATGGACATGAAATAGCAGTGCATTCCGTGACGTATGTTGGCAGTGATATATAAAACACAAATAAGTGTATTAAATATATATTTTTTAACAGCCATCGAGGTCCCGAACTTTGGTGGTCCAAAAATGCCACCATCGAGGACTGGTTTGATGAGATGGTAGGCCAGGCGAATATCATAAACAAGTTTGCTTCTGTGCGCATGGAAGAAATACGCGGCATGCGTGTGCCTTTTTTACGAGTTGGCTGGAATCGTCAGTTTCTAATGATGAAAGAGTTTGGATTTGTCTATGATGCGTCGATGGTGGCGCCACACTCCCAACCACCGCTTTGGCCCTACACATTGGACTACAAAATGCCACACAGCTGCACGGGTGTCAATCAAAATTGTCCAACGCGCAGTTATCCAGGAATTTGGGAGCTGGTCATGAATCAGTTGGAAGCGGGTGATTATAATTGTGGCATGGTCGACAGTTGTCCACCGCATTTAACTGGAGAAGATATCTATCGCATGCTGACGCATAACTTCAAGCGTCACTATCTAAGTAATCGTGCGCCCTATGGACTGTACTTCCACTCCACCTGGTTTAAGAAGATTGATTATTTAAATGCATTCTTGGTAAGTTCTGAGCTAATCTATGGGACACATTACAATTGAAGACTGTCACAAATGAATTTCTCTTTTCCAAACACTTTCCATAAATCGTGTACTAATCTTTCTTTAATTTTAGAAATTTCTTGATGATATGCAAAAGTTGCCAGATGTGTATTTTGTAACCAATCAACAAGCCATACAATGGATGCGTCAGCCCACTCCTATCAATAGACTTTCTACCTTTGAACCTTGGCAGTGCAAACCGAAGGAGCTGGACGCACACGAGCAGGTTTGTACCCTGCCAAACACCTGCAAGGTGCGAAGTCGAGTATTACAAGAGGACAGATATTTCTATACTTGTATGAGTTGTCCAGGACAATACCCTTGGATACGCAATGAGTTTGGTCTGGACTAGGAATTATGTTCCGTACATAAATTAGTTTAGAGTTTTGTTTAATTTATAATTTCTTGGTAACTTTAAGTGTATGCAAATATAGTTCATAAACTGTTGTAATTTGTACAAAACACCACGTTTTGGCTTAACCTAAACTCTTGACGCTATTCCTTACTGCGTTATGAAAGGATTTGCAATACTTTCGACGCCATCCTGCGGACAAATTAAAACCAATGCAGTGCCGCGACATACAACCAGGCCTAAACTGCGCGTTGAATCTTCGGTTAGCTTGTAGGGCTCATCAGAATCACGCAGATATTCGACTGTATTATCCAAGACAAGATTTAGCAACGCATCGTAGCCTTTTAATATACCGGAGGCTTCGCGTCCACCGGCAAATTTGACGCGTATTTGTTTTTCGAGGTATTTTGACAAATCCAAAATAGATTCCTTGCGACGTTTCTCCTTGCCATCATTGTTGCCACCCATCTGAGTGTATATAATAATGAATTAATATTAGTAACAATTATGTTTGTATAAAAAAATATTTGCCTTTTTATCAGCCATTTTCAATGTGTTTACTCTGCTGCTACTTGCTGTCTCAGAACGTATACAGATTGTAAGCAAGTTGGCAGCACTGCTCGGAAGGTGATGGAAAAAAGTTCAATGTTATAATAGTTCACTATGTATATCGATAACAATCGAAGACAGCTCTGCTAAAATTGACACTCCATTTTGTTTTCTCACGGCACTCACGTTACACGCAAAAAGAAAATATTTTATGCCGAAAATTATATGGCTTAATATAATTAGTTTGTTATAATAAAGTGTTAAATACAAAATAAAAACAATGGGCCGCAAGAAGAAGAAGGCCTCCAAACCCTGGTGCTGGTATCCTTTTCAAACAAAGCAAATGAAAATTTTTTCAGCTCACCTAGCGCTACGTGTGGTTCTACTTGCCGCTGGGGCTGCTAAAATTGTTGGAACGAAAAATTGTGGTATCTACATACACACACACGCGCATTTACATAATGTAGTGCTGTTGTTGTAGCCGCCGTGTGGGGGGACTGGGCGGCGACCCAATTTCTTTTCTTTTTTTTATATTTTGGTTATTCCTTAACTGCATAAATTTCTAAATATTAAGGTATTGCAATCGTGAGTTTGATGATGAGAAAATTCTTGTGCAGCATCAAAAGGCGAAGCATTTTAAATGCCACATTTGTCATAAGAAGCTCTACACAGGACCAGGCCTGTCTATACATTGTATGCAGGTGCACAAAGAGACTGTGGACAAAGTGCCTAACTCGTTACCCAATCGCTCAAACATCGAAATCGAAATTTTTGGCATGGATGGCATTCCAGCTGAAGATTTGCGCGAACATGAAAGACAAAAGAATGGCGGCAAATCTGATTCAGATGATGATGAGCCAGCCGCTAAAAAGAAAGTGGAATGTAAGTGCACTCTTTAATTAAAGCAAGTAACGCCTTGTATATGAAATTTCGTGTAGATCCAATGTCTGTACCGCCGCCCATGATGATGCCTCCAAATATGATGCCACCGCATTTGTTGGGCCAATATGGCATGATGCAACATATGCCGCCTTTGCCTCCATATCCGATGCCTATGATGACGCACATGATGCCGCCTCGACCCATGTTCCAGGCGGCCATGGCAACTACCTCAGCTGCTGCGGCAGCAGCTGTGCATCACCATCATGCCGCTGCGATGGCCCAGCAAAAGCCTACATTTCCGGCTTACAGGTGATAACTGCGGCTTATATAAAATGTTTTCAATTTATGGTATGATTTTATTTTGCAGCAATGCTACCATAAGTGCTCCACCTACAACTAACAATGCCAGTGCCGGCGGCGCATTAACGTCGAACGATGCTCCAGCGGGCGCACACGAACAACAACAGAATCAGGGTCGGCCGCCAGCTATAAATGCTGCAGGCAATGCACCTGCTACCGGAGCTAATACGCCTGTAACCTCAAAAATCATGCATCCACCAGATGATTTAAGCTTAGAGGAGCTGCGAGCACGCAAGCCTAAATACCAGTTACGCATGGCCGCTAATTCTCCGGTACCCAAAAGCTGTAGCCCTCAGCTGAGCAATAACAATGGCGGCAGCGCCAGCTCCTCAATGCCCGCCACACCGCCGCCGCCCTCACTCTCCGGTATGTCGCCCTCGAGCAGCGCTGCGAATGCTATTGCTGTGAGCACTGCAATCTCCAAGGCACAGGAAGTGAGTTCTTATCATAGTTATAGAAACCATAGTCAATATAAATGAGTTTTGAGCAGACGCACAGACCTGGACGCTTAAAATGCCACGCCTTTAACGCACGCACTTGTACAAAACAGTTAACAAAAAAAATAATATATATATATATGAAAAGACACAGACACTGCGTCAAAGGCGTTGTGAGATTCGCGTTTTTATCGCATTTAAAGATTCCATTTTTTCTATTTAAGTATGTAAATGCGATTAACAAATTTATAGTTTTTCATAAACTACTTAAATGATGTGCAAAACATTTTAAAAAAGTTAACATATAATTATTTTTGCAATTATGAAGCTGCGTTTCGCGGACGTTTTTTGACTAAAGTAACACCCACTCACACATACACAAAAACACACACTTACATACAAAAACAACCAATACACAAACGTACATAAATTTTTAGCATATAATATGATATATGTCTGTATAATTTTTTAATTAAACAAACAAATTAATGGCAACAAAAACGGCGGTTTTGAATTTAAACAAATAAATCGATTATTTAAGAAAAAAATACAAAACAAGAAAATATGAGAACAGCATTAAAAACAGTACAACAAGTTTCTTTTTATCTGGCCTTCGAGTGACTGAGACTGTCCCAATGGGCGTAACGCATTTCACAAATTGCAAAGATAATTCAATGGTTTGCTTTCGCTGTGCTTGAAGCAAATTCAAAATTAAAAAAAAAAAATACTGCCCAATTTTAGTTACAATTCCCCAATCTTTTTACAGACCGCTGCCATGGTAGCCGTGGCTCAGGCACAGGCACAAGCCCAGGCGCATGCACAAGTTGCTCAGGCACAGGCTGTAGTGCATGCACAGCACATGCAGGCTCAGGTACAAGCGGCACAGGTGGCACATGCCGTGGCCGCGCAGCAACATCAACAGCAACAACAACATCAGCAGCAGCAGCAACAACAACATCAGCAACAGCATGCCAAGCAACTGGAAGATCTCAATCGCGCTGTAATGCTGCAGCGTTTACAGGCGGCGCAGCGTCAGCCTGGCAATGCAGCGGCTGTAGGCATGGTAAGTTTCCAAGTGTAAAGCGGCAAGCGCTGCTGCCAAGACCCAACTTTCAACTTGACTAAAATCCTGAATGCTGAATTGTTTAATTTAACGTGACAACAATTACTCCATGCCCAGTTACATGTGGGGGGCAGTTGCTAAGCTAAGAGCCAGAACTATAAAAGTCTAACTTCATTATTATATAAAAGTATCCTTTTTTTATTTTGATTTTTTAATTTTGGGCTAAGACTTACATTTTACTCTTAACTATTTCAAGTCAACTTTGCCTAGTCAAAAACTTTTTCATAGTTTGGCTAAAACTTAATTGTAGGCTTCCATTAAAAATTGCGAATTTTCTGCAATTAACCATAACTAATTACAAAACCTGGCACAGCATTCGAGTTGTTTATATAGTATGTATTTTTTTTTTCTTAAACTATATTGTACATACTACTACTACTTAGAACTAAAATCTAATACAATTGCAATCTAATACATTGCAGTACAGTGAGCAGTTGAATTACAGGGCCAACAAAATGTGTCTATAACAAAGAGTCTAAACAGTTGAAAGTATGTATTTTTTTGTACAGTTTTCCCCCTAAATACTATGTATGTATATCCAAAACCAAAAAAAAAAAAAGAAAAACCAAAAACAAAACCAAAAGCAACAGCAAGATAAGTAATATCCAAAATTTCATTATAATATACATACTACTTACTATGCAAGTACATATTAGTAGCCTAAGCAAGTACATACTACCAATATCTATAACTCTATACATGTTTACAACGAGTACATAATACCAAGTTCTCTTCAATATGTACTGTCTGTACCAATACATAGAGTATATATTACATAAAAGTATGTATTAAAACAAAAAATATATATTTAACATTAAAAGTTGAGAGTTATGCAAACCATGTAAGTACATTTCAATAATTTTTCTATTAAAATTAATTTGAATTTGTCGTAATGGTTGCTGCGTTGGTTGGTTAATTGATTGATTGAATGATTGGTTGATTGATTAATTCATATATATACACAAAAAACACACACACAAACTAAACACCGCATTGATATTGATATGTCTTATCCCTTAAAAAAAAACAAATACGAATTATTCTACAAAAAATTGCATATCTAAATGTTTTATCTGTAAATTGTACTACGTATAAGATTTAATATATTCAATTTCATGTATATTATTATGTTGTTCGATATAACGCGTACTGAGCAGGGTTCCAAACGTGTTCTTCAAAGTGCATCTCATACATTTACTTACATACTTTACATTTATTTATTATTATTTTAAATTTTTAGTTTAGTTTTAACTTCATCATTTATATAACAAGAGATATCGCAAAGGCTAATGTGTTTTGAAAAAGTATACTTACTCGTTTATTTTATATTTTCTAAATAGTATCTCTTAAATTCTTTTTGGGATTTTAAGTTTCATACTTAAGTCAAAGTTTGTGACAGTATTAAGATTTTCTTTAATATCCTTGACAAATTTAATTTGTGTTGTTTAATCTCGATCAAAACTAAAAATTCTATACTAATCATTTATTCGGGTATTAAAACAGATTATTCGGATTTCCAAAGTATGTTAATTTCGAAAAAACAGACTTCTATAACTTTAATTCCTGAGCGTTTTCAAGCGATACCTTGTTAGAAATATAAGACTCTTTGATAATTTTGAAATTCTTAGACTTGAAATAACAACTTGAAAAAATTTACGATTTTAATTTAAAACTCTTATTTAAAATTTTTAAATAAAAATAATATTTATTTTTAATTTTTATTATAAAAATCGAAAAATGAGAGTTATTACGCGATTTTGAATAAAAATTGATGTTTAATTATTATTTTATGATTTTTATTTTTATGTGAAAAAATAAGAGTTGCTTTTCAATTTGAATGAAAAAAAACAAAAATAATAATTGTTTCAAGATCTTTATTTCAAATATTATAAGAGTTACGGTCCCTGATTTTAAAGCTGAAGACATTTTTTGCGATAGTCAGATAAGACTAATTATTTCGGCATTAAATTTTTAACTTTTAACATTTAGCTGCCCTTTTAATTTTTGAGTAAATATATCTCACTTTCGGTTTAGGCTTCTTAGGTTGCTTTAATTAAGTTTCTAATAACTAATCCCTGTAGTTTGATACATCCATTTTATTATTTCTAACTTTGTCTCTAAAATAGAATTTTTCCTTATTATCCTCCTTTTTTATAGAGAATTTTAGAGTTCTTTGAATGTCAACTCCTAAAATAAGTTTTCTCCAAACCATTTCTTTAGGTTTCTTAAGTATTTTTCATTAAATGTTTTTAGCTATATTAGGAACCAAAAACTGTCCCAACGATTTAGAAAAGCTAATGATACAGATCTAAAAAAAAATGGTTCCAAATTTTCAATTTTCAAGCTTAACGCGTTTTAAATTTTGTATTCCAACTTTTTTTTTCTAAGTTGGCAATAATGCTCTTTAAAAAATGAGTTTTTGCTTTTTTTATCAATAGGTTGTTTACACTTAAAAAATCAAATTTTTCTTAAAAAAAATACAATTGTTTTTTTAAATATTAATAAAATAAATTTTTTCTTAAAAAAAATTTTCTTTATATCATTTAATGATTTAAATATACATTAATTCGATTTGGTGCAACAAAACTAAAAAAATAAATGAAATGTTTTAATTAAAAAATTTTGTTTGTCAAAAAACGTTATTAAATTTGAAGGATATTGAATAAAATGTTTTGTTTCAACACGTTTCTTATTAAACATAATAAATACAAATTTTTCTATTTTAAAACTGCAATTTATCTTAAAAAAATTTTTTTTTAAATCAAATTTTATCGTTATTCTCGCTTTTTACACAACAAAATTATTTCTTAAAAAATTTCCATTATTGCTCAAAAAATTAATAAAATATTTTTCTTGGAAAAATTTCCCTTTATATCATTTAATTTTTTAAATATACATTAAATCGATTTGATGAACAACCATAAAAAAATGAAGTGAATTTATTATTTAAAAATTTTGTTTGCCAAAAAATGTCCAATTAAATTTTTAGAATGTTAAATAAAATGTGTTTTTCAACACGTTTTCTATTAAAGAAAATAAATAAATTTTTTATTTTAAAAATACAATTTTATCTTTAAAAAATAATTTTTTTCTATTTCAAAAGTACATTTTATCTTTAAAAAATAAATTACAAAAATTAAATTTTATCTTTATTTAAAAAAAATACATTTTTCTAATATTAATTTAAATGAAAATTAAAAACAAGATTTATTTTGTTTTATCTATTTTAATGTCTAAAAAATTAAAATGTTTCTTAAAAAAAATTTTATTTTCTTAAGATTAAAATTTCATTTTTCATTTTTTAACACGCTTTTATCCCTTTTGAATATGATAAAATTTAACGAATGAAAAATTTAAATTTTTGTCATTAAACATAAAAAATTCAATTTTTGTAATATTCAATTTTTAAAAAAATATTTTGTTGGTACATAAAAAATTAACTTTGCTAAATTTTTGTTACTATTTGCATTTAATTTTCAATAAAAATTTATCGTGATTATCGTTAATTAACACAAAAATTTAAACAAATTTTACATTTTTTATGTAAGATATGACAAATTTTTTTTTTCGTTTATTAATTTTTGAAAACAAAGTAAATTTACTTATTTAAGGAACATACTTAAAAAAAATTGAATATCAAACAATTTTTTTTGGGCACATTTGTTGGTAAAAAAAAAATGTTTTGTTTTTAACCAAATTAGTTAAAAATTTAAAAAAAAAAATAAATACATATTTTTTAACTATAAATATGCTCAAAAAATACATTAAAAAAAATTTGAAAAATATATATTTTTTTTTAACCAATAAGTGTGTTAAAAGAAAGTTAAATATTCCAATTTTTTGTAAACATGCCAATTTGCTGTCAATTTAGGTTTAAGAAAAATATTTCTAAAATATTTTATAGTTAAGGGCTGTCACTTTGATAATTTAAAAAACTTAAATTTTGTTAAAATATTTTTTAACTAATGAAACGATCTGAGATCATTATTTTTCAAAAATCGTTGCGAATGGTTTTGGTTTCTTACCCAGCTGGAAACTTTAATATCGATATATTTTTATTTTAAAGATTTATTCTATGGCCACAGCTATATTTTAAGACATTTCAAAACTTTTCCTATGCAGCTCTAGTACTTTATCTTTCGATCTACCCAAACTTAGCCAAATCAAAACGCCTAGCCATTTCGATACTTGCGTTCTCTATCCATTCCGCTCATCTACCCAAATAATAAGTATCTCTAAGTTAAGCTTATTTTCCAAAAACCCCGCCAATCACCTCCCACATCAAAGCTATACATACACTCCTTTCTCTCACCGCTTTATTAAAACTCACATAAAGTTCATTTAGTCACACTAGCTAAGTATAAAAAAAAATAAAAACTAACTCTTAAAGTATTGGAGGTTCAAGACAACTATCGTTGCTGCTGGTTAGTAAAAATTCAATTTACTATTTATTTAATTTTTAAAGAATCAATTTACAAAAATCAATGGTTTTAATTTGTTTTAAGTTGCTTTAAAAAAAAACTATCGCGCCATTTTTTAAAAACTAATTACTTTTGAGCAATTGTTGTGACTGTGTGTGCATTTAAGGGGGATCGACCCCGCCCGTCTATATATACAGTTTCCGAATTGTAAGTACGTTTCTTTTTAACAAAAACAAAAACTTAATTTCCTATGTATTTTTTTTTAATGTTTTATATTAAAGATTATAAGTGTTCCAAGAGAATTGTCTCACTCTTGTTCACTTTCTGTAACTATCCTATCTCTCTACTATATCTCTCATACATTGTAATGCGATGCAAATGTTTGACAAACAACAAACGAACTTTCACAACAACAACCACAACACGTATTATCCATTTAAGAAATAAGTGCGCAAAAAAAACAAACCAAAACTTATTAATATTCTTAATACATAAACATAAAAAAAAAACCAAAAAGTACAAACAATAATTAATAATAAAAACTTAGCTAATTTTGTGTACAATGGCTTCAATACAAGCAAAAAAAACACAAATACCACTAAAACTATTAATCCTTTCCATCATTTTTTTCATGCTCTTCTATATTTTTTCTCTCAACGCGTGCTAATCTCGATCAGATGCCTCTGCCGGGTCATATGCAGTTAATGCAGCCCATGCTGCGACAAGTTGCAATTGGACCACATGGTGCACTTATTGGAGGAAATATGCTGCGTGCAGCTCCAGGACCGGGCATGCCTGGTATGCCGGCAGGTAAGTTGTGTGAATGGTAAAGTCGAACTTGGGTAGGGCAGGGATAAGTGCAGCATAATATATTTTTTTTGTATAAAGTGTAGAACCTGTACATCATAATTTAGTACCTTTAGAGCACATGGATGGGTAATTTATTTAGAGCCAAATCCCATAAGGCAGCATGAGGATTTTAAATTGAGGTGGTCTTACTGACCTCCAACCGCCTTGGCAAAACCCTGTCGTTTAAGTCGCCTTAAAGGTCCGGACGGGAGTAGTCCTTGCTTTGTGTGCCTTCTAATCTGTTCTTTAATGGAGTGTGGCGCCGCGTACGTACCAGTGACAGTTGGTTATCTGTCGTAGCACCCGATTCTGCATATCTACGTTGATAATTGGCAGCAATCCCCCAAATCAAACTCCATAAAGCCATATCGGCAGAATACAGTGCACGTATACAGCTCTTTTGCATTTCAGCGGCAAGGTGCTCCTCTTAATGTCGAGTTACCGCTGTAATATATTGAATACACTTTTATGCATAAAGTCCTTCCTAAGGAGGAGGACTGAGGACGTTTTGAAGAAAATATAAGTCCCATTGTGTGCTAACAGGTGAATACCACCGTGATCAAAGCGTTCCCGAAATTCATTCAGAAAGTTAAAAATATAAGATTATAGATATTTTGTTGGATGGTAATCTTTTCGCTTTTACCCAAAAACATCAAAGGGTGACTGAGAGCGCCTCCGCTGATGCTCCAGAGAACTTTTTGATCAAGGTTGTATGACAAATGGTTTGCGGTTGTGTTTCTTCCTTCTTTTCGATATTCTGGCCGAGTACGCTTCAAATGCCCCAAATAGAATACATTTGACTCGCTGGAGCAAACTTTTAATGGATAGTTCTCTTAGGGGATAACGTGATATTCCACGCTTTAATGCTACATCACAATGAGACTTTCATTTAAGACCCCCTAACTCTGCTTTCGCTAAACTAAACGTAATGACATTAATACTGTAAGTCGATAAAGAAAGTATCTTTTCGATGGCATGTAGAATGCGCCACCCAAATGGCCCTATTATCCGCGCCTTGTATATAAATTAGTTGACTATATATGTTCCTTTAACTCCCATTTTGAGCAAAGAACGTCATATTCAATCTTAGTCAGTGTACTGTAGCCAAATGTCGTCAACGAGAAGTTTGATTTAGTTATACATACGAGGCAGTTTGTTTGACGATTCGGTAATAAGAAATTTTTCAGGAAGATACTAGCCATCCTACCCTAGCTTGGTGATAGAATCCCTAACTGCACCTTCAAGCAGGTGTTTTGTCTGTATTGGTCCGTAAGTTATTCCCCACCCCGTTATTTCCCACTTACCCTACATAGTGCCGAGCTTTCCCCTATCCGCCACTTGGTGATGCGTCCGATGGCAGTCGGGCAGCTCGATACTATTTTTATAGTTTTCAATTTTTTCATACGATTTGTTTTTATCGTAAAACATTTTTCTAAAACTGCTATTTGCGGTCCAATGTTGGGACATGAAAACGTTTGTCGGCTCGTCTAGTAAACTATGAAATAATTCGAACATAACGCCCTTAAAACAAATGAACTTCCCTAACCAATTTTGCGATCATCTCATATTTTTTTTCCCCCGTATGGGTTCCTTACAAAGAGGTGGGCACTGCGACCATAAGATCTTTTGTAAATTACTCATAAATTAAGGCAAAATACGTTCCGCTTTTCGCATGAATGCAGTACGTCTTTTGTTAGTATTGACCTAAGATGGAAGGGACTAAACCGTTCCTTCCAGAGAACAGAGTCTGCACTCTGGAGAGTCCGATAGGCCAATTTTTTCTGTAGATGGTATCTAACAGTGTGGTGGCCAGAAAGGTTTGCTACCAGGAGTTTAAAGTCCACTCTGCCAAAATCTTTTGTCTTGATCATATCTAGAGGTTTGACAAGCGTTTTTGCTTGACGCAGACCCGGTAAGAAGAACCAGTTGCAGTATCTTCTATGTTCTTCTGCAGTCCATTTGTTTATCATGGTCTTGACCATAGAAAGGCGCCGGAGATGTAGTCAGGGTGGCGGCACCCTGTCTTCCGAGATCGTCAGCGATCGTGTTACCATCCATTCCTGAGTGTGCAGGTGCCCAACATTGTACGACTTTGTTCTGGGAGGACAGGGTTTGGAGGCTATTATGGCATTCTTTAACCATTCTGGAGGAGATGCTTCAAGATGATAATGCATAGAAACTTCTCTTATTAAAAATTTTATAAAAATACCAATATTGTTTATTTATGCAAGATTTTGTGTATTTTGATCTCCATAACAAGACTGTCTAAGCGTTTCGAACGGCAGAGAAAAGAAAAAGCGTAATCACAATACAATTTTAGATTTCTATATAAACGTTAAAAGAAATGAAACAACAATTTTTCGATAAGAATTGTCTAAGAACTCCGCAGCAATTAGCGTCTTACCAATTTCAGTAGTCATACCAATACAAGTTCGACTTTCCGTACTATAATATATTTACCAAATTGATTAGATACTTACTAACACTTATCCATTACAGGTTTATTAACACCAATGCAAGCCATTGGACTGCCTGGTATGCCGGGTGCCATGCCTGGTGGCATGGCTATGCCAGGCATGGGCGTCATGTTGCCTGGTCATCCAAACATGTTGCAGGTTATGCAGCCGCGCTTCAGATGATGTTTGCCTGGACCGCCGCTGTTGCAGGCACCGCCTCAAGGTACGCAGCAACATCCGCATGCACAGCATAGGCCATACCAACGGCCGGCGGCTTTGCAGCCGCTGGCGCAGGCAACGCATCAATTGCAGGCGCTGCCACAGCAGCCGCATCAGATGCAGCCATTGGCACAGCCACCCCTGATGGGTCTGCCGCTGCCATTGCTGTTTCATGAGTGATCAGACTACTAACTACTCTACCAAGTGCAAAAAGCAATCACAACTACAAGCAAGTTATAAAAAAAAAACAACTTCAACTAAGAAATTTGCAAAAATTCTACTTAAATGTATAACAGTTTTGAAAAACACACACACACACACATACACTGACACTCACACACATCACTTCGTGCTGCTTTCACAATTTGTACACTAACAATTACTTATTACAAAAAAAAAAAAAAAAAAACAAAAATGAGCGCGCTAATTTGTTTATAAACTTTATTTAACAGTGCTACACATACACTGTTATATGCGTAGTATATTAGTTATTAATGTCTGTCATATATATAACACTTTGAGCTTAAAACAAAAACTGTCATATACAATACTCTTTTTTTTTTCTTGCACTTACAAACTTTGACTTTTGTTGAAACTTTTTCTGCTAACTGTTTAAAACTAAGTTGCTTATGCATTTTACTGTTAAAACGCCGCGCCCCCTCCTAGCGGCTACTCTAAATTTAAAACACACGCCCACTAGTTAAACCTTTAAACAACAATTGCTGGTACTATGTTTTTGTACAATTTCCAGGCGCGCTCTATACTGTGCTCTATGCTCTATTAGTTCTATGTAATTACATATACTCTTACACACAACTAACTAACACATATACTATATATGCAAAACTAAACTAAATACTTTTAACATTTAATATACATAATGTTTTTTTTTATACTCTTTTTTTTTTTAGTTACATTTAGTGCAGTGCGTTTAGCGCGTTCAGGCCTCCTCACACAAGTAGTACGCCCTGCCCATGTTTTATATACTCTACTCATATACCATGTCTTCTATGTAGTAAAAACAAACAAAAAACAAGAAAAAAACGACACTCTGTACGCTCTGGGTATGTTAAAGTTTATCTCATTAAACAAATGGTTTTAAATGGTATTAATTTTTGACTTAATATTTGTTTATGTAATGTTGTAACCAAAGGTTTTTTGCTAAACGTAAATGTATTTTTATTTATTTTTTTGGTTATTGTCAGAAACGAGTTATATGTGCAACTGTTATACTGTTATACAATATGTACTAGCTATCATTTATGTTCTACCTAGTAACACTTTAGCACATACACTTGTTACCTGTACCAGACTGTACACTGACTCCCAAAAAACAAACCCCAAGCGTCGTCGTCATCGTTTTAATTTAAAAAAAAATACTCCTCTCCTACGTTTGTGGACAGCACAAGAAGTAAGTTGAAACAAATCCAATTCATTTTCAAAAATTTATACTTTTTGTAATTATTTTTGTTGCTCATAATTTGCGCATCGCTCGGTGCAAATCCAAACACCAAACAGGTATCTATTCTTTATTTTTTACTTACTTGATCTTGGTTATGGTATTTTAACAAAAAAAAAAAGTAAATCTTTAAAAAAAAACTGCGCGCTGGGTACGCTTAACTATTTTTTAGTAGTAGTTTAATAGTTAGTTCCTGCAAATAGCTTCTAGTGCATTATTAGGTCAACAAGACTCTACTCTATATACATACCTTAAGTACTATATAGCTTAACTACTGTTAGTACTTTTTGCAATAGTTTTTTGTTAACACTTTTTATTGTTATTGTAGCGCTCTTCCATTAGTTGACAGACAAATTTAGCTTCCTCTTGCAACAAAAGTTTCAATATTTTTTACTAAATATAATAATACTCATAGTCTCCAGTTGGTACCTTAGTGTTAGCTGAGTTTCAATTGTTCTAGGGTCTTACCAGTTTAAAACACTTTGGAGCATGACTTTCTGCTCGTCTCTAGTTAACAGCGCGCTTAGTCTCTACCGCACTGCGCACTTGCTCTCCAAGCACACACTCTGTCATTAAACCAGTTTTTAGCCTAGGCCTAGTTCCAAAATGCCCATTGATAATCCATAACAAAAACAACTTTTGAGCTCATTGTACACCAAACTAACCTAAATAAACATTTTTGTAACCAATCTGTTTGTAGCATATATTTGTATACAACAAAGCATACCCATTTACTACCCCCTACCCTACCCTACTATCTACTACTTATATACATGCCTACTTAAAAAAAAAAAAAAACTACTATTACTATATCGTAACTATATATCGTGTAATTTTTAAGCAAAGACAAGTGAAAAACTGCCGGACAATTGTTAATCTCTGTCAGTTTAACGCAAAATTGATGTTGGACTTTTGGGTCTGGCAAATTCGCCGCACTGTTTCCGATCTTATGATTTATCGTGAATCTTAGTGTTAGAACGGCGTGCTTCAGACGAAAGTACCTCAATGCAAAACAGACAATTTGTGTAATTTGGTGGCTAAATACTTACACACATACATTATACTATAAACAAAAAATAAACACACATCTATTTGGAAACTAATTGTAGTGTTGAAGAAAATAAGAAAGAATTGATAACTTTGGCTAGCCAAAGTTTAAATACCCTTGCAGCTTATGTTGTTATAAGATTAGTGATGGCTAAAGTGTGTTCCGTAAAAGGTTTAGGTGAGGGTTGCAGTCGGTACCTGACGTTCCAACTCACTTAGGCCAAAGAGCAGATCAGTTATGATACTGAAGCGGCTGTCTCTACTTTGTGGGATATTCTAATATTACGATACTCAATCGGAAATCACATTGTCCATGAGATTAGGGTGAACCAACCTAGGGGTTTTTTTTTTTAAACTTGAATCAGTTGACATAATCTAACCTTCGAACTCGAAAATTTATTTTGTGTAGATGTGTAATAAAACCAGTTTTTCTTGTAGTTGTCTGGAAACGGTTGGTTGGTTGAAGTGGTGGTCCATGAGCCCAGCTAGCGCCTTCGCATCGTTCTGTTTCAACATCCTCGTTTCCAATTCGATAATTGGCTGTAGACAGCTTGGTTATATCCTGTCGTGACCTCTGGAGGTCATTCATCTTTATTTTCGCCAGCTCGCCAAGTCAATTGAAAAGCGGCGTTCCTAACGTGCCCATTCTCTGCTTCCAAAGAGCAGGAAAATTAAAAAGAAAACGGTTTCTCTGGTTGCAACCATGTCAGTAAATATTATGAGGAACCCTCTTTTTGGCTGTCTGGGGATAGAGCAGTAGCAAATCCTGAACCCTTTTTCAACATAAGAAGATCTCAACAAGTTTCTTTGAATTTTAACGTAAAGCCAAAATCTGGAGTACACGTTGGGCTAATTTCAATCAGTTCAGAGCTCTTCAAGGAAGTTGTCTTGAAGCTGGAAAAAAACTATGTGTACCTTCATGTCGGAGAAAGTCATTCTTTTGGTTTTCCTTTCTACTTCGCATATGTTTTTCGTCCGTTGATGATGATGTAATACAGGGCGTTGTTCCTTAAGGCTATCGCAAAGGCTTTTTATCCGATTCAAAGAATTTCAAAGTACATGTCTTCTACTATCTATGAAAGCAAAGTCGTCGTTTCGAAGACATTTAAAGATAAGCGTATTTTAGACTCCCTGCTTCGCACACAAATCTTAAAAACACAATCTTAAAAACTTATCCGTTAAAGCAGTAGTTTCCATTTCGAAGACGTTTAAAGCCAAGTCTACCTTCAAACGCCCTGCATCAGACATAAATGATAAATCTTTAAAAGGCAGAGCTGGGCTGCCTATAACCCAAAAGGACAAAGCGACTTCGTGTACTGTACGTATTTCGACGTTGTTGCCGAAACTCTACCCTATATACATGAGACACTACATTAGTGCCAACCACTGCTCTAGAGTTTAGAAACTTTATTTCATTAAAAGAAAGGACCTAAAAAGCATATGATAAATATATGCGTTATTTTTAGCTCAGTTAAAAGGTTACGGGACTGTTTCCCCATTTCGTAATGCCCATGGTACCAAGAGCGCCCGCTTTTGTCACCTATCAAAGAAGTCATTAGTTTCGAAAAATTTTGCATATAATGCATAATGGACCCTTAGCCGATTTTTTTTCTCAGCCCGTCCCTGATCTCAGTTTCTGAGTTATATAAAATTCATCTCTAGAGCAGAAAATTCGCAGTGCTCGTTGTAAGGTTAGTGTAGTAATACACCACCCTTACACCACCCTCCGGGTGTCCCCTATATGATCTTAAAGTCACGTCCATCCGGCGTTCTTAAACCTCGAGAGGCTTCTTGGACTTCTCTTCTCTGAGAGCTCAGATAAGTCCTTAAAGAAACATGATTTGAAAAAAGGAGCCTTGTTCTGCAGAGTCCAGGGCTGTAACAGAAAAGGTGCTCCACCCTCTCTAGATGCTCCTCATCATTGCAGGTTCTGCAGAAATCATAATGAGAAGCATATAGCCTGGATGCTTGGATTCCCACCAGCCGGTGTCCAGTAATAGGCCTTACACTACCCTGTCCCACTCCAAGAGGTATCCTATGTGATCTTAAAGTCACGTCCATTCGGAGGCCTGAATAAACCTCAAGACGATTCTTGGACTCTTTTTCTGAGAGCTCAGATAAGTCGGAACCTTGTTCTGCAGAGTCTAGAACAGAAACAGAAGACCACAGTCTCTAACTCCTTTTCATAACCACTGCTTCTGCAGAAAAATTGATGAGGAGCATTTAGCCTGGATGCTTGGACTCCCACCAGGCAGAGTCCAGTAATAAGTCGGATTACGGTCGTGCATTGTGCTCTACTGAGACCGCAAAGTTTCTTTGTTCTTTTCTTGCAAAAAGTCGGTCTCCCTCTCATCGTTGACATCAAAAATGTTTTTGGTGAAAAATGCAATTCTTTATGATAAATATGTATTAGGGTTCGGGTATTGTTTCGCTTCTGATATCATTGCCTGATATAGCGATATTAAACAATATTAAAAGAGCTCAAAGAAGAGAAACAAAAATTTCCCACAAAAATAATTGTTTATGCTATTTTTCGATTTTTTTTATTACTGAGTTCGCCCTTGATCTGTGTCTGATAAAGCGATGATAACTAACCTTTTAAATCCGCTCCTGAGCTTAGTGTTTCATAAAGCGAGAATAAGGTGAAAGATCTGAGCATGTCTATGTTAAAAAATGTTCTTTTTTTTTCTACATCCGTTTCTAATGTCAGGCTTGAGATAACTTATTTGTCTGTAAAAGAAATTAAAATCCGCCCCCTGAACTCCAACTATGTTCATGGCAGTACAAATCAGATCTGGTCTTAAAATAGTAAGAGGTGAAGATATTAAAAGCAACATAAAATGTAAAACAAAGCAAACTACTTAGCTAAATTACCAACTGCAAGGGTATATACCAAACAAAAAAGAAATGCCTCCCAGAAATAAAACTATAATTACCTTTCCCTTAAGTGTACATATATATTATATATTGTTATTACTGGCAAACTCTCTCGGTGATTGCATTTTCTTTCGATGTAGTTTATTTTTTTTTTACATACTTTCTATACTCTATCGTATCATATGTATTTTAGTTTGGCAACACTTCAATTGTAGTCAACTTTTGCAACTTGCCTTTTAAATATTTGGTGGTGGTCATTTGCGCTATGTATTTTATTGTTTAATCGATATATATGCAAAAAAAAAGAAAAACAGATGTTGCACGAGTTGTTCCAAAATAAACATATAAACTCTCCAAATGCCATAGAGGTCTTTCGAAAGTAGCCACCAAACTGTCTGTCTTTGCGCTGGGCGACACGTGAGTAGCTGAACCATATACAAACTATGTGCTAGACCTTATATACACTTGAAAAAATACACTAAAAAAAAAAAACTAACACACATACATCAAATAGTTAACATGTAAACGTTTGTGGGTTCTGTCGAAAGCGTGTCACATTAATTTTGCTGAGCGAAAAGTTCCCTGCGTCAATATGTCTATATACATATTATATACTACTTACATACATATATATTTGTGTCAATTTCTTTATATCTAAACGTATTGCATGTTATATGCAGTTCCAAGGATTAAATTAACTAAAATAAATTTTAAATAAAACGCAGGTGATGTGTGTCAGCTATACATACATCACAGTTATATGCCACAAAAAGTGGCACAAACTGTTGGACTTTTCGGTCCTTGTCTTGCTAACTACTCTATCTATATACCATATAAAATACAAATATTTTATAATATTTTGGTTCAATATATAAGTAAAATAAAAAAACAAACTGCATAACATGCGAGTATTGTGAAGCGAATTTGTTGCTAGTTTTTAAGCGCAGTCAAAAAAGTTTATTTCAATTTTGTTAGTTGTTTAATTTTCTTGCAATTCGTTTATGTATATTAAAAAAATTTATTATATGCTTTAAAAATTGCAAACATTTTGGCGCACAAAAAAACAAATGTATACATACCTATATATATATAGAAATAAATTTTTTAAATTAATAAATTTTTGCCAAAGATATTTTTTGTGCGTCAGTTACTTTAAATAAAGTAATATTTTTTTTTTGTATATGGGCGTTTCTTTTTTTTTTTTCTATAGAAACATTATTTAACACTACGGAGCTTTGATTCGTATTAATTTTTTTTTAAAGATTCTATGAAGAAGAAGAAAAACTTTTAAGTGTTTCAGGATCTTGCAAATAAAAACAGCTGAGGATGTGATTATTATTACCATATTTTTTTTAAAGATTCTATAAATTAAAAAATTAGGAGTCTTTTGAGATTTTGAAAATAAAAACGATTAAAAATTGCAATGTGCGCTGTAAAAAATAAGTAAATTTTTTTTTGAGAAAATATGTTGCTTCAAAAAAAATTTGGAATCAAATTCACACAACCCTAGAAACCGAGAGTTTCAGATATATGACGATCTGAACTCGAACTCAAATTTGGCGACCCTGCATCACTAGACTTCCGTTCTCGAAAAAATATGTAGACGTGCTAGTATTTTTAGGCCGCAACTTAAGGTAAATATGGACTGATCCTTAGATCTGAAAACGGGTTTGTAATTAGGACCATATAAAAACTTTAAGTTAAATTAACTAAGCACTTAAGAAACCCCATTATTTATGTCTTATATATATAATTCTGGTGTCACAATGTTAGTTACCATACTTTTCCGAAACGCCTATTGGGTAGGTCTGAGAATCGGCCAACATCTATTTTTCATACCCCTAAGTGATAAGGATTGTCCACCCCTACCATTTTTTTGTGAAATGTGTGAAATTACTTTTAAATAACACTGTCCAACAGTGATTTAGAACTTTTCAAGTGACCTAGTGTACGTTGTAGGTCTTGACGAGTAGATCACGTTAGTGTGTTACAAAATTGTGTAACACACCCAAAAACGCAAGTTATTGCTCAAAAACCGTTTTTAGGGGTACTGCGATCACTCCCACAATCACAACGTCGGCATTTTTCAACCGATTTTCGATTTACCCAAACTCAATGCAACAAGCTGCTGGAATATTTTCGTAAATCGTGCAATAATGGCGATCTAAAAACCTCGAGTCCAACACTATTTATTACACATTCTCTAAAGTAGTCGAAAACTGGGAAAGCATTTCAGATATCCTGGATGAGCTAAGTGCCGAAGAAGAGTTGGAACATTTTGAAATTCATATCGTGCAGCAAATAGCTAATGTTTTAGAACTCATTGAAAAATCCATAAACGTTTTGGCTGGAGTAAACTATCCCACCTTGCATTTAGTTATACCTTATATAATTAAAATGAAAAAGTCGTTTACAAGCAATTCCGAAGATAGCGATCTTGTAAGCCAACTAAATACATAGGCAAATATCATAAAATGGCTTTATTTTTATTTCCACCTACAAATAAGTTATTACATTGCGATACAATTGAAAGAACTTCTATTCTAAACGAGTGCAAGAAGTTAATGTCTACATAAGATCAGGATCAAATCTACAATTTTTAGGTTGCGTCTTTTCACACTCACTGTTTTAATGAGTTGTGAATTGTAAGCACCATTACGTGAAATAGTAAATTTTTCGCTTAGACCAATAGCCTACTTAAAGAATTTGTGAATTATAAGCATCAATAAAAGAAATATTTATGGTATGGAATAAAAGGTCTATTAAGCTGTTGCAAGGCGAAAATATCTGTTACAAACAGAAGTAGACATCGTATGATCAGGGTGACAAGAGAAGTCGATATACCAGTGTCCGTCTGTCCGTTTAAACGCCTAGATCTCAGAGATGGTAAGAGCTAAAGTAACCAAACTTTCACATTTCATAGGAAACAAGTTTATTTTATTTTCTTGATATCGGGTTTAAATTATATAGCTCCCATAGGGGTGTTTGAGACGACATCGAGAAAAAAAAGGTTTTAGATGGATAATTCGTTTGTTCATGAAGATATCGTAACCAAATTTGGTATTTGAAAATTGTTTATGGTTCCCAAGTACTGTACCAAATTTCATCAAAATCGGTTGACTATATCTATATATTATATATATATATAAAATTCCCTATATTTTGTTTTTTAATAAAGATATCGTAACTAGATTTGGCGATTGGAAATTTTTTAGAGCACTTAAGCAATTTGCCAAATTTGAACAAAATCGGTTGACTATATATATACATATAGCTCCCATAGGGCCGATCTTCCAAAAAATCGATTTTTGAACAAAATTTGTTGTATTTCGTTTGTTTGTTAAAATATTGTGACCACATTTGGCACTTGTAAGTTTTTTATAGTTCTTAAGCAGTATATCAAATTTGGTTACGATATCTTCATGAACAAACGAATTATCCAATTAAAACTTTTTTTTTGTCGACGGAAGTTTAATTTTCTTGTTACGTCGTAACTTAAACATAAATCGACCGATTTTGATAAACCATGACTTTTCTAACTCGACATTAATATTTCTTCAAGATCATATGTAAAAAATCAAAGGCTTTTTACCGAAATGTTATATAAAAAAGACGTCAAAGTGTGAAAAACGGAACTAGGTCACTTGGAAAGTTCTTTGATTTTTTTTGATTTTGTAGTACAGTGTAATTTATATGACAAAACAACATTTGTCGGGTCAACGTTCGCGTCATCATTTATTTACCAGATCAGTGAGGCCGCTAGATGGCGTAAGCAAGCTTGTTGCGTATTTCTGTTTACAATTTCATAGATGTTATTTAACACTATTTCTACCAAGAGGTTTCAAAAAACACCTTTAAAATTTTCACATAACATTAGTTTTTTAATTTAATCAATTATCTTACATTTTTTTTTTAGTTTTCCTATTACTTTTGTACCAAAATTAAAAAAAATGTGTGGATGAATGATCAATCTAAAAAAATAATGTTATTTAATTTAAATCTTAAATTGTTACGTTTGACAGCTCTTGGTAAAAATAGTGTTAAATAATATTTATGAAAATGTGAATACAAATATGCATAAACTTACTTGCGCCACCTAGCGGTCATACTGATTGGAAAAATATATGATGACGTCAAAACATTTTTTATAGAATTTTATATGATTTCTTCAAGTTGTTAATTTATTTAATTTAATTAAGTAAAAAAAACTTAAAAAAAGCTAAAAATTTTTGTTTAAATTTTTTTAGATTAGCCAAATAAAAAATTATTAATATCTTTCCAAAGATTTGAGAAAAAGCAGCGTAGATATTGTTTTTTATATGTCCTATAAACATTTTTAAACATTCTTTAAAAACTTAATAAAATTACTTTTAAAAATAGTTGACAATAATTCTAAAACACTTATAAACCAATTTTCTTCATAGAATTTTTACAAAAAATTTCAAATAAAAGAAAAAAAAAGAACCGCCCATATAAAAAACTAATTAAATTCAATATCGATTTTCTTCATATTTTTCACCTGCTGCTTTAACAAATTTTTGTTGCATTTATATAACTTTACATAGTCACTGCAAAAAAATTAAATGAATAAAAAAAAAACTTGCAAATTGTTTATTACTTCCGTTGATTGATAAACAATTAAATATACACAAATTACTTAACTAATGCTAATGCGTATAGTGCAAATTGAGTTAATCAAAACGGAGTACGTCAAATTTTTATATTGTTGAAGCGTAAATGATTAAATTATAAAAACAAATAAAAAAAATTTAATAACTTAGCGTTTATACGAGAAACAATTAACAATAATCACAACAACAACAACCAACTACAACAAGTAATGTAAGCAATTGTTTAATTATTTTTCTTAAATGATATACTATTAAAAAAAAAAAAAAACCAAACACCAAATCGTATAAAATTTCTAGTTTAATGTTTTGAATGTTCTCTTTTTTTAAAACTTAATTTATTGAATTTAATAAATAAAATATATAATATATATAAATTGAAGCCAAATGAGTTTTATTTACATTTACATAAACTGGCTGGGTGACTCAGCATATAAGCCACAAAAAAAAAAACAAAACAACAATTACGAGGCAATGGAAAACTATGCGAATGACGCATGGTCCGGGCCATTCCCAAGCTGCTCTGGACCAGCAGTCAAAAATGGAATTTTTGCTCTATCTCTAACTGTGGGTATATTTGTTTGGAAGCGGTCTTGGAGACGCTGTAAACGGGAGTGAGTGGTTCACGATTTGGTTATCAGTTTCAGGTTTGGTTTATAAAAATTTTATAATTCTTTTAAATTTAGTTAATTAAGATGCTTTCATATTTTTTTACTTACCAAAACAAGAATTAGCTCTGATGTTTCTTTCAGCCCTCTACGGATTGGGATATCAATCAATCAGAATTGGTCTTTTTGTAGAGGGCTTAATTTGATTTTTTCCAAATTCAATGGAAGGGCTTTCTAAAGAATTATAGTTATCAGATATTTCTTTCAGCTCTCTAGGGATTGGGATATCAGCCGTATACAATTTGCAAGGACGCTCACCTTTTACACCAACTCTTATTAGTCTTTTTGTGGAAAAGGCTTCAAGCAGGTTGGAAAAACGGAGCTGGGAGCAGGATTCGGACTCTGTCAAACATTGATTGACCTCAAAGAAGACTCCTTTGCAGTCTTCCTTATCATTAAACACCTATAATACTATATTTGGTTTGAGATTGAATGAATCTGCCCGGTTGTGCTACGTTCTTCCATGTCCAGCCTTTTACACTATTATTCCGAGCTTTAGATAGTGTGGAAAGGAATCGGGAAAGGAGACTGTTTGGATGGTACGAATCAGGCTTGCAGGATATCATCACATAACCTCCAAATTCCAATCCTTCGATGAAAAATCTCAAAAATATTTGTATTTTTTTTTATTTATTTATAATATAATAAGCTGGTAGGATAACCTGCGATGCACTAAACCCTATTACCATGAAGTCCATAGTAGATGGTAGCCAAAATATTTTTGCACTTCGATGGGTACATCGCAGACACCTCTCAAAGATATTTCCATCATAACAGACTGGCTTGGCAAGGCCAAATAAAATAACTCAAAATTAATAACAATTAAAAATATAATATAAATATAAAAATATAATATAAAAATTAAAATATAATTAATAATATCTTAGAAACAATCTCACGATTTACCAGATACTTGCAGAATGCACTGTCTTTACAACCAAGCCTCTATTTTAATACCTCTGATCCAATTGAATCAATATATCACCCTAACTCAGATGCGTTCAAAAATAGCATTAAATTTATAAAAAAAATTTAACAGTTTAAATATAAAACTTCAAAAAATTCGATACAATAATAATTCCCTGTTTGACCCCTTGGAGGGGCATGGCGATCTCTATTGATAACTGTTCGAACAGAACATGGACTTAAAGTTTATAGCCGAATCGAACGGCGGTGTCTTTAATTAAGAAAGACTTTCTGAGCATATTTATTATTATTTAATTCCGAAACATTACTAAATATCATCCTTTGTAAATTGCAATTAAGCGGAAGGTCACTGATGCTACGGCAAAAAATATAGGTTTCTTATAATTGAATCGGTCATTTCAAAAACCTCATAAGTCACTAAATTAGAATTTTTCAGGAATCAATAAAAACTGATTTAAACACAAACAAATGAGGTTTAACGGACATTTTTATGCTTAATTCAGTATTTGAGTGATCAAAAATTTAAATTATGAATAACCTAAAAATAATGAAAAAATCCCTAAAAACTATTTTTGACTTATGTTGTTTTAGCAAGAAATAGGATTAGTGGTATAAATTTTAACCAAAACAACTGTTAAGGTTTTTTAATTTAAATTTTTTATCACTCAAATACTAAAATAAGCATAAAAAAGTCCGTTAAAACTCATTTGTTTATGTATGAAACAGTTTTTATTGATTCCTGAAAAATTATAATTTATTGACTTATGAGGTTTTTGAAATGACCGATTAAATTTTAGTTATAAGTTAATTTTAATAAATAAATTGTTATGCCTAGCCATGCTTTGGAATTGTAGTTTAAAAAAATAATAATATATTATATACAATTTCTGTTATTTCTGTTTCTATTATGTTTCTAATTATAAAAATAAATTTTAGAATAAGCTACAATTAAAAATAAGCTCTGTAAATATTGTAAGCTGTTAAATATCCAAAAGAGTCGCCAAATAAAGCTAAATTTAACAAACTAATTGAGTTTTTAATTATTTCCAACAGATATTTCAAACTGATGCCCAAACATTCCAATAAAGCTCTCAATAAGCTTTCCAAAACCTCAAGAACGGACACTGTAGCTCAAACGGTTACAAAGTTATGAGCAAAAAACGTTTTGAAAAAAAATGTAGCATACTTTTAGTTACCAATCCATTTGCTGTAAATTTCTGTTCGCCTGGTATTTCAATTTTGCAAAATAAGCGTTTTCAGTGCAATTTTCGCTACCAGTGACAACAAAAACTTGTTGTCGATTCAGAAATATGAATATCGACTATTTTGCATTTAAAAAATATCGATTTTTGCGCTTTGCGTCAATTGTGCATGGATGAAGTCATCAACAGCATCTCAATTTGAATGCCGATATTTGGTTGGTTTTGTGCATGTGTGACGTCATCAACAACATCTCAATTTGAATGCCGCTATTTTGCTGGTTTTGTTTTAGATGACGTCATCAACCGAAAAATTTTTCTGAACGCTAAAAATGGCAAAAATCAATGCTTTGACCAAACTGAAATACCAGGCGAACAGAAATGTCCAGCAGGTGGCAGCAACTAAAAGTATGCTACAGTTTTTTTTTCAAATATTTTTTTTATGCTCTCGATTGACATTTTATTACAGAACTTTTGAACCGTTGCAGCTATTTGAAAAATTTAAACGCCTATCCGTTGGAAATTGAAGCGGCATTCTTTTTTAATAAAAAAATCATGCCAAAATATGCCATGCTCACCATATTTATTAGGAATCAACTTGCTTAGATCTATGACTATATCTAATAGTAACACTTTTATCGCTTTAGACTAGTTGTATAATATTTAGAAAGCTATATAGCCTATATAGTAATTCCTTGAGATTAACCTATTTATAAAAATTATTCAAAGGTTTGGAAAAATAAGAAAAGGCTTTGGAGATAATCCAGCGACTTTCTTCAAATGACGACGTCTGAGGTCACATGGGTGAAGGCGTGTCAGTCGTCTTCTTGAGGCCAGGACACAGGCAAGTGAATTGCGGAGAAATCTCAAGCGATCGTTCTGACGGCCGCTTAGTACATCTGTTTTGTCATCAACAAAGCGAATTCCGAGATACTTCTAGTGGTCTCGGGTTTTGGAAGGCATCTGCAATTTTTTTTGTAATTTGAAGATTTGGGTGGCCAATTACATATTGTATATACCTTTACTATGCTCTTATAGAGGATATACGTCTTGCTTTATTTCAATGTGCTGACTCCAGTACAGTCAAGTTGTATGCCGAGTTGGGGTGCTTTATTTCAATTGGAACTATCTCCAAGTTTGAATGTGGACTTGGTTCTCTCCTTAAGCAATAGATAGATAGACCGTTCAGCTGGATGTTCCAACATTTTGCAATAATATATACTATATACCTATTTATTTTACTTTTTTATATAATTTTTAAAATTATTGTTAAAAATTCTAACAAATTATATTCCTAAAATATTAAATAATAATGATATTTATAAAAATAAATTTTTATATTTAGTATATAATTTTTTATATAATTTGCTATTGTTTACTATTTGTTACAGATTCTAATAAATTTTGTTCCTAAAATATTAAATAATAATTATAATATAATAAAAATAAATGTTTGTATTTAGTACATAATATATTATATAATTTTTAATTTATGTAAAATTTTTAGTTAACATTTTGTATCTAATTTTCCATGAATAAACTTTTCTACTTAAATAATAAATAAAATATGCACATTTTATTTTTTTTCCTTTAAAAAATTAATAGCCGAGAAGAACTTTTGGATTAAAAATTATAAATTGCTACAAAATATAAAACATAATTTAAATGAAAAAAAATACAGAATAAATGAACTTGGCAACATTAACCCAGTCGGCACGGACCTATCGATTGAGCCTATAATTCACACGTACTACAGCGTCACAGAATGTTCAATACAAATGCAAAAAAAATGCATATGTATAGTTTGCTAATCACCGAAAAAAAACTAAAGAAGAAGAAACAATTTTTTTTTTATAAATTTTTCCATACAAAATGGTCTCGAAGCCAGCTGAACTACCAGACGAACAGAAATGGCCAAAAATCAGTAGGCAACTTAAATTAGCAACTAAAAGTATGCTACAAATTTTTTACATTTTGAAATTTTTCCGTTTTAAATTTTTTTGTTAAAAAAGTGTGGCATACTTTTAGTGACACTTTTAGAAAAATTTTTATTCTGCAGCCGCTTGCTTATGATTTCTGTTCGCCTGGTAGCTGAAATCCGTTCAGAGCCAAAATTTAGTGAAAATTTGCGCAAATTTTTTATTTTTTTTTGTCAAATGCTCCTCAGTAAATTTCCAAATTTGAATTTAAGTAACGGTTTTATGTTGTTCAACAGGTTTTAAACAACAAAATGTTTCTTCCATATGGAAAGAATATATGAAGATGCTTTATGCAAAATATTTGATGTATTTTTAGAGCCCAGCAACTGAAACAAAATATCCTTTTTTAAAAATAAAAAATCATGGTTTTTAAGTTATTTCAGTTAATTTTTATTTAAAAAATAATAATAACATTTATATAAATTATAATAAAATAATGCAACTTATAATTTTAGCTAGTTAGTATTAACAATGAGTGTTATTTGTATAATAATAATATAATAAATAATATAATAATTTTATAATAATATGTTAATATCATTAACAAAAATTATAATAAAATATAGTAACTTACAAACAGAGATTGTTTATTTTTATTACTTTCAATTTTAGCTTGTTAGTTAATTTAACAATGTGTGTTAATTTTATAATAATAATATAATAAATAATATAATAATTTTATAATAATAATATCAAAAACAAAAATTATAATTAAATATAGTAACTTACAACTTAGCTTGTTTATTTTTATTATTTGAAAATTTTAGTTTGTTTAACAATATGTAAACGTTAGTTATATATAGAAAGTAAGCATTAAAATTAAAAGGATTGTAATAGCTATATAATTTTATTTGAATAAATAAATAATTGAAACGAAAACTACATCTTTCTTTTATATTTCAAAGTTTTCAGATGGGTTGGGGAAATTGCAGGATCTAAAAGATTGCTAAATCGAATGACCTTGAAATTTGGCAGACCTTGAAACAGCAGTACAAGCAAATCCAATAAAAATTTAGATTTTGAAAAATTGAAAAAAAAATATAGCCCAACAAAGTAACATTCTAAACTAAAGCATTACAGCGGCACAGAATGTTCAATACAAACGCAAAAACCGTAAAAAAAAAAAATTATTTTCATAAATTTTTCCATACAAAATGGTCTCGAAGCCAGTTGAACTACCAGGCGAACAGAAATGGCCAAAAATCAGTAGGCAACTTAAATTAGCAACTAAAAGTATGCTACAAATTTTTTACATTTTTAAATTTTTCCGTTTTAAAATTTTTTGTTAAAAAAGTGTGGCATACTTTTAGTGACAGTTTTAGAAAAAATTTTCTGCAGCCGCTTGCTTATGATTTCTGTTCGCCTGGTACTTGAAATCAGTTCAGACAGTGCAGCAAAAATTTATTGAACATTTTGTTTTTGCCAAATTCAAATTTTTAATTTGAGTAACGGTTTTAGGTTGTTTATTAGGTTTTCAACAACAAAATGGTTCTGTTCTTAAATTCCTGTATCCAGAATATTTGGTATTTTTTTAGAGCCCAGCAACTGAAAGAAAATATCCTTTTAAAAAACAAAAAACAGGCTTTGTTTAAGTTATTTCAGTATATTTTTATTTCAATAATAAAAATTATAATAAAATATTGTAATTTAAAATTTTACCTTGATTATTTTTATTATTTTATAAATTTAGTTAGATTAACAATTTGATTTATTTTTATAGTATGTGTTTTAATTAAAGGTAGCAATTAAAAATAACAGAATTAGGAAAAAAAGATTAGATAAATAAATTTACATTTTAATTATTTGGTAAATTTTTTAGCATCCAGGAGGAGGAAATAAAAATATTGTTTTCAAAATAAAAAAAATGTTATGTAAACGGTATATACTATATGTGCGCATCGTTCCGGAGATAAAAGAAACTATTATTTCGCTGTCCATTCTTGGTGACTTCGATCCGAAACAATATGCTTAAGCATAATAGAATATTAGAATTAAATATATTATTGATTTCTTTTTGCCTAAAAAGGGAAGTTCCAGGTTCTTTTGTACATTCCACTCCAATATACTAATTTTCTATGTTATAAAGTTTTCTGAGCAGATCCCTGAATGACTCGTCTGGGTTTCATCAACCTGGAAATAAAAAAAATTGAAGTTTTGATAATTTCGCAATATTATAAACTATTATTTAGCAATGTTGACGCTTCGCCCCTTCTTTACGTTAACCTCTATTAATTACATGTCATTTATTTTTTTAACCAAAAAATAATTCTCGAAAAAAAAATCAATGACACTATAAAAAAATTATAACTTGTTATAATATATATTATCTTTTATCTTTAATTGAGAAATACTTACATGTTCGCTTTATTTGCCAGTTCAAAACGTGTTAATAGATCTGCTTTTATTTTCAGATAATAATTCATTTTATCAATTCCATGAATTCCATGCGCCTCAAAAATGCCATTGAACTCGCTCTCACATTTTATTTTAGCTGATAAATAAAATTACATTATATTATTATAAAAAAATCATATTATAAATGAAAATTATACATATGCAAAATAGAAGCAGCGTAAAAAAATAAGTGGGGGCGAAAAATCATTTACTTCTAACGAGTGCTTGTACTGATATCCCTTATAAAAAGTAAGTTCTTAAGTTTCCATATTATTCGGAAACATATTTGGCGGGAAAAAGACTACTGGATATCCCATATTAGGTAATCTTGACAGTATGTCTAGATGGAATCTGGTTAATAGGCTCCCCTGCAGCAATAGAGATCTACTGACAGGCCAGTGACCTGTTATGGGCAGCTTATTAAGTCAAGATGTAAAATTTTCTTGCACCATAGTATTTTATTTTTATCATATTGAATCAACTATCCCAGTGAATTGAAATCATAGCGAGTGCACTTAAACTTTCGCAGTCCAGAGCAATTCGAGGAAAAATTGTTAATCGCTTCAGGGTTGAAAATGATCTTTCCACGCTAGCTGCAATCACCAGGGAGAGTAGGTAAAATTATTAGAAGCGTATTTATTCCGCGGAAGTACTTTTTAGCATCATCTCCAATAATTTGAATACTTCAGTTGAATGTTCCATTTCCGATGTTCCTTCCCCAGTCAATCTGTGCTCCGCCTAATAATCAGATAATGACATTTTGTCTTCGATGTAGGGAGATAGCTTTGCTATTTCGTCGGCTGGCTTATTAGCTGCAAATTCTGGAAGAAACATTTGAAAGCCTAGAAGAACATCTTTAGTATCTTATCCCAACCCAAAGCTATGTACCAACTTAAAAGGCACTACCTTTGGCAAGAACGGAATCTGGTATCAATCAAGTGTCTTTAGAGAAAAGACCAAACCTCTATAGCTGCCATTGCAACAAAAAACTTCAACTTAGGCGCCCTCAGAGGCACCCACACTCTTTGGAGTGGATGTTACACCAGTTCATTTATTTCCATTATTTTTGCATTTTGAAGTGAACCCGAAACTAGATAATTTTTCTTCAAAATATTAGATCTATTTTATGTTAAATTTTGACATATTTCCTCTAAATTAAAAAAAAAATTTTAGAAGAAGCACTACGAAGCCTGGAAGAACATCTTTATCGCCTTATTCCACCCCCTAGCTACGTTAACTGGGAAAGCTCTACAAAAGGCAAGAACGGAATCTGGTGCCAGAAAAGACACATTGATAACCTGCTCGATCGTTCCGCATTACTGCCATAACTTAGGCGTCCTCAGCGTCCTCATATTTTCGCACTTTAAAATGGATCTGAAACCAAGTAATTTTTTTAGCATGTTTTTCGTTTTGAAATAAATCTAACTTGATAATTTTTCTTCCAAGGCATTTGAGTTATCTGATGTTAAGTTTTGACAGACTTACTCTAGACAATGCACTAGACTATCATACCAGAGGTTGTGGGTTCGAATCCCACGTTAAGTATGGTCCTGCACTTTCCATTTTTCCTATTTTCATAATTTTTCCTGTCTATTCTATACCCGTATTACTACTCTCATTATCGCAATAACAAAGGTCCTATTCTTGGCCTAAGTGAGTTGGGACGCTAAGTTCCAACTGCCGCCTTAACCTACCTACTCCAGAATGACACATAGAACTCAAGGCAAAATTTTTTGAATAGGCGGCACACGTAAGATTACAAGTATCCGTTTTTAAGATTTTCTATCTCGTGTTCGCTTTTTTCGCTCGATTAGACCGAAATCAATCAACTTTTGCCGTACATATTTTCATATCTTTTACCAAGTATTATTAAAGTATATTCTCCCAAAAATGGATCAGAGTACGAAAACAAATCCGCAGCTGCAAGCATTTTGAAAATTTCTGAAGGTTTAATATCTTATGTTATACTTATAATACAAAATGTCCTAAATTTCTTTGTGGTAGATTTTTTAAATGCCGAATGTTCACTTTTTTTTCACTTGGACTTCTGTAACCCTAGGTACACGCCTTTACCTAATAACTCTATAATGACAGAAATATTAAAAAAATTTGTTTAAATAAAACTGAGTCAGCGATAGGGAAAGCCAAAAATAAAATACAAGTTTATATTTTTATTACACCTACTAGCTATACCTATAAACCCATTGTTAAGCTTGATACCAGTGGAGGCGTGTGGGTGTGTGAATCGAGTCGTCATTTTGAGGCTCATCACCCCCCTCATTCAACGCTCCCGCTTCGCCACTGCTTGATACCATGATACAACCTTTCTTACCGACCGATGACGTCATATACAAAGACTGAAAAAAATCAATATTTATTTCAATAGCTTACATAGTATATAGTCACCCTTAATACAAATACTTTGGGCAAGAGTATTGGAACTTCGTCTCACCTTATTCACTCATTTTGTTGTTGTTATTTTTATCGGTTCAACATCAACAGTTAGCCAGCCTTTGGGCTAGTCAAGCTAAGCCACGTTGGGTGTCTTTTCAGGGGCTTGTCTCTGGTGGCATGGCCGGCAACTTTTCACAGCCCACTGGCCGCAAAATTTTTGCCACACTTTGGAGCAGCTATTAGTAGCATGCAAATATTTTAATGGACTTATAAATAAGAAAAGGCAAAGGTATTAAGGCTGCTATGGCGTGGGAGCTGGTCACACTAGATATAAACAGGGTAAGTACTAAGTACAACAATAAGATATTTTGAATTGAAAAAAATTATTATGTGGGCTCTGACTAATTCAAGTTCATTGGAATGAAATGACGACGCTCACGCAATACTCCAAACTGTGCTCAGCAGCTGCTCAGCGCTCCAAAGTTGGCTTGATGGCAGGCAAGTTGCTCATTGGACTTTTAGTTTCGTTTTGAGCGTGGAGGCTAACGGTTGTGTTTCTGGTCAAGTATTTGGGAAAAATAAAAAACTTTTGTCTAAGGTGCGTGAATTAATTAAGTTGACTCAAAAAGATTGACAAGCACGTGTGTGTGTGTACGTCTGTGTGTAGCTGTGTGCGTGCACGTGTTAATATTAAGTTCAAATACTGAAAGCATTTTTAATTTATTTTTATTGTTTAAACATTAAAAACTTGATCAACGAAAAACAAAAGACTTAAGACACAAACTTGTAAGCCACTCTGAGTGACGTTTGCATAACTAACTGTGTTGGTTGAGTTGGTGCATGTGTGTGTGTGCGAGTTGTCTGTGTGAGTATCTGTGTGTGCCTCTATGTGAGTGTGTTTGTGTCTGCTGGCAATTCGAAGCAACTGAAAACTGTGCCGCGTTTTGCTGTCATCGTTCGCTTTGGCTTTCAAATGACAACAATCAATGTACAAATAAATACAAAAATAAAAAAAATAAAGTTTCAACTTCATATTTATTGTACAACAACATAGCAAAACTATAAAATAAAATGGAAAGACCAAGATACATATAACTCATACATTAAGTAATAAAAAAATAGTTTTACATTTCAATTAAGGCCATTGACGGCGTAAAATATTTGTGACACTTTTTTAAAGTAATTGGAGCGGTAGCTATTAGAGGAAAAAATTTTAAAAAGGTTAGAGGAAAATTTGGAGTATTTATGGAAAAATTTTAAGTTGTTGCGTTTGAAGTTCGAATTCTTTGATATAATTATATTTCGATATAGATTCTATTTAATAGAGCTTAAAAGCTTTTCATGGAAACCTTAAAGTTAAACGTTAGCAGTATCGATTTCATCCGGTAGTAAGCTAAAACGTTGAAATTTATGTTTAAAGGCTAATTTATGGAAAATATGGCATTTCATTGTTAAAGTTTATACGAAAAATTAACTTTCGTAAAAAGTTTTTGTAACATAATAACTGCAGCTCCTATTCGATTTTGAAGACCTTAAATTTGAAATGTCCGTAAAAGAATTTTCTTTCAACTTAAAGCTTAAAGTTATTTTTAGAAATTTTTTCATTAAAAAAGTTAGCTAAAAATTTGTAATATTGAAAAAAGTTAGAAAATTACACTTTTATTAGACTTGGGAAGATTGTTACTTCTTTAATTTTTATTATTAGCAGTATATATTATATATCGCTATAAAGAATCCCTTTCAATCTAATCATCTTTCATGCCGATGCAATCTTGTTCTTGAGATATTAACGAAAAACTAAAGCATGTTACCAATACCGTGTTTTTGAAAATATCTCGAACCCGGTTCTTAAGAAACAAAAGGTTACCTTTTCTCTATCCAAAATTACCCTAAAAAACACTTTTTTTTGTAAGCTTCACTTTATGACTCTTAAATTCGTAAGCTAGTGTAATTTAAATGTTTCCCTGTGATTATCTTTTAAAGTTCTTTATCTACTAATCGCTGCGCCAATTAATTATCGATTAAATTAACACAGTCGCATTTAGAAAAAACATTTTAGTAGTCGGCATGCAAAAAAATGTATTTATTTATTAATAGTTTTCAGCTGATCCTAATAATATTTACAACATGCTATTGTTAGCAATAAGTTCCCCAAGTTAGGTTCTGGTGTTCCGGACAATAACCCAAAATATTCTTATACATTTTGACGGGCTCTTAAAATCAGTTACTTTAGTACAGTAAATAAAGAGTTTGAGTGGAAAAAATATTTAATTGATGAAACTTTCAGGGATTATTTAGAAAAAAGCTCATAGAAATGGGTCAACTGTTGTAATACACACCTTGGCAAAAAGATATTTGAAATACATCTTTATCTGGTGGTGAAGTACATCAAAAACGACATAAGTATTAATAAGCAAATTGATTCAAATTAAATTAAATAAAAAAATGGCGTACGTAAAGTCGGGCGCGGACGACTTTAGGATACCCTGTACCACTAGCTTACAATAAAATCCGGTTCCTTCACAAAAAAACAAAAACAGAAGACCAATCGTTCCTATGGGAGCTATATGATATAGTCAACCGATTTCAATAAAATTTGGCACAGTTCTTAAATACCTTAAAAAAGATCGGAATGACGAATTAAGTTCAAATATCTTTACAAAAAAACGAAACACATAGAATTTTGTATAAAAACGTGTTTTTGGACCGATTGGTCCTATGGGAGCTATATGATCTAGTCAACAGATTTGGATTAAATTCAGTACAGTGCTTAGGAACTATAAAAAACTCATGAATGTCAAATTTGGTCCCAATATCTTAACAAACAAACGAAACACAACAAATTTTGTTAAAAAATCAATTTATTGCAAGATGCAAGATATTGCTATATGATATAGTCAACCGATTTTGATGAAATTTGGTACAGTGTTTGGGAACCATAAAAAACTTTTAAATCAAATTTGGTTATGATATCTTCATGAACAATTGAATTATCCATCTAAAACCTTTTTTTTTTGTCGAGGTCGTCTCAAACACCCATATGGGAGCTATATAATTTATCCCCGATATCACAAAATAAAATAAACTTGTCTCCTATGGAATAATATGGGATCTAATGTATAAGTTTGGTTACTCTAGCTCTTAGCATCTCTGAGATCCAGGCGTTTAAACGGACAGACGGACGGGCAGACGGTCATGGGTATATCGACTTCTCTATTCACCCTGATCATATTTTAGGTAACTTTGGGGTATCTCCGACGACTCCTTCTATATGTTACATACATTTTCGGCTTGCACAAACTTAATATATCCTTTGTACCTACCATACGGTACAGGGTATAATTATTGAAAAAAGTAATTATAATAGTTACAATCCCCTATTTCTCTACAAGCTTATCTGTTTGCTTTCACTAAAGTTTGATATACTTTTGCCACTCCATAAAAGATATTTTCGAAAGATTTATTTTGAACATATTAGCCTTCAAAAATGTAAGCCTAGTAAATTGATTGTGATTTGCGGACAGAAAAGTAATTCAAGTAGCCAGCTCCACAGATAACCCATTAATTGAATAATTTGGATGTTAAAAATGGTTCTTTTTATATATCCAATATAAGAGAACCCACTCTATCGTGATGATAAATCATGATGCAATGAATTTTGCAAAAAGCCGCCAAAAAAATGCGCGAGTTTGGCTGTGTAAAGAGTATGACGTCATGTGTTCAATTTTGTATGGTACTTTAAGAAATAATGAACTATTTTTGATCAAACTTCATTTAAAAAATGACATAAATTTAGTTACGATATTTAAAAAAATAAAAAAAATCCAAATATGTCTTTATAATTTTTTAAGCTTTTCTTCACATATTTCTGTAAAGTTTCATTAAAGTTAGTTGACTTTTTCACATAGTTACCATATAAAAATTGAACCAGTGTTCTCTGTTACAAAGAAATACGAATAACTCATGCGTAATCTTCTTATTGTTGAATCATGATGAAGAATGATTCGTCTTGGCTTGATTGTTTTCCTTAATTTCACAGAAACACATAGAAACATGGAATAAGCTCAATGGTGGTCTTAAATTCGTGTTTTTCCCCCATTTGCTTGAAATTGCTTAGTCAGCGCAGAACTTTTATTTGGGTTTGACTCATTTTCGTAGATCTAAACAGTCGATAGTCGGCTTTTGTACCTAAAGACAATTTGGGTTAAATTGATATGGCATCTCTTGAATTGCGAAATCTTTCAAGAAGTCATTGTACTGATCTTCTCAAACTATATATAGGGTGGGCCTTTTTTTGGTTTGTTTGTTAAATACTCATAACTTGAAAAATAACCGTCGAAGGTGGATGCTCGCAGACTTATATCAAGATAAAAACTAATCTATTTAGGATTTAGGATCATTTTACAATCGAATCATGAGTAAAAATAGTGCGGAGTACTAAAAAATTTCGAACTGTAAAGAAAACATATTTGAGGCCAGTGTCGATTAGTTGCCATAAACATCGATGCGAATATGTCTTGATAGTACAACTTTCTGTCGAATTTTGCATATGGATCTGTCTTTACACGTTTACAAGATTAAAAAAAAGCAGCAATTGAAGCCGACGGGCCAATTCTCAAAAAAGTCATCGAAAATGAGCGTGTTCCTATGCAGGCCTATTTTTTAAAAAATTTTCAGTTTCAAAGTAGCTCAATTTTGTTGAGAAATACAAACCAACATTAAAATTTTATAAATTTTAAAGTGCACAAAAATTCTAGCACTGTATTAAACTAATAATCCATTAAAAAAACACTTACGCCATGTCAACAAACCCAATGACTACAAATAAAAAAGCCCGTATAATAAATAAATAGCATTTACTAATTGGACAATATAGATATACTATATAACTAATTTAAGCTAAACTGCTAATTTATGCGCGTTAGCCACAACCCCTTTTAAAAATATATACATTTATTTACTGAGTACCTAAATTAATTAAAAGATTGCCGTTTGCCCAAAAAATTCGCGCTAACTTGTCCAAAACTTGAATCCCAAAACAATAAACGAAAGTATTCGGTTTTGAACTTGACTCATAAAAATGCAACTCAGCGCAGCAGTTGTTATAACAAATTTGAAAAACAACGACCAAATGCGTGCAATAAATTTTAAAAATTATTATACATAAAAACGTGGACATCATAAATAAAATACAATATTTAAGCGTAAAGATGCATCATCAGGTTCAATACCGGCTTAAGGGGCAGCTCAGAGGGGCGTCCAGAACGAAGGTAGCCGTCAGACAGAGATCTGCTCATTGAAATGCTAATGGGTTTTTGTTTTTTTCTGTTGTCTTGCGACGGCTTCAAGTTTTGCGGCAAAGAGCCTAACACTATCTCTAACAACAAAAGAAACGAGAAATGAAGATCTAATTTGAGATGCTGAAGTCCAAATACGCTTGCAGTTGCCCTTAGGCAATAGTGTGAACTACTCATAAATGAATTTTTAGAAAGTTAAATATGTTTATATTTAAAAATTTGTTCTTAATTTTCTTTCATTAAAATTTTACAATTAGCAAGTGAGAATCATCAAGAAAATATTTCACAGCCTCAAACCAGTTTTCTAACCAGAAATTTTTACAAAATTTCTATAAAAACATTTTAATATACCAAAATAATTAGCAGATTATTAGGTTATGAACTTGTACATTTAACACTATTATGTGAGAAGACTTGAACCGTATGACTAATCGGTTATCTGTAGAAAATTTTGCTTCGGTCCAATTTCTTACAAACCGGTTTGAAAGCAAACAAAACGTTAAATAATCCGATAACCGATTTTTTGCGATCGAACTTTTCGAAAAATTTTAGAAACGCCTTATAAAGTGTGAAGCCGAGAATTTATAGCGTACTTTGCTTATTATCTTTCCAACTTGAGAACTTTCGCTTATTGCACGCAATAGTACAGAGTGTTTTTTAAGAGGTTCACAAGTTTGAGTTGGCAACACTGCTTTATCTGGCTACCCATTTAAAAGCTGATAGTTGCTTTTTATTAAGTTTGGTTGACATTTCATTATGGATGGACTTGCACCAGAGCAAAGCTTTCAAATTGCTGAAATCTTTTATAAAATAATTGTTCCGTTCGTCAAATTTATGTAAAATTCGAAATTTTGTCCTCCGATGAAACCCATTTTCGGTTGAATAGGCAGAATTATCGAAGTTGGGTTGAGAAAACACAAACCTACTTATATATTAATTTCATAAAATTTTCTATCTAATAAAGCCCACTGATATTCAAAATATATTTCTTTGTTTTATTATGATTTAAACTGTAAAAAAACGCCTTTTACTATGGGGAACCATTAAGTTATAACAAAAATGTATATAATAAAATTAAAAATGAATTACAAAAATTTAAATCGAATCATCCAAAAAGAGATTTAGGATTTAAACAAAAATTATGTAAATATCTTTGTTCATTAGCTTTTAAAGCTTTTAAAAACATTTAGTCATCGATAGCTCGTTAAATATAAATGACGAATATTGGAAAGTGCCTTAATCATATTTTAAAAGATGATCGAATTAGGAGATTTTAAATGAATTTAAAAGTGATTCTCCTCACATATTTTCGCAATATTATAATTATAATTGTTGTTATAAATTTGTATAAGTGCGGGTCAAACTTTTTAGGTTAAAGGCGCATCGAAATAGTTTTCTATGGGTCATTCCAACAAATATTGGCGATTAAAGCATAGCTCTAAAATGAATTTCGAAAGGTCAACTTTTTCAAAACTGATATACCTTGGGACGGTCCATATTGTAGGGCGCTAAAAACAAAACGAAAAAGGTACATAGCAATTTTGGTTTAGGGTCATTCCAAAAAGGGATTCTACGCAAAGTTTCTTGGTACGACCAATAGAACTAAAAACGCAATACGGCTTTGTAGATGTTTACTTTCCTCTAGAACTTCATCCGTCGTAGAGTGCATGCATATAATTTCCAAAAGTTTGTAACTAGTCTATTAAAATTAGGGATGAGTTCGGAAAAGAAATTTTGATCCCGTTCTGTCCATTCCGTAACAGATATTAAGAACATTTCTTCCAACAATTTTATACACATAATTATTTTGTATTCCAATGCGTGACAAAATAGTATTAATATGAAAGTTGGTAGGGAAGTAGGAGTGGTGGTCTTACGACACACCTAGGCCTACACTTAGGCTAATCCCAACTCCCCTGAATGCTCTTTGAATAATCCTGTCGATTTCATACGAAGTAATCTTATTTATTCTAATTCCTGCTAATTCAGTAACATATCCAATATATTCAGATTCCAGTGTGTTCAGTCTTCTTCTAGGAGGTGCTTTGTATCCTACTCTTCTACTTCCTGACCGCTTCTGCAGTAGTCATAATGTCCAGTAAGAATCCATGTCGTTGTAATCCCTACTCCCCTTGATCTTCTTTGAACAATGCGGTCGATTTAATATACGAATCAATCTTATTTATTCTTATTCCTGCGAATTCAGTAACATTTCCAATATGTTCGGATTACACTGTGCTCATTCTTCTCCTACATAGTGCAATGCTTCCTCATAGGAGAAGCTCTACTGTTTCCTAGTCTTCTACCTCCTGACAGCTTCTGCAGTAGTCATAATGAGGTAACCTCAATATACCAATTGTTCTTATCTCTAGTCTATTTAGTTTTAAAAGCTGCTTGGTTCTATTGAAGCTCCAAGTTTTCCTGCTAATTAGACAGGTTCCGGTGTATTGTATAATCTAAAAATAAAAACTGATAATAAAATTGTTGTATTTAAATAAATCCAATTAAATTTATTTAGCTAAACATTTTTATTCATAAAATAAAAGAAGAAAGCTTCTTTGAAAGACTAACTTGTTTTTGTATTCAGAAGGCGAATATGTGTCTCTTCTTTCTAGTATTCTTCAACCTCTCCTAGCCAGTTTTTCTTACATAAAGTGCATTGCATTCAAAACAACAGCACTACAAAATTTTATTTAAATTTTAACCTTTCGTAAAGATTATTTTATGAGACCAATTTTTTTGTTAAGTTTTAAAATCGCCCGAGAGTCCAAAGTCTTGGCTCAGTAAAGGGGTTACGACTTGCGCTAAGCTCGTTTCTTTCATCTAAAAGTTTAAGTGTTTTAAAAAGGGTGAGAATTCTCTCCTCGACAAAAGGCCTGAAGATCTTTCATCTGAACACAATAGAAGGCAGGCCAGAAGATCTGTGAAATTATTATAGACTTGATGTGTGGCATAATTATCATTATGAGTGTCATTAGATAAAGAACTTAAGTTCCTTAAAAGGTGGATTTAATAACAATCCATTATGAGAAGTCGTTGACTCACAGTGGTTTATTAATTACTTCTAAGTAAAGTAATATATCTTACACTTGAAGCAAAGTTCTATAAAATATGCAAAAAGTTAATAAGTAGGGGGCTCACTTTGTTTGGCAAAAAAGCAGAAATGTCCAACAACATGTAACAAACAAAAAGTTTGCATTTTTGCTCGATCCCTGCCCCTAACACTAAAATTAGGGAATTCCCACACAAATAGTGCTCATGTCTGCCTGAGTGTACAAACTTTTAATACTGTTTCTGATACTATTTAGTGCTTGTATAGGGTGGGCAATCTGTTGATATAATAGTACACTTAAAAATTTTGTATGAGCAACGGCGAAGACCGATTCTTTTTTTTTTAATTTAAAGCTTATATTTGTTTGCAGTGGAAAATAAGCTAATATATAAGGTTGTCAAAAAAGTCTTGCGGTATTTTTATTGAATTTTCAATTGTTCATAAAATTGGTTATAATAATGCGATTCAAGTCAAATATGCGCCGTTTTGTTCGATGACGAGTTCCCAACGAGATGCCAACTTCATAATGCCCCTCTTATAGAAGCTCGCTTCCCTATTGTCAAAAAACTCGGAGAGCCAATTTTCACAGGACTCTCTTGTGGACAACTTCCGATTACCAAGCGCGTTCGTCATGGACAGAAATAGGTGGTAATCACTTGGTGCGAGATCCGGACTATACGGTGGATGCAAAAGAACCTCCCATCCGAGCTCCCGGAGCTTCTGGCGCGTCACCAAAGATGTGTGTGGCCTGGCGTTGTCCTGATGGAAGACAATTCGGCCTCTGTTGATCAAAGATGGCCTCTTCTGCATGAGTGCTGCATTCAAGCGGTCCAGTTGTTGGCAGTACAGGTCCGAATTGAGCGTTTGGCCATAGGGGAGCAGCTCATAGTGGATGATTCCCTGCTAATCATCCCACCAAACACACAGAAGAACCTTCCTGGCCGTTAATCCAGGCTTGGCCACCGTCTGGGCAGCTTCCCCGCTTTTCGACCACGACCGTTTACGCTTCACGTTGTCGTAAGTGACCCACTTTTCATCGCCAGTCACCATCCGCTTCAAAAACGGGTCGATTTTGTTGCGATTCAGAAGCGATTCGCATGCATCCATACGGTCAAAAATGTTTTTTTGCGTCAAGTCGTGTGGCACCCATACATCGAGCTTCTTTTTCAATCCAAGCTTCTTCAAATGGTTTATAACGGTTTGATGACTCATGCCCAGCTCTTGGCCGATGCTACGGCTGCTACTATGCCGGTCTCTTTCGATCAATTCAGCGATTTTATCGCAATTTTCTACAACAGGCCTTCCGGACCGTGGCGCATCTTCGATCACCTCTGCACCAGAACGAAAACGTTGAAACCATCGTAGTGCGGTGGAAATGGAAACTGTATCGGGTCCATAAACTGCACAAATGTTATTGGCAGCATGAGATGCATTTTTGCTTTTATCGTAGTAGTACTGTAAAATATGCCGTATTTTCTCTTTATTTTGCTCCATGTTTGCGACGCTATAACTCACGAACGACTAAAAGCAAACAACAATTAATCAAACACGTGTTAGTTAGCACGTGAAAAGAGCTTTCCAAAAAGCTCTAGCGTGAACCGATGCGACGAATACAACTAGAACTACGCGCTTGCAAAGACAAGCTTGCGGAAATACCGCAAGACTTTTTTGACAACCTAATATATTGTACGAGTAAATATTCAAAAACTAATGTTTAGGTAATGCTTTAAAAACTAATTTTTCTCACAAAAACTTTTCTTAACAAAAACAAAGCATTCCATTTCATCATGCTTATGTTACTCATATTAACAGTCTGGCACTGCTGCATTTCTGCCCGACCTAGTGAACACAGTATGAATATCGAGATTATGAAAAATACTCGCTCATACAATATATTTCTAACGTCTTTGTCGTCTTTTGTAAAAATTAATTGTTGCTCATATCTTCTATTTGACATTTTTGCATTTCTTCCCTACGTAGTGAAAACTAAATCTACCATAATTTTGGGATCAATACATTGATATCATAAAAAATCTACCATATATATCATCTATTTCTAACGTCTTTATTGTCTCGCTCATCATAGTTGTATATAGTTAATGTTGCTCATTTTGTCAGTCTGTTTCTTTTGCATTTCTGCCCGACGTAGTGAAAACTAGACCTACCATAATTTTGAGAACAATTCAATGAGATCATGTAAAAATCTACTATATATAGCATATATTTCCAACATCTTTATCGTCCCTCTCATCATACTTGTAAACAGCTGTTGTTGCTTATGCTGTCAGTCTGGCACTTCTGCATTTCTGCCTGGCCAAGTGGACACTAGACGTAATTATAGGATTAGTGGAAATATAGAGATCATGAAACAATCTCGTCCCTACTACATATATGTATATGTTACGTCTTTATTATCCCCCTCTCTCTTGCCATGATCCTATCTCTACCTGCTGCTATGCTTCTTATAATAAAATAACTCGAATGATTAAAGATAGCTTTTAAGATCATCTTATAGCTAATTTTTGTTTCACATCTTCTTAGCTTCATCTACCCATTTTACCCTTTTCTCTTCTCTCTTCAAATGCTCCCCAAGCCGACACATTCTCAGTTAGAGTATCAAATAATACAACATAAACTTCTTTCGAACGTGTTTTGATGAGTGTGGTTAGATAATGTTGCGCAGCCCACAAATAAAAACGTTTGAAAGCGAGTCTTTGGCAAACAACAAGTTTTTTTGTTGTTGTTTTTTTTGGCCACTTTAGACTACAACTAACAAGAAGTTTCGGCTTGGAGAGAGACAACGGACCAGAACTGCCATTAAATCAAAGGCAACTTTCAAATTAGGTAACTGAGACAGTGCCGGGCACAGTTTGTCTGAATTTTTTTTTCTCAAAAAAAAAGAGTATTATTTATTGTTGTGCAGCAACAACAACACTCAAGCCCCTTTGTCAAGTGTCAAGAGCAATATTTTTTTGTTCAGTGTAAGCATGTGCGTGTTTTTCAAAGAGCCGCCAAAAAATAAAGTCTTTCAGTGCCTGTTACGGTTTGGGCCTGCTTAATTCAACTTTTGGCCACTTGGACTTGTTTTGTTAGTAGTTTGAAAGTCGAAGGTCGTTGCCATATTATGTATCTTAAATTCTGCTCAAAACTCGAACCACTCGTAAGTTGTCTGGCTGGCTTCTAAGCTCTATGGAGTCTACAGAGGAAGGCGTTTGCATTAAACTACCGTGCTTTTTATAACCACGACTTTATGCATATAAAAAAATATTAATGAATCAACGAATTTTATTTGCAGCTGAGCAATTTTGAAGCAATATGCTTACTTATTTGGCGCTGTTGGGGCTCTGCTTGAGCCCGGTCTTGGCAAATGATAATCTACGTGTGGCCTACGAGTGGCGTGAGATTGACTTCAAATACGGCAGCAGCGATCAACGTTGGTCCGCCATCGAGAGCGGCGCGTTCAAGCCGGCTAATGTAATTCCATTTGGACTGGAGGTCTATCGCTCGCGTCTATTTGTAACTCTGCCCAGGTGGCGACACGGTGTGCCAGCCTCGTTGGCCTACCTTGATCTTAATGGTAAGTACAATACACATTGTTAAGTTAGTCAGTCAGCGGTTTAAGTTCTCATTGCATTTGAAATTACAGTAGAACGCCGCATTACATGTCTGTTCAATGTAAAGAACTTGAACTAGATAGACTGCTATGTAGACATGCCTAGAATGTAGGGTTGCCAGATGGTCCGAGTGAAAAAAGCGGACTTTCCACAACCGACACTACCATGTCAATACATATTATATTTTCAAATAAACTTTGAAATAGAAAAAACATTCAGAAAAATTACTCACAAAGAAATTTTTGATGATTTTAGGGTGTTCTCTTGGGACAGAAAATACGATTGTAAGCCCTCCCAAAATTTTCAAAATACGCTTAACTGGGTGTTTATTTCCGTACTCTCTTTTGTACTTTCCACATTTGAGGAAAATATACTTAAATATTAGGAAATAAATATGAAAATATGTATGACAAAAATTGATCGGTCTATCAAGCGAAAAATGCCTACATTTCTGCAAAAAGCGAACACGGTTCGATTTAAATCGGACACATGATAATCCTACTAGAACTAGAAATTTACTTAAATCCAAAACAAGTTTTTAAAATTAGAAAATTAAAATTTGGTTAGAGAACTAAACCATTTTTTATCAAATAAAAATAATTTTATTTTAGAAAAAAATAATTATTCGTTAAAATATAAAATTAACTCCTTAGAAAGAAACTCATATCTTTACAGTTTAAAAAATTATTCATTTCATAAAGCCTTTATTGGTAACTTGCTAAATTTTTTTTATACCATTGTCACTAGTTCAGTCAAAACTAATTTAATTAGGTCGATCGAATTTATTTATACTGGGCCCTGAAGTTTTTAAAAATCTTACCTGCATTTGTGTTTCCGAGAAAGCGAGATTCTTATAAAATTTTCAGAACTTATTTCTTTTAAACAAGATTATTGCGTTTTTTTTTTAGTACCTCGTAGCTACATAATTGTTTAGCTATATTGCAAAGACGCTATTAAACTGAATATCTTTCGCTTACTTTTGTTTTGGTTAAAATCCGAAAATATGAAAAAACAAATAATTTTTTCAATTTCTTGTTGTTCTAAATGCGTCTTTGAAAATAAATAAATTTTAGCATGCCATTAAAGCGAATAAAATTAAAGATAAGAATTTACTTAAAAGGAAATTGTATCTGACTTGTTTATAAACTATAACTCTATTTCAAGAAAATTTTTATTTTCTCTTTTGAAACAGTTTATCGTAATAGTCGCATTAATCGTCAAATACCTACGTAAGGATTTTTGAAATTTGGAAATTCTGTGAATGTAACATTGGAATTGGAATCGAAATTTAAAAAGGACATAATGTTCTATTTTGTTTTTAAATAAAATGTAATATTTTCACGATTAACTTATTTTTGAGAGCCAATGTCGCATAAATTAAAATAAATTTGACCTTAAGAAAATCGATAAAAAAAATATTGATTTTAGAATAGAATTTTATTACGCAGCCCTTCCCAGTTTAGTTTCTGAAGCGATCTGGCAACTCTGGTATTGAATTAAGTATCTCTCGGATAGCGCACAATAAATTTTCTACAAACAGTTAATAATTAAAAGAGTTTCCCATGCTCAACCTAGGGGTAGAGAAATTATAGAATTAAACACCGAAAAAAAATTTCACGTAAAACAACCCATAATTTCCTATATTATGGTATATCGAAAAAATTCTAATACTCAATATAGGGGTATGGAAATTTTAGTAATAAATATGAAAAAAATATTTAACGTAAAACAACCTATAATTTCCAATATTATCTTTCGGAAAAAAATTCCCATGCTCAAAAAAGCGGCAGGGAAGTTACGGTAATAAAAATCTAAAAAATATTTAAAGTAAAACGGAGCATAATTTCCAATATTATAGTATTTCGAAAATCATTTTTGATTTTAATACAGTGTGCGCCATTTGAATGTGGTCGATGGAAATATTGAATAACTTTGACAGATTTCAACCGATTGACGTCGTCGAACACATTTTGAAAGGTTATTGCATTACAATTTTAACCATGAATCGATTCACGCCCAAAGAACGCGCGGAAATAGTGACAATGTTCATTAAATGTAATTGCCCGATTTTTGGGAGCGAATTTTAATGACTGATGAGGCCCATTTCACGTTATCTGGTACTGTAAATAAACAAAACTGTCGCATTTGGGGGAAAGAAAATCCTCATACTATCCATCAAACTCCACTGCATGATCAGAAAGTGACTGTTTGGGCCGGTGTCTGCTTCAATATTACCATCGACCACATTCAAATGGCGCACCCTGTATTTTTTTCATTGATCTTTATAAACAAAATAAAAATTTAGAAGTTGTGTATTAAATGTAAACATATTTTTATATTTTTGTTATTTGTGTACAAAACGCTCTAACATAGTATCAAGAGCAAAAATCTTCATACACCGAACAGGTAGAGCTCAAGATATACATATTAAGTTCAATAGTTTCTTATATAAGATTATGTACATCTGTTTGGGTATAATAAAATATAATCATAACTTGTTTAGAAAAAAACTTTATGAGGGTTTTACTGAAAAATCTGATATTGGATCAATGATTTATCAATAATCAAAGAACACTAGCGTTAATCGACTTTGACAAATCAGATTTTCAAAATATCGAAGCCCTAGCTTTGTTCTAGTTTGTAGTATTTGTGTATAACTTTAAAGGAAAAACTCTCTCAGCTTAAAAAAATAAATTTTGTAATAAATTATATATGCTGGTAACTGATTTTTGAGATTTTTAATGCTTGATAGTTTATTATTTTATGTATATTATATTTATTCGATATTTTTTTTAACCTACATAATTATTAGTTTTTCAAATATCTTTATTCAGATATGCATTGTTTCCTTAAGTCTAACCAAATATTCACAACTTTATTTTTAAAACTATTTAAAAAAACTGTTTTATTAATTTTTTACTTGTAACCTTATTAAATTTATTTATTGTCATCGATAATATTTAAAAAATTTTTTTTTTGCAATCCGAATATTCAGTTATCGATGAATTTTATGACATCGTAATATAAAATTAAAAATATGTAGCTAAAAAATAAATTTAAAAAAAGTAAATTAAATATAGGAAATAGCAATCATTATTCGCTTAGGAGATCTAATGATATAATTATCGATAACATAAAATTAGTTCGTAATCCAAAGTTAAAAACTAAAAGTCTAAAACTTTTATGTCTTTTTAATATTTTTTCATGAAGATAACTATCTTTATACGCCTAACAGATGTGATTTGTGAAACAAAAGTCTATAGAAATTACGATAAATCCATTAACAATCGGAATTTAAAAAGAAAATGTTGCAAGCTAATTATTGACGTACTAGCTCGAAGAGTTCCTTCGACTTAAAAAATTACCCACACCATTTAGTTTCCCTTTGTATTAATAAGGTATAGTACAGTAGTAATGTTCAATGCAATCGAGTCTTCACTGTAGTTCTAGTTGCATTGTTTTATGCTTGATTTAATGCCAAAACAGAAATCTCAGCCCTATTAGAAAATGTTCTTATAACTTATTTGCACACAATTACCTGCCACCCGATGATTTATGTTAGTCTAAACACTTACCATTCATTGCTCCGTGTCCGTCCGATCAGTTTGCAGTCATGTCTGCCGGCCAAGTTCTTTAGGGGTCCCGAGGGGCTCCCACCCATTGTTGTGCTAAAGAAATCTAGACTGATTGAGTTGGCAAAAGTAAATAGTAGTTGTATATATGCATATAACACATAAGTAGTTGCTAACCAGGCCGGGTGCCTGGCACAGTTGCAAATTAATTGACTCGTTTCGAGTTTAATGATAATTCAGCTCCATATAAATCAAATCAATCGAAACACTTTTAATGAGTACTGCATATGCGAAATGAGTCAACTGAATTGGCCAAAAATAAACAACAAAAAAAACGACGACAATGTCAACTGGCTAACAAGGTCTGTTGCTATGAATCAGTTGGTCATATAGTCAGAGATAATTTGTCAAACCATTGCAGATGCTAATTAGCATGAACCAGACGACGCGTCAACAAACACCTGAGTCTAAATGCAATATACATCAGTTTAAACAATTTCCTCTTCTTACCACCAACAGATACCAGCACCATGATGCCGGCTTTGGTGCCCTTTCCCAGCTGGGAGGCACATAGCTTGACTGAAGCCGAACCCGAACTGGTTTCACCTTTCCGCGCACGCGCTGATCGCTGTGGACGTCTTTGGGTTTTGGATGCGCGCATTGCCGGCGTTTTGGAGGAAACCAAGCTTTATGGACCCGCACAGCTGTTGATCTATGATCTGCATAATGATGATCTGCTGCGTCGTCATGTTTTTCCCGCCACACAAACCAAGCACAATTCTCTCTTTGCCAATTTGGCTATAGAGGATGCGGATTGTGACAACACTTATGCTTATGCTGCGGATTTGGGTAGTCCTGGTCTGGTTGTCTACTCCTGGCATGAACAGGAATCTTGGCGCGTGCAGCATCACTTTTTCCATCCCGATCCCATGGCGGGTAATTTTAGCATTAATGACATAGAGTTCCAATGGGATGATGGCTTGTACGGACTGGCTTTGTCCAAGCCACAGCCTGATGGCTTTGCTACACTTTACTTCCATCCGCTTGCTTCTACCATGGAGTTCTCTGTTAGCACTGCTATATTACGCAACAAAACCTTGGCTACAACTGGCGCCATCTATCGTGAGTTTAAGGTCTTGGGCTCACGTGGTCCTAATGCGCAGGCGGGCGCACAATTTTTGGATGCACAAACTGGCGTGCTCTTCTATGCGCTGCCTAATCTTAATGCGGTGGCCTGCTGGAAAACATCCAATCGCGCCTATAACTACAAATCCCAAGGACGCGTCTATATGAGCAGCAGCAATATGGAGTTTCCCAGCGATATCAAGGTCGACGATCAGCATCGTTTGTGGGTGTTGTCCAATCAGCTGTCTAGATTTATATACGATGAGCTCTATCCTGGTTCGGTCAATTTTCGCATATTGACAGCCAGTGTGCAGGAAGCCATTGAGAATACGGCTTGTGATACAAACCCCAAGCCGCTGCCGGAGTTGATCAACAAACTGGGAGACATACTAAATACAGTGACTCCAACTAAGGCAACAGCCAAGTCTGCATCCAGTGCAGCAGTCTGGACGCTGAGCACGCTGCTCTGCAGCTGCAGTTTGCTGCTGGCACGCCTGGCATAACCTAACTAACTGGTATTCCTTCTGCAAGCTATTTTTGTGGAAATCTTCTAAAGCGCTGTAATTTAAATTAGCATTAGATACTCTTTATAGTGTGTATAATAAAAGTTGTAAGAAATTTATTTAGACATAGTAACTCTTATCAATACTTTGTTAATTTCTTTTCCGCCTTATATATGGTGGCTACGTCCATGGTTGATTCGCTGGACTGTGACTGATCATCTTCGGCTTGCTCCTTCTTGCGTTTCTCATGCTGCATTTGCATGCGTTTGATAAAACCGCCGCAGAAGAATAATGTCATCTATAGCAGCATAATATTAAAGGTATTGTAAAAATATATGTTATATTTTTATACGTACATGTTCCAGTATGCCTATGAGACCCAGCACAGACAAACCCAACAGAAAGCCCAACGAACCGCCGATATCTGCTATAAACTGTGTCGTATCATAACTCGGACGTTCTTCTATCATCTACTAAAACCAATCGTATATTAAATTATGCCAAGTTTTTGTTAAGCACCTACCGATATCAGCTTGGTTGTATAGTATACATAGATTTGAGTTCGTGGTTCCGGCTGAGGATAGGATTTTCGATTTTGTATAAAGGTTGAATAAATACGAGAGTCACAGGGCTGCAAGCAGTCGCAGCTAAAATCATCCTCAGCTTCATAAACGCTGAAAAAGACATAGTAAGTATATTTATTCTCTTTTATTTCTTAAGATATAAAAATAAAGAGATGAAGTTTTCAAATTAAAAACAAAAGAAGATCAGAAACACCGAGTCACAAACCATATCCTTCAGGCGTTTGATGACAAAGAATACTACTACAGAGCATAACATATGTAGACGTCAAACGAGCATTTGACAGAGTTGGGATAGTTGTTCTTCTGGCTAAAGTTAAGAAAATGCTTCCTGTTCCCTTTTTCCCTCTATTAAAAACCTACCTAGAAAACCAGCAATTTTATGTTAAAATAATCGCTATCTACGTAAAGGAAAATGAGAGCTGGAGTATCACATGGTCCCTTTTTTATACAATCTATTCCCGGCGGATATCCCTACACCTACGGAGCTCATACGCAGATGACTTGGCTATTTTTCACTCTGGCTCCTGTGAGTATGAAGCAGCAGATGGAATTCAAGAGTACCTATATATGGGCTTACAGGTGGAATATCGCCATAAATCCAACTAAGTGCCAGGTAGTGCTATATACTCTAAGGAAAAAATCACCTGCTGTCTGGTTAGGCAGTCAACCACAAAAATTACAAAAATAAGCTTAATACCTAGGTGTAACCGTTGATATCTTTTAAACAACATATAAAAAGCACTGTCAAAAACTGCCAAAGATGTCAAAAATGAACTGGCTAATGGAACCATCTCAGCCGTCTTTCAATCCGATGGAAAAGAGCCTTATATACCATGGTAGTAGTTCCAAACTGAAAATATCGTAATAGGCTAGCAAAAGGGCTCCCAAATTAAAATCCTATAAAAAGGCTTTAAAAAAAAAAGTTTCAAAAATCTGCTCCAACAAACGCCGAACTGAAACAAAAAAAAGACTGACAGAAAACCGGACCAAATGATGGCCTCCCGATTGACTAAACTCCTTGATATGTCTAAGACACCTGTAACGAAACAAGCTCTATTGGCGACCACAAAAAAGGGAACCCTCGATTCATCAAAATACAATATGTGATTTTGATGATTCACCAAGTACCATATTTCTTATTGCTGCCAATCTGTCCGATTTGCTCCAACTTTGATGTTTTTTATGCTATTTAGTCTTTCTTGGTGTCAACATTGGTCCGCCGACGAAAAATGAAATTCTAGCTATTATTAGGACACTTAAGAACAACAAAGCACCTGGGAGAGATAATGTTCATGCCGAGTTTTTAAAGTTTGATCCTATACAACAGGGAAAATCTGGTTACCTATCTTGCAGGAGATATTGAGAGCCGAAATACAATACTTCCGAGAAGCTGGAACGAAGGTATTCTTGTTAAGATTCCCAAGAAATGTGATGCCTCAGATTGTAATAATTAAAGAGGGATAACTCTTTCGGTTCCGAGCAAAATTTTAATGTCGCTGATTATGAATCGTTTCTCTCTTGCTGTGGAAGGCACGCTCCGGGAAAACCAATTTGGTTTTCGACAAAACCGTTCCTGAATGGACTTAATAAATACGTTAGGTCTGGTGCAGCTAAATCTTCTTAAGGAGCCTGGATCATATTCAAATTATTATCTGAAAAGTCTTTGGTGTCATCAAAGACTTCCTTGAGAGCGTTTAAAACTTTCATTTGAAACGAGAGCTTTTGCCGTCTGTTCATTATCCGCATTTGCGGCTCAAGAGTTTTAAGAAAAGCTTCATGAGAGTGCATGTCTTCATGTTCCACTTGAGTGAAAACTGTAGATGTAGCATATTTATTGAACAGTCTAGATGTGCGAATGTTGATAGAGGAAACAATAGTTCGCACGTCGCCAATTAATAAGGGGAGATCAGCTCCGGGAAAACCGATTTGGTTTTCGACAAAACCGTTCCTGTATAGACTTAACTAGCTGACCCGACAAACGTTGTTTTGACATTGAATCGCCTCGAATGTTTACCAATAAGCACTTTATCAGCACGAATAACAATTAGAAGATAAATACAGTTCGCACCATCTTTGAGCAACAAGTTTCAATGCTCAATCTACGCAGCCTTCGTTGATTTTAAGAAAGCGCTTGAAAGCTTGAAATGCCTTTTTATGTGGAGCACTTTACTTAACCGAGGCATGCCAGAGAAGATTATCAACATGATCAAAGCCACATATAATAACTTCACATGTAGGGTCAGCCATTCTGGTCTACTTTCTGATCCATTTTCGATTAAAACTGGAGTTAGGCAAGGATGCGTGCTATCGCCTTTACTCTTCGTGTTGGCTTTAGACAAGGTACACAGACCTTCACTCACGGGGCACAAAGGTTGGATAGCGTTCGATCCTTTGTGAGCAGCTAGTTACCAACAGAAGCGGTGCGGACGAAGACGTCAAACCACCCATTTGCAAAGCGAGACCTATTTTTGTAGAATTGGGCCCCATTTGGAATTCTAGTCAACTTTTCAACAAAACGAAACTTCGCATATTCAACTCTAACGTGAAGTCTGTGCTATTTACAGGTGCGATTCCTGGAAGGAAACATCCAGCATAAATTCTCAGATTCAGGTGCTTGTAAACCAGTGTCTAAAAATTCGGTGTCCCCAAAGAATATCTAACAATGATTTATGGCCACCCACCGAGCAAACGCAAGTAGCCTATGAGATCAAACGCTGCAAATGGAACTGGATCGGCCACACAGTAAGACGACCAAATAACATCGGCCCACAAGCTCTCCGCTAGAACCCACAAGGTTGTAGACGTCCCGGGGCGCCAGCTAGGAAATGCGAAAAACCAAATTATACTTGGAATGACGTCAATGTTAATGCGCATAACAAAGTTAGATTTAAGTTGATTGTCGAGTCTCTATGCTCTATTTAGGAGTTCAGAATTCATAGTAGAAGTAGTTGAAAATCGATTTATAGACATATTTTAGACTCCTTTCTTTACTCTCTCAAAATATATTATATTTTGACTATAGAAATTTGGCAAATAAAGTTTATATAAACTCATGTTTTAAAAACTTGTACTTACTTTTTGTAGGATGATATAAGACGCCTCATAGAACTCGAATCATTACAAGGTGCATGCACAATCTCATGCATCCAGGGACCGGAGCAGTTAGTTTCATCCGCTAAATCTTGCCAAATGCAAATTTCACCGCACTGAAAATACCTCAAATACTAAAACGAAGCTTATTTTATTTTAAATATTTTAAGCATACCTTTAAATCGCTGTAACCCTCTTCCGCGGAACAAGGATCCTCACGCGTATGCACATTGGAAAAATGCTGGCTCTGGAGCTTGATCTCGATTTCTTCATTTATATCCACAAAAACGTACTCCACGCGACCCGAACCTTGCATGTTGATTTCTGTCAGAGATTATATAACATCTAGTTAGATCGAAAATGATTTTTCGTTATGATAAAGTCAACCTGTAAAGTTTTCGCGACTATCGTGAATAAAAACATGCCAGCCTGGACCCGATTCATAATCCAAATCGCTTACTGAACTTTTGTCCACATTGTGATCCAGTAAAAATGAATAGCCCACAGATCTTGAGACACGTTTCATGGATTTTACAGGACGCACCGTATGACAAACACCCATGTAAAAATGTAGACTGCTTTCGATTTCCACATCTATTGGGAATTTGTATAAAGGATTAGTTTTGAAGAAACAAATTATGTGGAAGCAGACTGTACTTACTTTCTGGATCTCCATTCAGGCCGTACATATAGAACGTATCCTTGATACCATAAGTGGCATTGATAAAGAAGTCATTTAAGTCCACTTCACCAAAAGGATAATACATCCAGCAGGTGGCGTATTTAGGATGTGGACAATAGCCACGGGACATGTTCTGAAAAAAAATAAAAAAGAGTAGGTGAGATAAGATAAGTCGTCGGAAAGCAGATGTTCCACAAGTAACCGGACCACGAGAAAATGGTTTAACAACCGCTTAGGAATGCCAGAGTAACTAAAATCTTCTCAAGAACTTGATCTTCTCAAGGTCCTAAAAGGACATAACAGAAACAGCCATTCTGGTTTGTTAAAAAGCAGCTGGGGAGGAGCTTACTTCTAGTTCAAAACTATTCTGGTCACTGCTTCCAAAATTAAGTACCCGGAGCCTCCAGGACTCACTCAAAGTCGGAGTACCACTCGAGATCCTATTTTTTTCATTAAGTAAACCAATGAAACTCACTGTCAAAATTTCCTCTCTGTATGGCGGGTCCCGACATATAGTTATAGCTGGCATTTCGATGGTCTCATTCACATTATAATAGGAGTGCGTTGTTATGGGTGGTTTGTGCAGCTTGGAGAAGCACTCATACAACTGCACTATGACCACAATACAGCACACAAACAACACCAAATAACGTATGAGTTTCGCAGGATCTCTCAGGAGCCAGGCTCGTAGCTCCAACCAATAGCCCATGGTACCAGAGCTGTAAGCGCTTAACTGAACCCACTTGAAAGTGAAACTATTATGAATGTCAATGCTAGACCCAATATCATATATCCAGCTATCGTGCAATATCGTTTTGGTTATGCAGCTTGCACAAATTCTCACAGTTGGTCAAGATAAGGTAATATTGATTTATGCCCCGCGGAGTGCCACGGGCAGATAAAAAGAAACTCGTGCTTTGCATCGCCGGTGTGGGATTTGGGCCAAAGCAAGCATGGGCCGCAGGGCGTCCGAATTGCAAAAAATTAAAAAATAGCCGATAAATATATTACTGTTTTGGAAATGTATCTCAAGAGCGGGAAACATTTTTATTGCTTATAAAATCAAGCTCTTCGATTCGAGTTTTTCCAAAAGGGGAGAATATAATTGTTTGAGAACGAACATATTCATTGAATATTGAAGATCAAAACGATTTTCTCAAAATTTTTTCTGCTTTTTAGTTTTTTATCTTAATTTCGAAGTTGAGTTAAAAGAAGAAGAAGAAAGAAATGTGTGGGTATTTTCACAATGCACTTTTTTGGCATGAACCCCTAATTTTTTTTTCTAAATTCAAAATTTATTTTTTTTAAAATTTATTTATGCATTGTTTTTTGAGGTCTTATGGGAGCTATGTATAGAAATGGGTCCTCAAAATATAAAATATTCAATAAACTTGTATAGTAACACACCTATTCTGAGAATATGGTTGCGTCAGTTCTTACCAACTCCGAGATCAAGGCGTTCATAAGGACGTACAGACGGACAAACGGATACTAGTTTATCGACTTCTTTAGTCACCCTGATCATACTTTATGTAACTTAAGTGGTTTTCCGATGTCTACTTCTGTACCATACCAGGGTGCACAAATATTTACTAGTATTTATCAAAGTCTACTTTATTTGAAATTGACATAAATTGAATTTAAGAATATCAAGGAATATTTAAAAACATTATTTTATTTTAAAGCCCGAACGTTCTATAGTCCTATTTAGCTAATTCGCGGCTATTATATAATTGTTATTTTGCATACGTCAAAACGAAAAATTAGACACTTTTAAAATATAACACAGCAGTGTTTCTTTTATTGATGCTTATAATTCACAAATTCTTTAAGTAAACTATTGGTATAATCGAAAAAGTTACTATTTCACATAATGGTGCTAACAATTCACAACTCATTAAAGCAGTGCGTGTGTTAGGACGCAACTTGCAATTTTTAGTCATAAATTTATTTTTCGTATACTCTTTTATTTAGATAACATATTATTTGAACTCAAACCAAAATATGATAAGAATGGGATTTGTTCTGTTGTTGTGCTTTTCTTTTTTTGAACAGTTCAGTAGTTCTCCAGGACTATATCATCTCCACTTTGACTAATTATTACAAACAATTATTCTTATCTTTTTTCTGCCAATCGATAACAGTCGATCGGGATTGGCATGACGCCTATATGCTTTCAGAAGCAGATACTAAATAGATTAGGTAAGATTGGCCTAAATACCACAAATCGCTCTCTAGCCGTTTTATGTTCGTAAATTTACTTTAGCGTTTTTAGTGCCTAGCTCAGTTTATTGATAATATATATTCATATTTATTCATAAACTAACAATCGAAACAATCGAAATAATTTGCCAGCTCTACTTCGCTTTCATCGGAACTTATCGAAATTCCCGACGAAACCTCGCTACCCTCTTTGGCGTACAAAACCAATTTAAACTCCTCGCCTGAAAGGGTCTGACTCCAAATTGGACTATGATTCTCAAATTCTTTTGCTTTGCATGTTAGTCGATCTTTACTTAATAAATTTTGATTTTCTCTGACTCCAAATTGGACTATGATTCTCAAATTCTTTTGCTTTGCATGTTAGTCGATCTTTACTTAATAAATTTTGATTTTCTCTGACTCCAAATTGGACTATGATTCTCAAATTCTTTTGCTTTGCATGTTAGTCGATCTTTACTTAATAAATTTTGATTTTCGTCTTTTTTCTGGTATTGTTGATAGGTAGAACTATGACAGTTTGGCTTAAAATCAGGCGAGTCTGGAAAACCTTTGGCTGTCTGGTAGAGCATTGAAGGTCTGCTATCGATGCCAGCACAATTCTTTTGCTTTGCATGTTAGTCGATCTTTACTTAATAAATTTTGATTTTCTCTGACTCCAAATTGGACTATGATTCTCAAATTCTTTTGCTTTGCATGTTAGTCGATCTTTACTTAATAAATTTTGATTTTCTCTGACTCCAAATTGGACTATGATTCTCAAATTCTTTTGCTTTGCATGTTAGTCGATCTTTACTTAATAAATTTTGATTTTCGTCTTTTTTCTGGTATTGTTGATAGGTAGAACTATGACAGTTTGGCTTAAAATCAGGCGAGTCTGGAAAACCTTTGGCTGTCTGGTAGAGCATTGAAGGTCTGCTATCGATGCCAGCACAATTCTTTTGCTTTGCATGTTAGTCGATCTTTACTTAATAAATTTTGATTTTCTCTGACTCCAAATTGGACTATGATTCTCAAATTCTTTTGCTTTGCATGTTAGTCGATCTTTACTTAATAAATTTTGATTTTCTCTGACTCCAAATTGGACTATGATTCTCAAATTCTTTTGCTTTGCATGTTAGTCGATCTTTACTTAATAAATTTTGATTTTCTCTGACTCCAAATTGGACTATGATTCTCAAATTCTTTTGCTTTGCATGTTAGTCGATCTTTACTTAATAAATTTTGATTTTCTCTGACTCCAAATTGGACTATGATTCTCAAATTCTTTTGCTTTGCATGTTAGTCGATCTTTACTTAATAAATTTTGATTTTCTCTGACTCCAAATTGGACTATGATTCTCAAATTCTTTTGCTTTGCATGTTAGTCGATCTTTACTTAATAAATTTTGATTTTCTCTGACTCCAAATTGGACTATGATTCTCAAATTCTTTTGCTTTGCATGTTAGTCGATCTTTACTTAATAAATTTTGATTTTCTCTGACTCCAAATTGGACTATGATTCTCAAATTCTTTTGCTTTGCATGTTAGTCGATCTTTACTTAATAAATTTTGATTTTCGTCTTTTTTCTGGTATTGTTGATAGGTAGAACTATGACAGTTTGGCTTAAAATCAGGCGAGTCTGGAAAACCTTTGGCTGTCTGGTAGAGCATTGAAGGTCTGCTATCGATGCCAGCACAATTCTTTTGCTTTGCATGTTAGTCGATCTTTACTTAATAAATTTTGATTTTCTCTGACTCCAAATTGGACTATGATTCTCAAATTCTTTTGCTTTGCATGTTAGTCGATCTTTACTTAATAAATTTTGATTTTCTCTGACTCCAAATTGGACTATGATTCTCAAATTCTTTTGCTTTGCATGTTAGTCGATCTTTACTTAATAAATTTTGATTTTCGTCTTTTTTCTGGTATTGTTGATAGGTAGAACTATGACAGTTTGGCTTAAAATCAGGCGAGTCTGGAAAACCTTTGGCTGTCTGGTAGAGCATTGAGGGGCTGCTATCGATGCCAGCACAAGCTCTTTCTTCCGTATTATATAAATCCGTTTCAGTTAAATTGTCGAAACCCTGAGAAGGAAGGCAATTAAAATTTAGTGACGCATTTTCTAGGACGTCATTGGAATTTTGAGAGAAATCTTTAAAATTATACGATTTTGTTTTAGGACTTTAATCTAGGGAAGTCTTCAATTTAAATCCACTAATTGTTGTATTTAGCGTATTGTCTTGGCCCTAATCGGAATGTTGAGTGAAATCTTTAATATTATGCGATTTTGTTTCAGGACTTTCATCCAAACTTAAATTATCTGGTTGCGATTGGTACGTAAGGAATTCGACCTTGCACCCGTTTCAATGAACGATTAGCACAACATAAAAACTGGATGGCAAGAAATTTAATTCGCGCAAACCCAATAAAAAGGTTTAAAAGACGTTCCAGCAAAAATTTAATTTAAAATTAATTTAACGGCATGTCCAACGATGTCTCCTACACTCTGTGTATTGTGATTGGAGAATCAAAATAGAAATATGCAATAGATTAAAATAAATGAATTTTTGAATTATTGCAAAAATAAAACATAAAAAAAAATTTATTGGTATTGTTGATTACCACAAAATTCTGTTATAATTCAAGTTTACTTATTATATTGCTCTTCTGAGCAATTAAATTCTTAAATAAAAAAGTTGAGCTGTTTTCCATAGTGATCAAGAACTTTGATCCGACGCATTTGACTACGATGTCTTTAGGAACAAACAAATTAAGCTCTTAAAATAATTTTTGGGGGTCTCCCTTCAATGTCTGCTTCTTTTATATTTTGAATAAATTAAATATAATTAATATAGGGCAAAAAAATGGGTATCAAAGACAAAAAATTTTGTGTTGAAGTAAACACAATTCTTTGGAGAAATCAATTCCTAAACTCGGAAAAAAGAACCAATCTTAAATTGAGTTGAAATTGAAAGAAGAAGATTCAAGCTTTAAGATGATATACACTTGTTTATATTTCATACAAAGCAACTACGAGATTTTTTAAAAGTTATCTAAGATTTACACTTTTTTTAAAACTTTCATTGACCAAAGAAAAATGTTTTAGATGGATAATTCGTTTGTTCATAAAGATATCGTAACCAATTTGGTATATCACTTAGGAACTATGAAAAACTTACAAATGCCAAATTTGGTCACAATATCTCAACAAACAAACGAAATACAATAAATTTTGTTCAAAAATAGATTTTTTGGAAGATCGGCCCTATTGGAGCTGTATGACATAGTCAACCGATTTTGTTCACATTTGGCACATTGCTTAAGTGCTCTAAAAAATTTCAAAATGCCAAATCTGGTTACTATATCTTTATTAAAAAGCGAAATATAGCGAATCTAGCTTGAAAAAAGTTATTTTTGACGATCGGTCCTATGGGAGCTATAGGATATAGTCAACCGATATTGTTCAAATTCGGTACAGTTCTTAGGAACTATAAAAAACTTTTGAATACCAAATTTAGTTATGAAATCTTTATGAATATCTTTATGATTTTTAAGCAATAACTTGCGATTTTGGGGGTGTTAGACAATTTTGAAACACACTATCGTGATCTACTCGTCAAGACCTACAACGTACACTAGGTCACTTGAAAAGTTCTTTGATTTTTTTTGATTTTGTAGTACTGTGTTATTATTATTATTTTTGCTTAATAATTTTAAATTTAAATATTATTACAATAAGTATGCAATGGTCTTTGAAAGCACTGATCTTGAAATCATTTCAAATATTTTAAAATAAAGAGTTTTTGTCTTACAAGAAATAAAAATCATTCTAAAAATTATTAAACTAAAAAATTTTCGTATGAAAATCTTAAATATTTTTTATCAAATAATAATTTTAAAATTAAAAAATTCTTCAATTCTTAGATAGTATTTAAATTTAATATTTAAATTTAATAATGTGTATATAATTACAAATTGAAAGTTAATTCTGAGTAATAATGGAGCCAGAGCAACGTAGGTCTTCAGGGTTTTTTTTATATTATTATTTTTTTATATTTTTAAACAAATATGTTTACAAATAAAAAGATATGGAATAAAGATTCTGCTTCTCTTAGTAATGACTCTTGATGTACTACAGTTTAAAAAAAATACGATGGAATCATTTAAAGACATCTCCCTTTTGCTAAAGTTTTTTGAAGCAAGTCAAAAATTTGTTTTTCGAACTTGGAAGATTCCCAGCGATTCACCACAGACAGATAACCTCGTCTAAAGGCTGGCTTATTTATTTTGGAAAAATCAAGATTGTACACAGAGTTAACTCAGGTGAATAATGCGATGTCGGAATCGATATTGGTTGAATTTTTGCGATAAACTTAAAGAAAGTTACCGTAATTGTTTTCAATTTAAATGATAGTTGGGAAAAATTCTATCATATAATTTTGACTATGAAGCTAAAAACGGAGTAGAAGAGAGGAAGGTGTGGCACAAAGCGGATCGCATAGATTATAAGAGATTTGTGGGATAAAGTGACTTGAATTTATTGAAAAAATTTTTTTGATCAAGTTTTCAGCTTAATATGTTTGATGAATATTTTTTGTAAATTATCGTTTAAAAAAAAATAAATGGAAAAAGGGAGCGGACGCCTAAATTCTAAGAGCCTTCTGGGTGAATTAAAAAGATGAAAAAATTACTCTTCGCAGTTATCTATTGTTAAATTAAAGGAAATAAACTTATTAAGAACGAATATTTTAAAAATCAATATTTATGCAGAAAAAAATGAAGAATTGTCACACAGAAGATCGCCTAGATTCTAAGAGATTCATGGGAAGAAGTTATAAGAGTTTATTTATTTATTTAATACAGTTAAGTAAATTTAAAAAACTAACTTAACTAAATACTAGGCACTGGTAGCAAAAGGCCTTCGGCACAAGTTATAAGAGTTATTTAAATTAGTAATATTGCACTTCGAAAAAAACTTTTAGTGGAACTCCTAGTTTCCAAAAGATTTGGGGGAGGAAGTATTAAAAGTAATTAAAATGAGTAAATTTGCACTTCGAAGAAAACTGCTAATAGCGTTCTACTACAACTAGGCGATTCCTGGGATGAAGTAATTAAAGTTATTAATATGAGTAAAATTGCTTTTAGAAAAAAACATTTTAATAGGAGGGACTTATTTGAAATACTATTTAAGAAATATTGACAAAAATAGTTAGGAAAGATGAATGTTATGAAAAAGTATCAAGGCGACTAACATCCAGGGCCGTAAAAAGAAAGTCTGTCCCCGAGTGGAAAATCTACTGGCCCCTTTATTACACCTTTAGCTTGAATCATGGTTTTCTGTAATAAGATAGTAACTACACCGGACCCCAGAGAAAACTTTGGGCCCGGTGAAACTTCCCCTTTCCCCCTCTCGGAGGGGCAAGCTAACATCTGCTTTATTTATTTTTATCCTCGTATGGGTTCCTCACAAAGAGGTGGGGCACTGTGACCATAAGATCTTTTGTACCATGCCCATAAATTACAGCAAAAGACTTTCCGCTTTCCGCATGCATAGCAGAAGGTCTTTTATTGGTATTAACCTAAGATGGCAGCGACTAATCCGCTCCTTTCCAATGTGACAGGCTCTGTCCCATACGAGAGTGACAGAGAATGTGTCTGGCGGTTTCTTCGAGACAGAGTTCTGCACTCTGCCTATCTGTCCGATAGGCAAATTTTCTGTATCTAACAGTGTTGTGGCCAGATAGGTATGGCACCTGGCGTTTTAAGTCCGCTCTGCCAAGACCTTTTGTCTTGATCATATCCAGAGGTTTGACAAGCGATTTGCGTGACGCAGCCACGGTAAGGAGAACCAGTATTTCCTATGTTCTCCTGCAGTCCATTTGTTTATCATGGTCTTGATTGTGGACCAACCAATACCTCAGAACGGCGCAGGAGATGTATTCAGAGGGAGGCACCCTGTCGTGCTAGATGGTCAGCGATCGTGTTACCTGAGTGTCTAGGTATTCAACATAGCAGGATTTTGTTCCGGGAATACAGGGTTTGGAGGTAATTGTGGCATTCGTTAAACATCCTGAAGTAGATGCTTCTAGATGATAATGCCCTAATAGCAACTTGGCTATATGAGTAAATACAGATGCTTGCTCCCCTAGTTCCCTTGTGAAGGATACAAAGGGCGCAGATCTCTATGGCGTGAATCTCTGATTCAAAGACGCTGGGCCAGCTGCCCATTGCAGTAGAGAGGGTCCAACGACTCCAACACCTACACCCTGTTCAGTTTTGGACCCATCCGTGAACCATTGTTGGCACCGGTGGTTTCCACAGGGACTGCCATCAGCCTAAGGCTCCCGACTTGGGAGAAGAGATCTAAACTTGTTATCAAAAAGTTCCGTGATCATAAGATCTGATCTAGAGCAGATCGATACGTCAAGAAGGGAAGACATATATAAGTGCGGTATGACCAGTGTCACTTGCTTAGAGTTCAAATGTGATCTAACTGACTTTTGGATGAAATTGTGCCGTGGTGTGAGTCCAAAGACTAACTCCATTTGTTAGTAAAATATCTGTTTGTAAACCCCAAATCCGCTCCTGTCTTTTTTGTTGCTGGTTAGTAACTGTAACTAAATGGCTTTATCGTACATGTGTAGTAACAACATTTTCAGGCAGGTTATGGCTTTGTACCACTCTAGACCGTAACATTAGTCAAACATATTGTTTACAGGTAATTGTTTATGGGCTTATAAATAGAGATAAAGCTGTCCGGCTGTAGCGTATTTAAGCAGAAATCAGCGCATTTTCAAATGGTTAATACGCATATTATGGATTTATATATATGCTGTTAGATACTATAGTGAGATACATGTGCAGAACTGATGGAATAAAATTTTCTAGCTTTATAAATAGCAGAAAATATGTAAGACCCACGCATTGGTCAACCAGAATTATGCGGTAGCAGTAGAAATATAAATATTATAGAGGTGTACGACAACTTTGAAGTTGCTACCAAAAGACATATGTCTAGGGCATAGATATGTATCTGTATCTATATACAAATTTGAAAACAAATTGAAAGCAAGCCAAACATTGCGTCCAGTAAAAGTTAGTACAAAAAAAAAAAAATTCCTCAGTTGTGACGTTAAAAAATCAGAGCGACCCACTACATAGCCAGAAGTGTACCATGTACATAGAGTAAACATATACATATATAATACATATATACACTCAAAGCAGTTGCTACATTTAGCTTAAGCAAAAAACTAATAAACAAAAAGAAACTTGTAACTAAAAATAGACAAATTGAAACATTTTGAGCATACGAAAAAATACAAAAAAAAAAATAATGAAAAAATTAAATAAAATAATACCAATACAGTCAAAACGTGCTGACGACCCAGAAGTCAAAAAAAAAAGATAGAAAACTTTTCTTTACTCCTGTATGTATCTATGTATCTATAAACACTTACTACTACAGTAAAAACTTTTTTGAGATATGTTGGCAGACCATTTGACGAACTGCTGTTGTTGTTGCTGTAGGGAATTTTGCACGTTGGCGCTGTATCTCTGTATGTGTGTTTCTGTATCTGTGTGAGAGAGCATATCTAGTAAATTTTAGATTTTTAGATATAAGAATTTTGAAATAGCCACAGCCATGGCGCACGGTACAACCGTGTCTTTATTTTATTTTCTCTATAGAGCAGAGCAGAGTATTTGTGTGAACTTCTTCGCAACTAAATAGCTTTTGTTTTAATTTTAGCATACAGCAGCGTCTATATTAAACGCATATGAATGTTTTCTAGTTTTTAGTACATAGCAGCAGCAGCAGAGCAGCACTCTACTATATAAGCACCATATACATATGTATAGCACCCTGCACTTTGTTTATTATTTGCCAAAGTATGGCCCATCAATATATACTCTATCCACACACACACAGATACACTTAGGCGCTGCTTCTAATTTTATGGAGCGTTCTGGTTCAAGACATGACCCATTTTAGTTGTTATACATACACAAAAAATCGAATTTTCTTTAGTTTTTTTTTTTTTTTACCTGTTTCTTTTTCCCAGCTGTCTTCTTTTTGGAGGGAGTCTGATTTTATATTTTATAAATACATTTTTAGCATGTTTCACAAACGCTACAACATAATAAATTTCTCGGCTGGTATTTTTACAGTAGTGTATATAGTATACACCATACTGAGTCATTTCATTTATGTCTATGACTTTTTGCTTATGATTAATAAATGTACATTACGCACATGGACGTTGTCGCCGGAGGGGGCGATCATTATTGAGACCCCTATGGTTTTACAACTACATAATACTCGCAGCATCGAATGCGATGATTAGGGGTTAATCGGTAGAGATACGATCTAGGAATGGACGATTTTGAAATTTTTTCTGGACACTGTGAAATTATGTAATGGCGGGTGCCCAATTATTATTATTAACAAAGAAGTAGCAAAAAAAATATTCAACTACTCAAATGTTGTACGTTTAAAATGAATACGTTTGATGTAGACAATGATTGGAAGTGTTCACCTTGTCGGGCAGAAAGGCAGAAAAGCATAAATGCAGAAGTGTTCATCAATAACTTACGCTAAAAAAAATCTGCATTTCTGGTCAATCCAAGCACTTGTCTACAAAAGTAATGCTACTTCAAGAAAGTATATAAGTATGTAATGGTTAGAAAGCGGTGTGGAAAACCACATATAGTAGAGTACAGGCCAAAATTGTATAGATACCCTAAAAAAATATAGTAGCATTTAAAAAGTATTTTCTTATTCTTGGTACATGCTATCGCAAATTTACTTCTAGTGACAAATTTGAACAATGGCATTTAAAAACAAATATAAAATATTTTTCTTAAAAATGGGCATTATTGACCGTGGTCACTGCGGCATATATTTTTGGCATATGTTGAAGTTTTTTCAATTGTATGTCTTGACACATATCCTTGAGATACCGTAGATCTCTCACATCTCATCAAAGTGCTGTAGGATTGGTGTTCTTTCTTTTTCAAACCACCGGTATATATCTTATAGTATAATTTAGATCATTAACTTGTTGGAAAATAAAACCTTGACCAATCGAAACATTTTTAAACGGAATAAATTGTCTTTGAAGAATTCTATGATACATATAAATCTTTTCTGAATTTTCCCATCAATTTTGTCTAAATTTTAAAAGATTTCCACCAATCGGAGCACAGCACAGATTTCCATTTAACAATCAAATTTCATATTCTATTTTTTTGCAAATGTCATTTTTTATATATCTCATATAGCAAAGGCTTCCTTTGCAGCAGTTCATCCGATCTTTCTTTTTTCCTGCAATCTCGGTTTGATTTAAAAAAATTTAGCGTAGAATTCTTATTGACTACGGTGTTGGATTTTTATACCCTGTAGCTATAGGTACAAAGGGTATACTAGATTTGTGCAAAATATGTAACAGTCACAAGAAGGCGTGGCAACCCCAAATCCTTTATACCAAAATGCTTATCATAACTTTGGGTAGGGATTGAGCCATATCCGTCCGTCCGTCGTTTGAACACCTAGATCTCAGAGACTATAAGAGCTAGAAATACGAATCATGTTGACATCTCACCGTTTATTGTTTTGATTTGAAATTTGTGATGCAGCATGTATCCCCGTATATCAATGAACAAAATCGGACAAATACAGAAAAAGCTATAGCCATAAAAGTACAAATTTCACCTCCCCGTGCCTAGAAGCTGCTAATGTATTAGACTCTACGTTATTTTGAGAACAAGTTACCTAGAGTCACCAATTTTGGTAAGATTTTTTATATTCTATTCTTTAATGAACAAATCCTAGCCCCACAATTGATAAAGCATGTTTCTTCCATACCCCTCAACATATCATCCTGAACCTTGCCCTATATAATTTAACTAACTCCTTTAACTTAACTTTTTTTTATACAATACATAATTCACTATTTATACCCTGTACCGTATGGTCCAAGGGTATATTAAGTTTGTGCAAGCCGAAAATGTATGTAACATATAGAAGGAGACGTCGGAGACACCCCAAAGTTACCTAAAATATGATCAGGGTGAATAGAGAAGTCGATATACCCATGTCCGTCTGTCCGTCTGTCCGTCTGTCCGTCCGTCCGTCTGTCCGTCCGTCCGTCCGTGTGAACGCCTAGATCTCAGAGATGGTAAGAGCTAGAGTTACAAACTTTCACATTAGATCCCATATTATTCCATAGGAGGCAAGTTTATTTTATTTTTTTGATATCGGGGATAAATTATATAGCTCCCATGGGGGTGTTTGAGACGACCTCGAAAAAAAAAAGCGTTTTAGATGAATAATTCGTTTGTTTATGAAGATATCGTAACGAAATTTGGCAATCGAAAGTTTTTTATAGTTCCCAATCACTGTACCAAATTTGATCAAAATCGGTTGACTATATCATATAGCTCCCATAGGACCGATCGGCCAAAATAACTTTTTTAAAGAAAAATTGGCTATATTTCGTTTTTTAATAAAGATATCCTAACCAGATTTGGCGTTTGGAAATTTTTTAGACCACTTAAGCAATGTGCCAAATTTGAACAAAATCGGTGGACTATATCATATAGCTCCCATAGGTCCGATCTTCCAAAACATCGATTTTTTAACAAAATTTGTTGTGTTTCGTTTGTTTGTTAAGATATTGGGACCAAATTTGACATTCGTGAGTATTTTATAGTTCCTAAGCACTGTACCAAATTTAATCCAAATCGTTTGACTAGATCATATAGCTCCCATAGGACCAATCGGTCCAAAAACACGTTTTTTATACAAAATTCGATGTGTTTTGTTTGTTTGTAAAGATATTTGAAATAACTTTGGCGTGTTCATATCTTTTTTAAGGTATTTAAGCACCGTGTCAAATTTTATTGAAATCGGTTGACTATATCATATAGCTCCCATAGGAACGATCGGTCAAAAAAAAAAATTTTTGCTTAAAAATTCTTCTGTTTTTTGGTTTTTTGTGAAGAAATCGGACTTTATTACAAGCTAGTGGTACAGGGTATCCTAAAGTCGTCCGCGCCCGACTTTACGTCCGCCATTTTTTTTGTATAATTTTTTGAATTTTGAATATATCATATAAAATTTGTACCTTTAAATTTACTATACAGAAAAAGTATACATTTAACTGTTGCAAGAATAATTAAAATAATACCCATATAAATTTTTAATTTAACTTAGTTAACACATTTAAGAATTTTTGTCTATACTGATTTATGTTTTTATACTGTGTTCGGAACTAGTAACGTTTTGAAATAAATTAATTCGGTGCTTTTTTCTTTTTCCCATCCCACCTCTGATAATAGGTATTGAATATTAAAAGATCCTTAACTAATGAAAAAAATGATTTATTTTAATATAATACTGAACTAATTAATTTGTACTAATTTCAATTGATTTTTGTGGAGCATATTTGATTAACAATAAGATTTTCTTGATTTTTTGGTGGCAAATTTTTTAATGATGACAACAAAATCGAACTAGAATAGCTTTAATGTTTTGTTTGATTCAGGCAAATCTCTGAAAGAAAGTTCTTTAATAGTTTCCGAAACTGTACAAAAAAATTTCAAAAAATTGTCTCAAAAAAATGTCTAAGGTCACATTTAGTTACTCGAGACGGAACAGCTGCTTTTTTACGTTTTCTACGTAATTATTATGCTCAATCTCATTTTCTATCTCGATTAGTAGATTTTACAATGCAGTTTATCGTAATACTTAGACTTTTTAGTAGATTTTTTTATATATAGCTATGTGACAGCCCATTGAAGATATGTTTGGCGTCAGCAACGATGAACTTCAAGTCGGATTTGAATTTCAGAATTGGCATATTAATTTATTTATCCTTCTCAAAAGACCTGCACGGTCGTGGTTTTAAAGAAATTTTTTTATAACTATTCCAAATTAGTCTTTGTTTATTGTTACAAAAGTAAGTACATATTTCGAAATCTAAATCCAGAATTGACATGCAAGTCTGACGTCAATTATATCCATCTGGAATTTTTGAGAAGACAATTTTTTATAGCTTTTTATATTGCCGCAATTCTTGTTCCGTAAATATTATTTTTAGATTCCATATATTTTGTAGCAAATATCGAAAAAGTCATGTAAATGTCTTAGACGACCCACCCCTACCTATAAAAATCCCGTAAAAGTCCCCTTCGATCCCCCACTCAACAACCCTCTAAGCTCTTGGCTGCTTTTAGAAATCTTTTCATAATAATTATTCAATTTATATGTTTTTTGAAATTTTCACTCATCATTAATAAAAGTCTGGTTGCGTATAATATACTTCGATTATTGCATTTTTCTGCACTGGGGTCTCTTATATACATATAGTCCATATAGTAATATATAGCTGCGTATATACCTGGTTTTTATGTGTGTGCAAAAAATATGTGCCGCTTGATTGCAGTCCATATAATTGGGTGACAAATGCTTACAGAAATAATTCTAATGCTCCACACATCAATGACTAATACTTAATGATTCGATTTTATTGCCTAATTAATAAACGATATAAAAATTCAATGGAGATTTTTTGAAATATACGTGAGTGGCTTTAAATTGAGCCAGTGCAATTTATCAAAAATTCTATGAAATAAAATGATATATGCATTTGTAATTTATCATATTTATTTCTAAACACAATTTAAAATTCAATAAAATTTTTAAATATAAGATTTCTGAAACAATGGTTTAAAAACAGGCATTGCATATGCTAAAAAATAAATAAAAGGTTGTTTTTTTTTAGCTTGTTAGAGATAATTTGAAAATGTCAAATTGTAAACTGTTAGCTGTTTTGACCTTTTTATGCATTTACTTTTATTAAATTTATTTCAAAAAGTTTTTTAATAATGTTTGTGGTGTATCAAAAGACCTAAAAAATTATTCTCTTAACCATTATTCTCTTCAGCATTTGTCGAAAAAAAATTGTTTTTACTTTTAGTACAAAGATTAATTGTTATAATACCAAGACAAAGGATTGTTATTTTTAATAAATGTTTAGACTAAGATAAAATTATTGAATCAAAATATGACAGGTGTCTTTTGACACCTTTTGGTAGAAATTGTGTTGAATGTCTGTTTGACAAAATTTCAAACACTTTTTGTTCTTCTTCTTGGAATTAAACTCCTAGTATGAAAATGAAATATTTCTACCTTAGAAACGATCGCTTCTATAATTAAAAGTATTCAGTAAATCAGCTTTGCCAAAATGCTGCTTATCTCAGGAACTTGGGATTTGTTTATTAACCTCATAACAATAAATTGAGCTTTGTGAACATGGAGGTAAACGTAACATAAAATGGGAAAGTGGTCAAAAGTTGGAATGATACTAATGAAAAGGTATTCGTGATCGTCATTTATAAGATATACTTTTTACTATTTCAATGCCATAGAATTTCACTCTAAACAGAAAATAATTTTCTTTTAATATCTTAAACTTTAAATTATAGCTTGGTTTTCTTGAAAAAAAAACACCCTTTCTAATATTTTTTTAAACTTACTGTTTTGGGTAGCAATTCTATCGGAAAACGCTTCTTACAAATAAGATTTTCGAGAAAAGAATTTAAAAAAAATATTTTTCTTTAAATCTAAAATCCCCTTGGGATACTTTTTCTTACTTTAAGACTATTAAATTGACTCAGCATGTTGGATATGATGAAGTATTGAAAAAACAAATATTAATATGCCTTATTTAAAAACTTTTCAACAATAATATGAAATTAAGTTATTGGTAAAATATTGGATTACAACTTTATGTATGGACGGCTAAAAGTAATATATGATTTTTTAAAACAAAAGATCTTATAAATCAGAAAAGCAACGCAATCGTTAATCGATGTTTAGCAATTAATACAAAAATCGACAATGGTAATAAAAATAAAAAACTTAAACCATTTAAAATCGCTAGAAAAAAATGCATCTCTTTTGACTTAAACGTTTCTTTTGTTTAATACCGGTCTAAACTTTTTCTAAAGTCAATACTTTATTATTCTAAAAATAATATTCAATTTTTTTATGTTTTTGGGCTTTCCCTATGAAAAAGTTAATAAAAGTTTTAGTAAAGATTTTTAATATGAAATTATAAAAAACAATAGTAAAAAATGTATAAAAAATTTGTTAGTTACGATTTTTAATATGAAATTTTTAAAAACAATTGTAGTACAATATATATACAATTTTTTCAGTAAGAACACTTTTTAAATATTTAAAAAAAAATTGTGCTTGTTTATTTATAATTAAATAATTATATCAAATATAAAAGAAAAATTGGAAATTATTTATTTTTTAGCAATTTTTAAATAATTTAAATTATAGTTTAAAAAAATTGTATTGATTAAGAAATTAAAAAAAATATATATATAAATTTTTCCATAACATTTAAAATAATTTTTGTATTTCCGAAATTAAACAAATTGTGATATAAATAAAATAAAATTTTTAACAATATACATAATGCTGACTCAATTTGAAAAAAAAATTTATTGGAATAAGAAGATTATCATATTAGTATTTTCAATTTTCGCATAATTATTCTAAAAATATTTACATGATATGCAACAGATTCCATTTTATAATATTTATGCATATTTAGTTTAAAAAGTTGTTATTTGAAATGTAACAAAAAAAAAATTTTGTATATGACAAATTTTCTGAAATTAAAATTTGTAATAATTGCTTTATAAACAATATTGTTGTATAATATAAGAAAACTAATGTAATAAATTGTAATTAAAAATAGCTTAGCTATTATTTAAAAAAATTACTATTTACAAGAAATTTTGTACTATAAATTTTGTATATAGAAAACTTTTATTAAAAATTAAAATAATTATATTATAATAGAATCAATTAGCATGATTTTTCATATAGCACATAATATAATCATTAATAATTTTGATAATTTTAAATTAAGAAAGATGATATTTTAGCAATTTTTAAAGAAATTAAAAAATGTTTTATTATGTTAGAAATTATTTATATTTTATGCTCATTGTACTAGAGAATTCGGAAAGCTTAAAGATGTGATTTTTAATTATTCTTATCCAAATATAGTCCCACCAAAAACTATGACTGTTTCCTAAACTAATTCTTCTTTTCCCAATATTTGATTGTAGTTTCAATTCATTGTTTAGTTTTAAATTTTAATATTAATAAGCTGAACCACCTATTTCCAATATACTGATAGTTTTTGTTTTCTTGTGAATGACACTTCTTGAGATCAACAGAGGTTTATGGGTATCTTTTTTCAAGAGAAGGGCTCGTAACTCTTAAAATTTTCAAAATTAAAATCATCACATAATTGATTATTTTTGGATTTTTTGACGTAGAAATTGCATAAAAAATAAAAATTAAAAAATAATGTACTTATAGCTCTTATATATTATAAATTTTTGTATTTAAATAAAGAGCCTTGAAAAACAAATTATTGGCCGAATTAGAGTTGGCTTGATTTTTTTTATATTAATTTAATTTATCCATATTCCAGATAGTAATAATACCATAATACCCCATTTTTTTCGCTTTGTTTTTTTTTCAACCCCATTTCACGCAATCCCTGGGTATAATACTATCTAAAATTCTAAATCGTTACTTTATAATTAGTTTCCAGCTGCCTATAAAGATAACTCTAAGTCTTAAGGGGTTCATAATTGAACCAGTTCGGTTCAAAAAAGATTGGGCTTTGTTTTCTTAAGTAAACTGTCTTAACAAATTCATCTATAATCCTTCCCATTAAAGAACCATTATGCCTTTAAGAGGCATCCCAATTTGAGGCTAGACATTATCGGATATAAACGTCCCCATAGCAATCCTATGGGAAGTGATAAATAACTGTGTTATTATATAAAACATTTCGTAATTCAGGAAGTATTCTTTAGACTGTCATGTTTAACTTTGTTTGCCTAGAACCAAGCGTAGTACATTGCGTTGAGCAATGGACGCCATATAGGCGCTGCTGTACCTGGTAACAGAGATTCGTCCGCATAAGCCAAAAACTATCTCAACGAAATTATTCGCAATGAAAATGTAAAATTGCAGGGAAAATGCATTGCAAATTGAACGAAAGATGCGACAGAGTGTGCGACGTTGACCGACGATGTGGCTGACGATGGATATTTTTATATCGACAATTTGGATAAGTTCCAATGCATTTAGACGAGAGTTATCTATAGAATATATGTATTTTGGTCACGGTTGCCACTTTTAAAATATTTTGTATACCAAATGGTAAGAATATTGAGAACTTACCCAAAGAAATTTCGAGCAAATTTATGGGAAATAAGGTTCAGTTAGGTTTTTCGAAAATTTCAAAAGAGATTTCTAGGCTGTTTAGAGATTATAAGAAACTTAAAGAGCTAACAGGTGGTCTTAAAATGTATTTGTAATTAAAATTCGAAGTCCCCTGGAGCAAACGGAAAGAAGCATTTAAAGCTATCAAATAAGGTCTTCGATTCTATGAAAAAATAGTGGAGCGTCGAATTGCGGAAGATGTAGTTGAGCAGCCTCTGGATCATTGACTGAAACGACTTTCTCAGGAATTTGAGATCATGCATCATTGAATTTAAATTAAGGACGAATACTCCCAACACAAACTTATGGAGTGCAATGCTCTTCTCAGAAGAAGGCCATTACTAAAATCTTGATGTATACTGTCATGAACCCGATCGAAGTTGATATGGTTTTATGGGGTCGATCAAGATGTAGAGGATTTAGGACTAAGATGTTGGAAAACACAATTCCTATATAGCGACGAATAGAGTCGAAAACTACAACAGGCAAAGACACGACCAGGGTTGTCTCGCCGATGATGAAGTAACCAGACTCGAACCGTTTCAGATAATTAATTTTGTTCCTCGAATTGAATCAGCTGAAAATCCTCTAGGGCTAGTAGGGTGCGCAATAAATCCTTATGAGTCGCAGTGCAGCTTTCCCCAATAATATCATTAAGCCTATTGCCCTTTAAATTCATGTTTGTCAATTGGGTCTAAACTGCACAGGAGAGACTCTTGAACATAAAACTTTTGTAATGTTTTTTTTTTGAGATTTCGAAAAACCCCAAAAGTTTTAGATATATAATTTGACTATTTATGAAGATATCGTAACCAAATTTGTTTTTTTATAGTTCCCAGTCACCGTACCCGAGTTGATCCATTCCGGTGTTTATATCATAAAGCTCCTATAGGAAAAATTAGTCAAAAAATAGATGAATTGGCCAGACAGGGTATGACCACCTCCCTCTTAACATATAAAGAAGATATTGGTGTGCCTGTTGCCACTTTCAAGGGAGAAATCCGTCGCCAGATATGGCCAAGAATTCGATAGTTGTCAGAGCGATCAATGGACTTTGGCTTGCCGGAACATATGCGACCAGAATGAATATTATGAGCCATGACTTTTGCAGAAGGTGCAGACGACGTTGAATCAGTGAACACTTCCTCTGAGGCTCCTAGTAAACGTAGGAATAAGCATTTGAGAAATTACTTTCTGCATAACCAAGCATCTATATGTTCGAGGTGGATTGCTAGCTACATCGTGGCAACGGGGGATGGGAAACCTTCTAGCGGGACTATCTCAGGATAAGGGCTAGAGAGCGATTTGTGGTATCACAACAGGCCGGTTTAGGCCGCTCTTACCTAATCTTTCTAGAATCTGCTTCTGGAAGCATATAGGTGTCATGCCAATTCCGAGCGACTGTTATCGATTGGCAGAAAAAATAAATGCAATAATTGTTTGCTGGCGATTGGTCAAAGTGGAGATGATATTGTCCTGGAGAGCTACTGTCCTGTTCAAAAGCAATGGACTATTATAAGAAAACTAAAATTAGGATATTACGTTTCTGGTGCGGCTGTTATTGAGAATAAGCTGATATAAAAATTATCAAGTTCCAAGTAAAAATAGCGTTTAATAAAATAAACTGTTATAAAATCGTAATCTAATCATGAAATAAGGGCAAGAAAAATATACATCCCATTCGTATATTATTTTGTTTTAAATCTAAATATATATATTGTATATGATCTAAATAAAAAAGTATACGAAAAATAAATTTATGAATAAAATTGCAAGTTGCGTCCTAACACACGCACTGCTTTAATGAGTTGTGAATTGTTAGCACCATTACGTGAAATAGTAAATTTTGCGATTAGACCAGTAGCCTACTTAAAGAGTTTGTGAATTATAAGCATTAATAAAAGAAACACTGCTGTGCTATATTTTAAAAGTGTCTAATTCTTCGTTTTGACGTATACAAAATAACAATTATACAGGGGTGCCACAGAAAACCAATTCGATTCAATTTCGATGTAATTGCAATTCTTGGTGCCACAGACATGGCTAACAACGGTTTTAAAACCGCTCATAGTCATGTATGTGGCACCAAGAATTGGAATTGTATCGAAATTGAATCGAGTTGGTTTTTTTAAAACCCTTGTTAGCCATGTCTGTCGCACCAAGAATTGGAATTGAAATCGAATTGGTTTTCTGTGGCACCCCTGATATAATAGCCGCGAATTAGCAAAATTGGATTATAGAGCGTTCGGGTTTTAAAATTAAATATTTTTTTAAATATTGCCTGGTCTGGGTCAAAGGGTATTTTAAGTTTGTGTAAAGCGAAAATATATGTTACATAGAGAAATAGACATCGGAGAACCCCCAAAGTAACTTAAAGTATCATCAGGGTGACTATAGAAGTCGATATGTCAGTGTCCGTTTGTCTGCCCGTCTGTCCGTCCGCCCGTCCGTATGAACGCCTAGATCTCAGAGATTCTAATCGTAATCTTTGTTGTGGGTTAGGCAAAGGCCTATATGCTCTGCGACCAGTTTGATCTATTGTGCACTCTTTTGTATTTAGAAGTTCATTATGTCGAGGAAACCGACAGCCCCTATACAGGGAGCGTTTGAAGGTCTTCATGTTCTAGTAGGTATGCGACCTTAAATTAATTTTGATCTTCTGCGATCATAGCGCCTCACAGATCCTCATCACAGCAGAATCTGCATGTGTTTGAATCCGATATACCTATTCTGTGTAGGTGTTTGTTACAGTGGCCTGTTAGTGCTCCAGAGAGTGTCTTGAGACTTCACCCTTTTAGGATGAGCGTAGTGTTCGCATTTTTGGTGCTTAAGCTCAGGAATTTTTTGGAATGGTTGAGGCCGTCAAGGCCATTCGAGTATTCTGTGACTTTATATTTAGTCAATTTTTTAGTCTCATGTTTTATATTGTTTCTCTTGAAGCCGAAACAGGAAGATGGGCCTATAAATGGCTTTTCCGCCACCTTTTTCATTACCTTCATGGCCGGGCACCCATATCAAGGTGACTTGGTTGTGGGTGACCAGTTGGTTGAGTGCATTGCAGCACTTTATAAGGACTTTGGAAGTAAATGTGTAGCTCTTTAGTGCTTTGAGGACTGATTGACTGATCTTAGAGTATTTTGATCTTAATTCTTTTGAGCCTTCTTTTGGATATAAGCGATAGCATACACTTCCGCTTGGAAAATTGTGGTGTCATTGCTTAGGGTAATTGACTTGTGTGTTCTGGGCCCACTTTTCCTGTTCCTGTTACAACAACAACATTCTCAGATTAGATGCTTTTAGATCTCAAAGATGCTAGGAGATTTAGATTTTTTTAGATTTGATTCTTTATAATTCTACAGGAGACAAGTTTATTTTATTTTTATGATATCGGGGTGACATTATTACATCCAATATTGATGATTCAGACAAAGGATTCGGAAATTTCTTAGAGAGCTCTGTACCAAATTTTATCAAATTTGGTTGAATATATCACATAGCTCTAATAGGACCGATCGGTGAAAAAATAGTGTACATATATATGGTGCAAACTTCGTTCTGTCTCGTTTGTTTACGAAGATATCGGCCCTTGGAAGTTTTTTAGAGTTCCCCAGCACGTATCCAAATTTGATCAAATTTAAATTTAGTACCAATCGATAAAAAAAGTTAATAGGTCATAGCTCGGTTGTTTGTAAAGATATCGAAAGCCTATTAAAGTTATCATAGTTTATCATATAGGCCCCATAGGACCATTGGGTCAAAAGAGTTTGGTGCAATAATTTGTTTTGTTTGTTTATAAAAATATCGTAACCAAATTTGGCAAAGAAATATCTTTTGGAGTTACTCAGAAATATATCGGATTTGATTGCAATGTGGTAGTAAGGATATACCTTAGTCGTCTGCGTCCGACTTTGTTATTGTATTTTAAATTATATTTGAAGTCGTTAAAAGTTTTCTTCTGATAATGATAAAAAATATACTAAAGAAAGTTTTAAGATTACAATCTGGCAATATTTCTTTCAAATATGTTCTTTAGGTAAATTAGAGGCAATGTGTTAGACATATCGTTAAGGATAAGTGCAGCTAAAAGTTAAATTACTTAATTTAAGTTAAAAGCCTTTTCCCTTTTTTTGGAACGTTAATAAAGCCAAATAAAGCTAATTTTTTAGGAAGAAAGGTAAAAATTAACGTCATGACATCTAGAGAAAAATCATCTTCTATTTTATGTAACGTCACGCCAAATAATGTAATTTTTCTTGAATAAAGGTAGAAATTAACTTCATGACGTAAAGAGAAATTGTAACTGCTAAATACAAGAAAAACGTCTATTCTATTTTATATAACGTCACGCTAAATATCGTTAACTTTTCAGGAATGAAAGTAGAAATTACGCGATGACGTCTAGATAAATATAAGTTGTTTAATCCAAATCAAAAGCCTCTTCTACTTTATGTAACGTCACGCTAAATAGCGTAAATTTTTCAGGAATAAAGGTAGAAATTACGCGATGGCTTCTAAAGAAATTTTAAATTTTGAATTCACGTCAAAAGCTTCTTCTATTTTATGTAACGTCACGCCAAATAACAGTAATTTGTCAGGAAGAAAGATTGAAATTACGCGATGACGTTGTAAAGAAATTTTAAATTTTTTAATCTAAGTCAAAAGCGTCTTCTATTTTATGTAACGTTACGCCAAATAACATAATTTTTCAGGAAGAAAGATTGAAATTATGCGATGACTTGTAGAGAAATTTAAATTGTTTAATCTAAGCCAAAAGCGTCTTCTATTTTGTGTAACGTCACGCCAAATATAGTTAACTTTTATAGTAAATGGTTAGAAATTCACGCCATGACGTATAGACAAAATTTTAATTGTTTTATCTAAGTCAAAAGCATTTTTTATTTTATGTAGCGTCACGCTAAATTGCGTAAATTTTTCAGGAATGAAAGTAAAAATTAAGTGATGACGTCAAAAGATCCAGGTTCGATGTCCGCTTCTAGCAAACCTTCAAAAATATTATTTTTATTTTAAGTGCAGGTTTTTGGTATGCAAATCCTACGTTATCTTATATGTTAGTATAGGGTTTTCAAAGACGGCCACGCCGAACTAAATTTTTATTTATATCTTGTAAATACTAAACGAATTAAACGATTGATATCTTAAACGCTTGCTAGTTCTTGTTTTATTTTAAATCATAGTTCATTTTTGGTTAGAACCAAAATTAGTGCATATTGCAGTGTTATTCATGATCTCGAGTACTTCAAGTGGTATCTAATTTATAGTGTTCGAGGCATGAGTAGTCGGTGGCAGCAACATTATCTATATATAGTACTTTTCTATATATACAATTGAAATAGACCATTGCAAGCAATTATTGTTGTGCTGCTTGGGGGTAGCACATAGCCCGCCCCAATGGGGCTCTACATGCCAAAATATCTTGACACTAAAATGCAAAATTGCTTTGCGTCAATGACTCAAGTCCGAGCTATACGCTTTGAAATGTTTTTACAAAAAAAATAAAACAAAGAAAGCAAATAAGAACACGAGCAAGCATTTAAAAGTATTTTTGAGATACATTATTATGCATTAGTAGATATATTTTACTATATTACCTTGAAAGATAGTAGAGCTGACTAAGATACTTACTAATGAGCTCTTTAACAAATCATTTTAGTACAAAAGTATCTTAACAATTTAATGCCAGAGCCTAATCCCTTGCCCTTAGCTGTTTAAATTTATGACCAGGCTGTGTTTATATATGTACATTATATACAGCTAAATAATTATATATACAATAACATGTATTGTATATAAACCTAAGTTATTGCCTGTTTGCATCAAAAACTTTTTTTTGTGTACATATTTATTTGATGCTTCTTATTTTTTTTGCGAGCAAAAGATACGAAAATTTTGCATAAGTTTTTCAACAAAAATTTTCTATATCTTCGTTGGCTTTCGCATGAGAAATTCTTTTTGACAATGTCGCAGATTGTGTTTCAACGTATCTCAGATAGATAGATAGAAAGATGCGGCATGTGTACCCACACAATACAAATTTGAATTTCGAATTTTTTTAAAAATTTCGTAAAATAATAATTTTTATATACATACAGAACATATGCGAAAAATAATTTGGCTTTTATAGGCTATACACAAAACAATTTATAGCATTCAAAAAATTATTCAGTTTGGCTAGAAAATTTGCCGAAATATCATCATGAAAAACATATTTGATACAGAAAGAGTCTAAGCACGCTTACTTGAAGATGCTCGAAAAATTTTTAGAGAGTTGGCTGACGAAGACCCTTCGAAAATAGACTCTACTTATTGGCGCTGCATTTTTGAAATTAATTTTCTTAATTGAAAAAATTTCTGTGCAATTTTGCTCATTAAAAAAAATTGGTATTTCTACATTTTTTGTGGGTGGTACTGCATACATTATTTCGTTGGCCCATTTTTCGTAAAAGTTTTTCTTTTTGGCGTAGTTTTGTTTTGATAATTATGAATATTATTTGTGTCGGCATTTGACAATTTGGCTTGCTCAACTGTAAAAATATGTCTCGCAATTTTCCTGGCATTTATCATAATTTCGTTGTCAGCAACTGTGACGAGTGTGTGTGTAAGTTTTGTATCTGTGTATTCGTATCCGTGAATGATATTCGACTTTGGTCGAAACTAACAGCTAACATCAACTATGTCAAACATAGCGAAAGTTCTACATTTCAGTTACATTCTCTGGGCACAACATTTCATAACAAAACAACGTGCCAACATTTGTATCTTTAAGATACATTTATTTAGCATTGAAAAAATGCGTTGCATTTCTCTGAAGGACGCCGACAATGCTCTGTGCATTTGTATCTGTGTGTATCTGTGTGTGTCTTTATGTTGCTCAATTTATTTTCTCACTGGCTGTTCCCAACGATCGATGTTTTTCTGAAGTTCAGTTAAATTTTCGATTTGATCTGCTAGCATAAAATAGACGCCATGCCAAATAGTTTGAAATTTAAAAATATTTCGTAGTCTACACAAAATTTTATGTGCTTTTAGATCTTAATTTTGAGATACATAGCTTTGAGAGCTTAAATAGGTTTGCTGCAACTTTCTAAGCAGGCATCAAGTTCATTGTCAGGCAGACCCCAAAAACCTATTCCAATGCAGCTGTCAATATCAGCTGTTTACAATAACATTTGAGTAAAGATAATTTTGTTCTCATCTAGGCCTCTAGACAACTGCACTATGGGACAAATTTTATTTAGTTTTGGTGAAATGACGAAGGCACTATTCACTGCTTTAAATAAGTTGGCGAATTTAATTTAAAAATTTAGAAATATTAAGCCTTTTAATTTTTAGACCCGCAAAAAAAGAAAATTTTGTTTAATTTTGTTTATGCACAGTTTTAAATATGGTGGCCGGTTACAGTTGGAACACACCGACCATACTATACGCTGTAATTTACTTAATTATAACAATTTTAAAATAGGTTCTGAGTTCTATTTATTTAATGTGCGCTAATTTGGCATTTTTAGCAAAAAATGTTCAAAAAGTCTAGCTGGATCATGTCCCAAAAACTTACGAATGATCGATTCATTGGTAAAAAAATTGATTTCAGAAAATTGCAGTTTAATGCATCGTCAATTAAAATAGTAAAAAATTATATGATTAAAAATTTTTTTTTAATTAATTTAAAAATATTATTGTGTAACCATCACATTTTTTTTTTATTAATTATATGGAATTTTTTATTTTAATTTAATATCTTCCTTAAGTCCCAATTTTTTTCAACATTTCATTTTATTATTTTATTATATGGCGAAAATATGAATGAACTTAAACATAATAAAAAAGAATTTTATTTTCTTACTTCTTCTTACTCCTTGTGAAGCATAGGGCAATTTTCATTGATTTTTGATTATTTCTTCTTCTTTGATATGGGGTATTCATCCAATGTTTTTTATTTTTGTAGAATAACAATCTTAAACGATCTCTTGCTATTAAAACGGTTAATTTTGCCCGCTCCAGAGATTTCTTTCACAAAAGTTGGTGAAAATAAATATTCTATATAAAGGCCCAAATAGTTTCATTGAAACACTTGCTTATATAATGTTATTTTCAATTTGATGCGACGTTATGAAAAAAGATGACAAAAAATAAATAAAACATTATTTAAATTTTTTTTTTTATTAATTTCACAGCAATTAAGTGTCACTGTTAAGGCAACTGAAATGACAACCGATTTAGATATATGCAAAACTAAGCTTGGCGTGATGTTACGAAAATTATAAGTGGCTTTGGCTTGACTGCAAAAATGGGAATTAGGAAAAATATTAAATCAAAAATCCTTTATTAGTCTTTAATTTATTTGTCTTAATATCTGTCGTGACGTTACTCAAATTTGCATACAAATTTTATTAAACATTTTTGCAAATTAGGCAAATCTTTTTATATGAAATAGTTTCAGTTAATTAAATCAAAAACCCTTTTTTAGTTTTTTATTTATTAGTCATAGTATCTGGCGTGACGTTACTCAAAATTGCATTGAAAGCTATTTTTTATTCTACTAAAATCAAGAAAAGCATAATTGTTGGATTCAATCTAACATATTTTAATTTTTTTAATATTTTTTTTATTTTAATAAGTGAAGAACCGGTACATCAATTTTGGACCTTGGATGGTAAATTAATAACAGCCAAACCCCATAACGCCGTATGAGGATTTTAATTGTAGGTAAACAAATTTTAATGAATATTGAATATGAATAGCTCGTACTATAATTTTAATTAGGTAGGAGCTGATTATAAATAAATAAAAATGAATATTGTTAATCTAAATTGGCAATAGGGATCTTTAAAAAAATGTTCTTATTTTTTTTTTATATTCTGTGCCTTAAATTTGCCAGTAACATTATTTTTAAAGACGTGCTTTTATACGTTCTTTATTTGGTAGGAATATTCCCGATTTGGTGAAACAATGTTAAAAAAATAAACCGAATATTTTTTAAAGATTTTAAAATTTATGAAACAATTGTTTTTAAATGCCTTATAAATTTATATTATATTTTACCATGAAAAAAAATATTTATTTTGTAAATAAATATAAAAATATTAACACTGCTGAACAAACTATCTTTTAATTATTTTGATTAAACTATGTAATTTTAATAAAAATTTATGGGGTATATGCAATTCAAAAAACTAAACCGAATTAGCCGTTCGCAAATAAGAAATTGTACATTTTACATGACCAAAAACGGATAGGAATGATAATACCAAGTGTTCCGGTTCATGTTAATTTGAAAAAATTTGATTTCCTTCTTTTTTAAAAGGCAATTTACTTAAAATATGTGGATCCACAGGGTCTTCCAACTAAACAAAAATAAATCAATAGTTATTAAATTAAAAGCTTTTTTACTAGTAAAGATAGCTTTTCTTTTTTTTTACTTTTTCTAATTTTTTATCATTATGTAGGGTGGGCTATATGCTTGTTTATTTGGTAATTACATTTTATTCGAATATTTTCCAACATAATTGTATAAATAAATTAATCATGAGCTTCAATTGTTGTGTCCTTTGAATTTTATAAGCGTGTAAATGGAGAGTATTCAGCAACCAACCCCACAGATGACCAGCCCTATATAACAATAATATTTTTTTAACAATTCATATACAATAAAAAATTCAATTTTTTAAGTCCTTCGTTCCTTGTTGCGAAATTAGGATTTGTTACAAAATACGGCTCTAGCTTAAGGAAACGTACTTCATTTTTTACGTTAATGTGTTTGGAACAATCGGAAATGGAATCACCAATTATCAATTAATTATCAATTCAAAAAAAATGTTTCCTCTCTATTTAAGGGTATTGTATAGCCGATAACTTTTGTAATGTACATTTTTTTATAAAATACATTTTTTTACAAAATTGTTTATTAAAAAATGTGTGGCAACAAAAAACAACAAAAAAAGTAACGACAAAGAGTAAAATTTGACGGTAATTTGTTTTGTTTTTGTTTTTGATGTAAAAACAACAAATAGGTTGGCTTTTTTTTATGATGCACATAAGGAAAAGATACAAAGAAGCTTTTGGCTAATTTGGGGCTTCTAAAGAATTATACGCATGAAGAACCTAAGCAGAGGCAAAAATAATATAGAAAATTAGAGAAGAAGTTCTTATAGGAGAAAATTACTATGACTGAATACAATCTATATTGTTACTATGTTTTGAGGCCCTCCCACTGGAGCATGATACCATGTTTCTAAGAAATTAAATTTACATAAGAACAAGAAGAATCCAAAGCAAACATTTTTAGAATAAGCAGCAACCAGTTAATATCACTGTGCAACTGATGCTGTTGAAAATTTCTTTAGAGGCTCTTTCCAAGCTCCAACAGCTGTTACTGCCTTTGATCTACTGAGCAAAATATGTGCAGGATCTATATTGTTCCGTAGAAGACCTTGCCTTGAAGGTAGCAACAATGACGCCAGAAACGAACTCGTAAAACGATCGCACCGGTTAGTTGACATGCCAACTAAAACAGGGAGGAAGCGAAAGCAAAGACAATGGGCGACTTTATAGCGCCGTCAATAGGTAGCCCCACTACACATGGCCAACGTGTGCGCCTGTTGCCGAGAATCTGCTCCGTACGAAACGCCCCCCGAACCATAGCGCTGTGAAATCAAATTGGCATTGAGATGGCTGAAACGAACAACAAAAAAAAAGCGAAAAATGATCACTGAACAAGAAAACAAATAAAAACTCAAAGAAATGATATGTGAAAATAAGTAAAAAGCACATAGAAGCAATTTTAACTATAGGTAGAACACAGATGATACATAGAGAGCCACAGCAACAACAACAATATGCGTGCCTGTTTTTGTACAAGGATTTTTCACAGATACACAGTAGCTGTAGTTTGTCATTGAAATGAATTTTAACACATATGTGTGGGAGAGAGCGCATTGGAATGCTCACGCAATCGTCAAAAAAGCTTCCACGCGCTCTCTCTCGTAGATCCTGCTAGCTAGCCGATTGCATCATAGTATGCTCACACACATGCATAGATAGACACGCACACAGCTACACAGCGCCATATTAGCTATGCCCACTTGCTGCGCAAACAACGACAACAACAAGCAGTTGGCAGCAGCTAGACCGAAAAAGGGAGCAAGAAAAACCAAAAACGTCACGCACACACACAAAGCACACACTCACCAACACCAGCGCACGATCGTGTGCCGAGAGCTTTTCACGTTTCACAGCACTAACCATGGGTATCAAATTGCCTCGTATAAAAGGCAACTTTACCGGTTGCACGATTCAGAACGGCTTTCGAGCGCGTAAGTGCAACACCTTTGATGTTCGATTTGATTTTTGGATATACACTACTCTACTACTCTACTATACTCTATATATACCATTAAGCGGCAGCAGTGTGAAAGAGACAGCAACAAGCAGCTAATATTTGACCTTTTGGTCAAAAAAAAAAGCAATAAAAAAAGAAATTTTTAAAAAAATTTTATGCTAAACAGTTAAAACGTTAAAAGTTAGTGAATTTGTGTGGTGAATTAACTAACAAGCGTCCTGCACAGGACCTTAGACCAAAAAAAACTACAAACTATAAAAAGTGCTACAAAAAAATAAGTTAAAATATATAAGAAAAGTATTGTGACACGGATTACGCATGAGCAACCGCACGTAACATTGGATTATCGACACAAAAAACCGAAAAACGCTTTCAACTGGATTATAACTAACCTCATTTCAACTATACGTCCATTATAAAGTCTATAGTTACTACAGTCAGTCATTCCTATCCTGATTTTTTTGAAAAATTTTGAAAAATTTTTACTGAATGCAGCAATTGTGTAACAGTAGCTAAGGCTATATCAAAACATCGCATAATCTTGAAAAAAGCGTGAAAAGTTATTCCGATACAGGATCGCAGCGACCTATGATATAAGGAACTTTTAGTCAATTTAGCAAAAAACAAAAGTACTTCAATTATGGGTCTTATGAACTTTAAAAAGAACCAGTTGGTATCAAATTATTAGTTATTAGCATTATGAAAATAGGAATCAGCTTAGCAAAAAAAATTTACTTCCATTATGAGTCTTATGAACTTTAAAAAGAACCAGTTGGTATCAAATTATTAGTTATTAGCATTATGAAAATAGAATCAGTTAAGCAATTATGATTGTTATGAACTTTAAAAAGAACCAGTTGGTGTCAAATTATTAGTTATTTGCAATATGAAAATATTAATTTTTAAATCAATTTAAAAGGATCTTAATGCTATTTCATTGTTAAAAACAAATTTTTCAAGCTTTAGACTCATTTTTTTGGAAAATACCCATATCTCTAAATTTTTTATGAACTCTGATCAGGAACCTAATAGTAAAATGATCTCAAAGCGATCTTACGAAACATTTTTAATTAAAAAGTTTTTTAACGAATTTTAGATGCATTATGTACAACTTAAAACTTTCTATACTTCAATATTTTTAAAGAACTTTAATAGAACCAGTTCATATCAAACTCAAAATACCTTATACAAAAAAAAATTTGTTCTAAATTTTAGACCCATTATGGAGCGCTTTAAACTGTATTTTGGACAGCTTTAAATTTTGTATACTTTAAAATTTTTAACAAACTCTAAAAAGAACCAGTTCATATCAAACTCAAAATAGCTTTGTACAAAAAAAATTAGTTCTTAGTTTTAGACCCATTATGGACAAAAATATACATAGCTTACATTTCATAATGAACTCTAATTGGAATCAGTTACCAATGAACTACTACTATTTTCAAAATGTGATTATTTAAAAGAACTTAAAACGATTTAAAATATAGCTTCATGCAAAAAGTGTTTGTTTTAAGCTTTAGACCCATCTTGGAGTGCTTTCGAAATTTTATTTAAATATGATAGCTTGAATTTCTCAATGAATAGGAACTAGTTCATATAAAACTAATATAATTTTTAAAACCGTAATGCTTCAATATATTGGAGAAAATCTACAAAAATCTTAAATTTTCAAAGCTGGAAAAATCTATAAACAGACATCCAAAACCCAGTGTCAGCCTAATGCAATTTTGACAATCTCTACGTTCCAAAGCACCTAAAGTAATTTTCATAAAGAGCATTTTTTTAAAGCTTAGGAAAATTTTTCCAATTTTTATGCATATACCCAATTTTTCCATAAACAACCATATAAAGTTAGGCAGCTTTTGACAAAAAAATAAAAACAAATAACTTTTCAAAATTTTACGTTATAAGTTCTAAAAAAGTAGCCAAAAGCTTTCTACATAATACGGCCAACAAAAAACGTCTCGTTTTCGTTCATTAGAGCGAGCCAGCTAGCTATATTACTTCATCAAAATGTGGCCAAAAGAAAATGCTGTAATACCATTTCAAATTACTACTAGATGATTTCATACATAAATAATACCTGTAGTCGAAATATGCGTATATACTTCCCAAGCTAGCCAAGACGATTTTCTATATACATATACATAGGCGAAATATTTCGAATATGTTTTAAAAATAACCAAAAAACGAGAGAGCGAACGAACGATAGGCATGCGGTAGAAGAAAAAAAAGCTCACACCTATATATACTAGATGTATACATATATATCTAATGTGTATACATATACATGCCAATGTCTGTTTATATGTATGTGTGTGTGTGTTTAGTTTCGAAATAATTTCGAGAATTTTAAAAATAACGCATTCGTTGAAAGTTTCGTCTAGTAGTGCCATTCTATTTGGGGTATTTTTTGTTGTTGTTGCTGTTTTTGTAAACGATTGTCGAAAATATCGCAACGATATACGAACGTTCTATATGCGATCATTGCGATCTTGCAACTCGGGCGTTTTAGAACCATACAAAATCTCGAACGCTTGCTAACCATTTCGAAGTAAGACAGTTTGGAAAACATTTTTTAAATAACAGCTGGTGGTTAAGTGAGTGAAAATAGTGCAAAAGGATAACTAATAAAAAAAAAGATCAAACTTTAGTTAAAAAAAAAAATAATATACCAAAACAAGTGCTACAAGTGAAAGTCGGCATATTTTTTTGGCGTTATGTAACGCGTGTATATACGCCGCAAAAAAATTTTGCATGAATTAAAAGAAAATAAATAAGCCTGTGTATAGTATGGAAAATGAAAATTACGTAATAATAGCAACGCCCCATATAGCTAGCATATATACTATATATGTATACAACGCATATGTGTGCGTTATAGAGCACTAAAGTTCTAAATTTAGTACACAACCCACACAAATTACGCTCACTTGTTGTTTTTGTTTTAAAAACTTTGTTGTTAGACAGTTGGCTGAATGTTTACAAGAAACAAGGCCTTAATTAAAGGTGTTAAAAAAAACTAAAAAATAAATATAAATTAAAAAAAAAAATAACGCGCCGTATGCGCAATTTGCCTATATCCGATTACTGCACATAAAAAACTTTACTGCTGCCGCTGAACTAGTTCCAAAATTTAAAAAATATATCCAAAAATATTTTCAACCTCCACCATATACCAAACAGTTTACTCATCAATTTTTTTCTTTTCTTTAACTTACAGGGAAGTTTTGGGCTCACGACGCGATTAACAAATAAAGAAATTTACAAGTCCCAATTTTATTTCTCGAGTTTTTAAGTTTAAAAGCGAAATTTAATCAAGATGCCGAAGCCAGCTGCAAATCTTGAGGATGAAGATCCAACCCCATACTTGTTCGTGTCTTTGGAACAAAGACGTATCGATCAATCGAAACCCTATGATTCGAAGAAGAATTGCTGGGTGCCCGATGAGAAAGAGGGCTATCTCCTTGGTGAAATTAAGGCAACCAAGGGTGATATCGTCTCCGTCGGCTTGCCAGGTGGAGAGGTAATGAGTCAAAACAAAAGTGTTATAAAACAAAAGTAAACAAAACATTTTTAAAGCGCCTGCTTAAAGTTGTGCTTAGTTTTGGCTGTAAAACAGTTTTGCCAGCTGCGTACTGAGCTGTCAAAATTTGTTTGCGCGCTAAAACTGGCCACAAACTTGTGGGCACTTTAAAAAATGGCTACAAAACTTAAAGTAAAACCTGGTTTTACCACATCCACACACATCTTACACGTATTAGGTAAAAGATTTCAAATCCGAGAAAGTGGAAAAAGTCAATCCACCAAAATTCGAAAAAATTGAAGATATGGCTGACATGACCGTGCTGAACACACCTTGCGTGCTGCACAATTTGCGCCAGCGTTACTATGCTAGGCTTATCTATGTAAGTTTATTTTAACAGAAACTCACTAATATATGGGTTTTTTTTTTGGTCTCTTTTTCTCTCAAAAAAACGTAAATCTAACAACAAAAATGTAAAAAATAAAACAAAAAATTGGGTCAAAAAAAATTGTTAAAAAATAACTAGTCGCGAGACTTCAAGAAAGATCAGCTCCAACAAGTGAACCCTCCAAAATACGAAAAAGCCGAGGATATGTCCAACTTGACATACCTTAACGATGCCTCTGTGCTCCATAACTTGAGACAGAGATACTACAACAAGCTTATCTACGTAAGTACTGGGCGTACCGGTCTGGCAGCCAATACACCCATAACAAAGCGTTCTATGTTTTTACACCTCGCTTACTGTGCATGTGACGTCATCAAAATGTATACAAAGTACACTTTGCTCTCGAAATTCCAAAAAACAAATGCAGCTCTTAGTACAAAATTATCTAAGCTTTTATGTCCAACTAATGCCTTAAAGTTTTTAGTGCTAAAACGCTTTTTAGTAGAACTTTTGGTTTAATTCATACTTCCCGAAACTGCTCATTTTAAACTTAACCCTGCTAACACTCATACCATTTGTACCGTACGCACTTATACGGCTTTTACTAAAACGCACAGCCGTCAACCAGTCCGTTGAAACTTACACTGGAAAAAAAAAACGGTTACATTTATATGAATTGGTACTTTTTCATACTCTATCAACAACGTGCAAAACCAAACACACAGCCACGTGGCGCAAACCAGATGCAGAGCTGAGCTGAACTATCCATATCATTATACCCAAACCCAACAACACAAACCAACCAACGTCCAAAAACAAACAAAACTTTAAACAAGTATTAAAAATATTCCAAAAAAACAACAAAAACATTGTAGTTATTAGTAATATCATAAAAAAAACACCAAAAAAACTGGTAGACCCAAAACATAAACTATAAAAATATACAAAAAAGTTACTAACTCAAGTTCCCTCTAAAGACGTGTCTAAAAAGTAACTTGAGCGTTTGAAAAATACTTCAAGACGCCAAGTTACCACAAAAAAGCACCCACTTTTTAGCACGTCTTGCGCCTTAAAACCAAACCAAAATTTACCCGCTCTAATTTCATAACTTTTTTTCTTACTCTAACTTTAACCTACGTACAACAGACCTACTCCGGTCTTTTCTGCGTTGCCATCAATCCTTACAAGCGCTACCCCGTCTATACCAACCGTTGCGCTAAGATGTACCGTGGTAAGCGCCGTAATGAAGTGCCACCCCATATTTTTGCCATTTCTGACGGTGCCTACGTCGACATGTTGACCAACCACGTCAATCAATCTATGTTGATTACCGGTGAGTCTGGTGCTGGTAAGACTGAGAACACGAAGAAGGTCATTGCGTACTTCGCCACTGTTGGCGCTTCGACCAAGAAGGATGAGTCCCAAAAGAACAAGGGCTCCCTGGAAGATCAGGTTGTGCAAACCAATCCTGTGCTTGAAGCTTTCGGTAACGCCAAGACCGTGCGTAACGATAACTCTTCTCGTTTCGTAAGTATTAAAGAAATAAGCTTAATCCACCACTTCGGCTAATGCACTACTCTCTTCACCCAGGGTAAATTCATCCGTATTCACTTTGGCCCCACTGGTAAACTTGCTGGTGCTGATATTGAGACTTGTAAGTTTTAACCTACTCCCAGCCTTAGCAGCTTTACTTATACTCTGCTCACCTTACAGATCTGTTGGAGAAGGCTCGTGTCATCTCTCAGCAGTCGCTGGAGCGCTCTTACCACATCTTCTACCAGATCATGTCTGGTTCCGTTGCCGGTGTTAAAGGTATATCATAAACGCATAAACCAAATCATCAGCAAGTCATACAAATTGCATCTATTCCCAAAGAATTTCTCGTACTTCTAGCAGTGGTATAGGTTCCAAAACACGTGACCAAATACACACTTACACTACACACATACACACACTACACACTCAACTTTATCCAAAACTTTTTATTAAATTTACTTTACTTTCTAAACAATTTCCATACACAACTAGAAATCTGTCTTTTGACCGATAACATCTACGATTACCACATTGTCTCCCAGGGCAAGGTTACTGTGGCCAGTATCGATGATGGTGAAGAATTCTCCTTGACAGATGTAATTTTCCCAAGCCATACTTTTATTTTGTTTTTGTTTAAACTACTAGACGAATTTTTCTTTATTTTTTTTTCGTAATATCTTTATATAGTAATTATTTGGTTAACTCTTGGCAGCTTTATAGCGTATATCTATCGTATTGTTTTTGTAGGCCACAAATATAAATGCTTTAAGCTATACACAAGAACATCCAACAAAATGGATTATTGGAATAATGCAAAAAAAGCACAAAAGCTACAAAAACTATATACAAGTAGTTAGCTTTGTAGTAGCGGCCCCTATTCAAAATATCCTAAACCATATTTCATACTTACTAACACAAACATACAATGATCCCAATCTCTAACCTATGATTTTTCTACTCTCCCACACATATATATGTAAAAAATATTAAAAAAAAAGAATATTGTGGGCTTTCGAACAACATATACGATTATCGCATTGTATCCCAAGGCAAAACGACTATACCTAGTGTCAATGATGCCGAAGAATGGCAGCTAGTGGATGTAAGGCCATACAGAACTGGTTACTTATAATCTAAATCCTAAATGTGTCTAAAACCTAACAGTGTAACTGTAACATGTTTTGTGCCGGCTTGGTGACTGTACCAAGCAGTCCCACATAAAAGTATATGTCTTGTACATAACGTCTACGTATATATATATGTCTTCAGTGTTGTTACACTAAAACCCTATATATCATCTTTCGAAAAATCCTATCAAAATTATAAATGCTTTACTAGCGCGCTTAACCCCAGAGCTCTATATATATGTTCTAAAACCTAACCTCAATTAAAACTAAAATTTTGTTTCAAACTATAGGCAGCTACTATAGGGCGGGCTTACCAGTTTCCAAACATACATAAGAAACGCTCCACTCTCTCTCTCGCTCTCGAATTTTTTTTTGATATTTTATAATTTAAACTTAATACTTGAAAAAAACTAGAGATGACATTTCTGACCCAACATATTGGTGATTATCCTGGCATTTGTCAGGGCAAAACGCGGATACCCGGTGTCAACGATGGTGAAGAATTTGAGTTAACCGATGTAAGTTGTTGCGCAGGTGCAAGCCCCCCGTTCCCATATCAACTACTCCGTCACTTTTGTAAAATATTTAAAAACTTTAAACTCTCTTTTTTATATAATTTTTTTAAGCATATACACCTCCCGAAAAAGTTTTTGCAGTTTTTTGCATTGGTCTATTTCTGGCGTATACAACTTGTATATAAAGTTAATTTTCCAGTGTTATTCCGGAATTTTATTTCGCTCTATCTCTCTATTTTTTACTCTCTCTCTCTCTCTGTAGTTGTTGTCTGCTACACCGTAGTTTGCACCTAAACAGAGTTGACTGTACCTAACACGCTGGGAGCAGCTTTTCTCAATAATGTACCTAGCCTAGAACTTACTGAAATTTAAACAATTTTGAACCAATTGACACCGGGTAGCTTTTTTTTGAGACCAGCGCGCTCCTGGCTTAGCACAAAGTTTTTTTTTTTAAATGAGGCACTACATAGCACATTATATATATATATACACATACACGTACACCGCACACACGTACACATCTACACATACTCCTTTGCGTATAAGCCCCCAGCCATACCTAGACATAGTCCGTAAGTTCTTTTTTTTCGCTAAACCAAAAAAAAAACCTTCTCTCCGACTGTAGACATGTGCTTCCTCTCTGATAACATTTACGACTACTTTAACGTGTCCCAGGGTAAAGTCACTGTAAACGGCATGGATGATGGTGAGGAATTCCAGCTTGCAGATGTAAGTGCCAAGAGACCTAACTCAAAGTTGTCTCAACTTCGATGCATTTACAAAAAGAAACCAAAATGCATCCCTGTGTTTACCCACACCAACGTACTACACCTACACTGCCACAAAAAATTTTGTGTTTCTATTATAATTTTTTTTTTTTTAGTAACTCCCGAACTAGTACTTCGTCTCTCTTTCGCCTAGTACTTAGTCTCTATGTGTTACTTTGGAATGTATAGAAAAAAATACCCTTTCTCCAAAAGTATTTTTATAATATCTAGCAAAACTAGATGGTAAATACTTAAAACGTATGTTATTTCCATTAATTTTTTTTGGATTGTGTCTGCCCCCGAGTCGCGCATTTGTACCCCAACGGGTGTACAGTGCCTGCGCGCTGTATGTGAATTTATTGTTTAGCCTGCTGGAATGTGTATGCAAATTTAGTATTTTTTTTTTAAGTATACCCCATTTCTAGAGATTTGTACCAGAAAGCTAGTTACTTAAGCGTAGTGTACAAATCCAAGCTAGTGTAACGGCCCCAAACCGACTTGAGTGCCGTATCCGAAAAATACCAAATACAAAATACCAAACATACAATAAGCACGTTGTCCTTTGAAAACCCCCTTCGCCTTGTTTAGTCTCTCTGGTCTTGTTTAGTTTATAAGTAAGCATACCCCCGGCAATCCACGCTCTATGTACATGTGTGCGTTATTTCTATTGATTCCGGAATACTTAAGCTACGTCTAATGTCAAACACCAAAATATAAAAAAATACTGGTAAATAAACACTTAGTCAAATATGTAGGTTTACTAAAACCAAAAAAATACTAGCTTATGTTTTTTACTACGTTTATTGCACGTTTTGCCTGTTTAGTCTAAGTCTACACTTTCACACAGTTCCAAAAAAACGCTCTAAAATAAGCGTAAAAAATAATGCTTCAAAAATAATGCCTAAAAATACTAACTGCTACCCACTGACGTCACTAATTGCATTTAAAAAATTCACCCTAACAGCAAGCCTTCGACATCTTGGGCTTCACCAAGGAAGAGAAGGAGAATGTGTACAGGATCACCGCCGCTGTCATGCACATGGGTGGCATGAAGTTCAAGCAACGTGGTCGCGAGGAGCAGGCTGAGCAAGATGGTGAAGAGGAAGGTGGTCGCGTGTCGAAATTGTTCGGCTGCGATACCGCTGAGCTGTACAAGAACTTGTTGAAGCCCCGCATTAAGGTCGGTAACGAATTCGTCACCCAGGGTCGTAACGTGCAACAGGTCACCAACTCCATCGGTGCTCTGTGCAAGGGTGTCTTCGATCGTCTCTTCAAATGGTTGGTCAAGAAGTGTAACGAAACTCTGGATACCAAGCAGAAGCGTCAACATTTCATTGGTGTGCTGGATATTGCTGGTTTTGAAATCTTTGAGGTAAGTATTTGACAGACGCACAGACGCAATGACGTAGGCAGACAGTCTAGCCAGCTATGGTGGCAGCATAGCTAGCTAGCTGTTTGTTTAAGGCTGCTGTTCTGGCCAACTTGTTTGGGTTTTGGAACAGCAGCCCAACAAGCTAACACGTCTCTCTACAGTTAGTGCAGTTGGGGTTTTTTAATGCGGTTGTTAGGTTTGCAGCAGATGTCATCTCAGTACAGCTACACCTTTAATAACTTTTTATAATAACTTTGTTTAAAAATCAATTTCAAATTAGTACAACGGCTTCGAGCAATTGTGTATTAACTTCACCAATGAGAAATTGCAACAATTCTTTAACCATATTATGTTCGTCATGGAACAAGAAGAATACAAGAAGGAGGGTATTAACTGGGACTTTATTGATTTCGGCATGGACTTGCTGGCTTGTATCGATCTGATTGAAAAGGTGCTTAAGTTTTTTAGCTGTTTAGCTGCAAAAATGTTTTTATGTATCTCTCTTGAAATGATGTTCTAGTCTTGCACAATTTTATTGTTATATGTTATAGCACTACAAGCCAAAAAAAAATATACGAAAAAAATTATATATAGTGGGACTCAGCAGCACAGGTAAACAGTTATGTTATGTATGTATGGAACGTGTTTTTTTTTCATCATCTTTCTGATAGTTACTCGTATTTTAAGCATATACCCCGCACCAGTTGTATAAAAAAAAAGAATACCAACAAAAATACCAAAACTTTATTTTTACCCATATGAAATGTTTGTGTTTTTAAACGTTTATCACACATTGCACTTCCCCCTATCATATCAAATACAAAAAATTAGTACAACGGTTTCGAGCAACTGTGTATTAACTTCACCAACGAGAAGTTGCAACAGTTCTTCAACCATCACATGTTCGTTTTGGAGCAAGAAGAATACAAGCGCGAAGGTATTGACTGGGCCTTCATCGATTTCGGTATGGACTTGTTGGCCTGTATCGATTTGATTGAAAAGGTTTGTTACGGTCCCACATCAAACTTGCACTGCACCTCTATATATAGTAAATAAGCGTTATATAAATCTACATTTTGTAGGCATGCTGCTGCGTACCAACGGCAAATCATTAAAAAAATGAACCGCTGGCTACACTCAAAGCTTTACTATATACTCTATATATACTCTACAGTCATCTGCAAGTTTTGTCTTAGGCAGCCAAGTACGTCATATAAACGTTACCCAAAAACTGCAAGCCAAAAAAAACCAACGTCCATGAGCGTACTGCGTACCCACGTAACTAACTAATATCCATATTTACCATTTATACTATAAAAACTAACCCAGCTAAATGTTACATATTGTTCCGTTTCCGATAAATATAGTACAATGGTTTCGAACAATTATGCATCAATTTCACTAACGAAAAATTGCAACAATTCTTCAATCATCATATGTTCGTTTTGGAACAAGAAGAATACCAGCGTGAAGGCATCGAATGGACTTTTATTGATTTCGGCATGGATCTGCAATTGTGTATTGATTTGATTGAAAAGGTACAAACTATCTACTAAAAAGATAGCCAACTGACCATTATTAAACTCGTACACAATTGCACATAAGCACTATATGTTTTTCTTAAAAAAAAACTTATTTATCGTCTAAACTATATAAAATTTTTTGCACTATTGTATAACCTAGTCATAAGTACGCCCTACTTGCTAAAATCAGCTACTAAAAACTACTGAAGCTACTAGCAAAATCTAACTAGCGTCGCGCCTCTAACTAACCGGTAAGTGCTAAATACTAAAAGTTTAAATTTTAGTATCTAATTTTTATTAGTGCTGCGTTACGTTGCTAAAAAAAATAAAAACAATAAAAAAAATACCATAGAAAATACTACTCAAAATCTAATGCGTGCTTTTTACTTAGTTCGTAAAAATGCTGCTCCACAATGTACTAAAATTTGTCTACACTAACTCTTTCAGCCTATGGGTATCTTGTCCATCCTTGAAGAAGAGTCTATGTTCCCCAAGGCTACTGATCAGACCTTCTCTGAGAAGTTGACCAACACTCACTTGGGCAAGTCGGCGCCATTCCAGAAGCCCAAGCCACCAAAGCCCGGTCAGCAAGCTGCTCACTTTGCTATTGGCCATTATGCTGGTGTTGTATCCTATAACATCACCGGTTGGTTGGAGAAGAACAAGGATCCCTTGAACGACACTGTTGTCGATCAGTTCAAGAAGTCCCAGAACAAGCTGCTCATCGAAATCTTCGCTGATCATCCTGGTCAGTCTGGTGGCGGTGAACAGGCTAAGGGCGGTCGTGGCAAGAAGGGTGGTGGCTTCGCTACTGTCTCATCTGCCTACAAGGAACAGTTGAACAGCTTGATGACCACTCTGCGTTCGACACAGCCTCACTTCGTGCGTTGCATCATTCCCAACGAAATGAAACAGCCCGGCATGGTTGATGCTCACTTGGTTATGCACCAGCTGACTTGTAACGGTGTGCTTGAAGGTATCCGTATTTGCCGTAAAGGTTTCCCCAACAGAATGGTCTACCCCGATTTCAAGATGCGGTAAGTATGGGCGGCACTTAGCGCCTACTCTAAACATATAACTCTACTTTATATATAAACAAGTACATAGCAAGTTAGGTATTTTATTTTTTTTTATATGTTAGCTAGTTTAGCACAAAACTTTGTACATACACTGGTTCTATACATAGTTAGTTATGTATTTAATTTGTACAACTTATTAACTTGTTAACTTTTATGCCAACCGTTATTGGAAACATCTATAGTTACATGATTCTGGCTCCAGCTATCATGGCAGCTGAAAAGATGGCCAAAAATGCTGCGGCCAAGTGTTTGGAAGCCGTTGGATTGGATCCCGATATGTATCGTATTGGTCACACTAAGGCAGGCATTACCAATTCAATATAGAGTTTTTAAGTGTAGTCAACCAAGTCCAAACCGAATGTATTTTATGTACCATCAAATTTGTACCGCCATGTACCATGTAGACCCAAAAACCCACCTGCCAGATGATTTGCTGTACCATATATATATGAACTATGTTTGTTTGTCTCTCATTTAAGTTAGGCTGTGTGTTTGTGTATCAACAGGTACCAGATTTTGAACCCACGCGGTATTAGAGATCTTGAGGATCCCAAGAAAGCCTCCAAGGTTTTGATTGAGTCCACGGAGCTGAGCGATGATCTTTATCGTCTGGGTCATACCAAGGCATGATTGCACAAATTTTTTTTAATTGGTTTTTTAAAATTCGAAATTCTTCGTCGCACACTTTTGAGTGGATGGCTCAATTATATATATACATACACATTTGTAGTTTAGGCCAAAAGTCAATAATCTCTGTGTGCTATCAACTCGACACTCTAAAGCACCTACACTCAAAAAAAACACACTATATACACTAAGCTACAAAAGCACTATCAAAGTGTTGGCAGCGTAAACACCTTTTTCAACACTGAAATTTGCTGTACTTTAAATTGAAAATTCACTTGCAGCTATCAAATTTTGAATCCAGCTGGTATTGTCGGCGTAGATGATGCTAAGAAGTGTGGCGCTATTATTTTGGAATCCACTTCCTTGGATCCCGATATGTATCGTATTGGACATACCAAGGCATAGTTTTGTTCCACACTTTTTAAATTTTATGCATAAGCATACCAAACACTCTACTCTACTCTACTCCCTCATATAGTAACGTTCCTGTACACTTCAGCGTGCGTTATTATTATAACTGGCGTTACGCTACACAATTGCACTTCACTCGAAAAAAAACTATATACAGTTCAAAAGTTCCCTCTTGTGACGCACTGAACGCTGCCTAGTTATTATAGCAGCTGTGCGTACTACCTTCCAGAATAAATAGTTTTGCACCCTTACAAAACAGCAACAAAACTAGGGGCGCTATTCCAAAGTATGCTACCCCCCCTTAAATTCCAAAAATCTCCACACACACATATATACACACACCTACACACAGACAGCATACATATACTACACATAAACCCCCCAACCTACCTTATGTAGCATGGGTTTTGAAATTTCAGCTTGAGTTTAAGTAGTTTTTCTTTTGGTATTTTTATCGAAGATCAAAAATGTATCTAATACTAGTTCTAAGCTAGACATACTAAACCTATTTAAGTACATACAAACATCATTACGTTCTATTTTTTATGTTATATTTTATGCCTCATGCACATGCTATACATATAGCTACCAGATCCTGAACCCTAAGGGTATCAAGGGACAAGAAGATCCCAAGAAATGCACGAAAATTCTCATCGAATCCACCGAATTAGAAGATGATCAATACCGTTTGGGTAACACAAAGGCACGCAAAACATTTTCTATACAAAAAAATGCAGCTCTCTTTAACTATACTTCAAAAAACACTACGTCTTATGGCTACAAGAAAACTGTTGTCCAGACATACACTGAAAAAAATTACTCAAACCCCAAAAACACACACAAAGCCGCAGCACTGCTTTAAACGAGTACCTGCTAAGCAGTAGCTGTGCGTTTTGTGCGCATGTTTCTCTTACTCTCTCTTACTCTTTTTTTACAACAACTCTTTGTACTGCCTGGGTCACACTTAAATCCTTAAACCAGGACATTGTGCCGTCCAGCGTACAAGCAATCCTTTATAAAAAAGGCACAAGGTATCCCAACATTGAATGAATCAATACCCATTCCCTCTACCCCAAACTCTGATTAGTAGCACTTAAAAACTAAACTTAGTCATATTTGTACTTGTATTTTTTAGTTGTAGTTTTTTTAACACTAGTTACGGTAGTCTTGCATACTTTTGAGCACTACTACATACCAAAACATACTACGTACTAGTTTTAAATAATGCTACTAACTTTACTACTTTTTTTACAATAATAAACAAAATTCCATTGAATTACCAACAACCCATACAGCTACAAGATCATGTGCCCCAAGCTAATACAGGGCGTTGAAAAAGAAAAAAAGGCCACTGAAATAATCATTAAGTTTATCGATTTACCCGAAGATCAATACCGTCTGGGTAACACTAAGGTATATCAGCGACAATATACTATTAGTAGCAATCAGCTTGCTGCATGCCACAAAATCATAAGAAAAATAGTTATAGTGTTGTGCTAGTCTAACTGCGACTAAAGTTGTTAGTACGCAACACTGGTTGGCATTTGGACTAGTCTGACACTACAGCTATTTTCCCGCACTGTGCTCTATGTGTTTGCTTGTAATGTTAATCTTAGTTTTCATCAGCTCATTTATTTAACCACACATCCCATCTATATGTTTGTTTGTATTTGTTCAACACTGTTTATTGTTCTATTTTATGTGTACCAAAATCCATACCAAAACATCCATACTCCATCTCAATCCCAGTTGTACCTGTCAAAAGTGTTTTTGAAGAAAAGCTTATGCGTAAAAGTTGAAACTGCCTTTAAAAGTTTCAGGCTTAGTGCACGCGCTTTAAAAAAAAGTGTTGTATACTGTAGCAAAAATTAACATTTTACCTATGGACTCTTTGTCCACACTTGCACATATCTAGGTGTTCTTCCGCGCTGGTGTCCTGGGTCAGATGGAAGAGTTCCGTGATGAACGTCTTGGCAAGATCATGTCCTGGATGCAAGCCTGGGCTCGTGGTTACTTGTCCCGTAAGGGCTTCAAGAAACTGCAAGAACAGCGTGTTGCCCTCAAGGTTGTGCAACGTAACTTGCGCAAATACTTGCAGCTCCGCACCTGGCCATGGTACAAATTGTGGCAGAAGGTCAAGCCTTTGCTCAACGTCAGCCGTATTGAGGATGAAATTGCTGTAAGTATAGCCAAAAAAAACCTTTGTCTCTTATGAAATTGGCTATAATGTGTTAGTAGTGACACACACACACATTTGCCGCTAGCAATCACGCATAGCCCTGAGTTCCCAACATTGTCAACATAGTTTGTGCGCACAAACTAATTGGCCATCTTTTTGTTGATGCCACACAGCAGCTGTTTAGGCCAACTAGTCATTGGATTTCAAAAAAAAGAAAACGAAAATACTTTTGCATATGATGCACTGCTGTTTAATTAAGCAAACTTAATACCTCAACATTGACATGGCACTTAGCAACACTGGCAGCAGCTGTACTGAGTCCAAACACCTACGCAATTTGGCTTAAAAGCTTACCAGCTGCCTCTAAAAATTCTTGTAGTTTTTAGATGTTTTTGCTGGGTTTATATTAATAATATATAAATAGCGGACAGCAGGGAGGGAGTGAAAATTTTTAAGGAGGCGTAAAATATTTAGGGGAAATTAAATTTATAAGAATATTTTTCAAGAATTTTCTTCTCGAATTCTTAGCGCATTATAAGAATAGAGCTCTTAAATTTTAAATATGATGCAAATATCTCACTAGATCTTGAATTCGAGACGAATTGAGTTCTTACTTTAAAATAAAGCAGCATTTGCGAGATCTTGGGATTTCTTCAAGTAACCTCCTCGCTATCTTAAATATTCTAACGATATCCATTTAGAGCTGGAATTCAAAACGAAGTCTTTGCAAATCTAAGCCTTAAGTTCTTACTATAAAATCAAGCAGCATTCAAGGAATATTAACCCATTCGTAGCCTAAAATATTCTAATGATATCTGATTAGAGCTGAAGTTCAAAACGAAATCTTTGCAAATCTGAGCATTGAGTACCTTCTTTAAAATAAAGCAGCATTCGCGAGATCTTGGGATTTCCTGAAGTATCCCCCTCGACCCCTAAAATATTCTAACTATATCTGATTAGAGTTGAAATTTAAAGCGAATTCTTTGCAAATCTATGCCTTGAGTTCTATCTTTAAAATAAAGCAGCAATCGCGAAATCTTGGAATTCTTTAAAGTAACCCCCTGTCAAAACTGATTGCGACGCCTCTGCTATCTTGTAGGCAATTGCAAATATGATTCGATCGTTGTGGCAGATTTCCAAAAATAGCTGCTGCCATAATCATGCCTGGTAGAACACACGCCTGCACTCACTCAACGACCTAGAAGAATCGCGAATTGCTGTTCATGGAACTATTTAGATGTAGCCATAAATTTTATTTTTCTGCCCACTTCGCTGGAACAGCATTTGAGCACTTTTTATATAGGCTTGTGGCAGGAAGCTATGCTCTTAGCATTTGTGGAATTTGAGGCCTAATTAAGAAATGCCTAGGTTTATAAAAAACTTGCTGCTGCTGCAGTTGCAAGGGCTATTTTGGTGTATGAAGCACACAATTCAAAAGCATAATTAGTTTGCAGCCCAACTGCCAATTAGCTTGCTAATTAAATAATAAAAAACAAAAAAAAGAAACAAAAACAAAACGGGCTATTATAAATTAAGCATTGGCTATATATATATAAAATCACATAGCATATGAGCCACGCCTTGCCGCACACGGCGTATGCTTAATATGTTTTATACATTTTTCAATACGCATACGCCGCATTGGCCGCAGCCATGATTCAACGAGTAATAATAACCAACCAACCATATTTTAAATATGAAATCTATAAACAAACTTTAATTGAACGATACCCAAGTGCGAGTGAGCTGGCGCTAGGGCCACAACAAATTACACCTGCTGCCTGCAATACAAGTGTGAAATGATAGCCACCAATACCTGGTTGTGTGTGTGTTGGCCTGTTTGGGTGTAGGCTGCTTGGGCGTTGCTAAATTTACAGCCAAATGGCTCAGTGTAAACGCAGCAGCCATTCCAGTTGTATTTGACCAGCAGCGGCGCGCACTTTAACCAAGCAAGAGATAGGCAGAAAAAAAACGAAACGAGCCCCAAACGAAAGTGACTCTACACTGTAAAAAAAAGAGAGTTATTACAAACAGCAAAAAAAAAAGCAGTTTTAAATTTTTAAGCAATTGTGTGTGTGTGAAAACTAATTACAAATGGCGGATGAAAAAAAAGCCAAGAAAACGAAAAAGGCTGCAGAGCCCGCAGCAGCAGGCGAAGCTGCGCCTGCTGTGGAAGCTGCTGCTCCGGCAGCAGAACCAGCAGCAGCTCCCAGTGAGCCGCCTGCTGAAGTCGCGCCAGCAGCAGCAGAGCCAGCGCCCGTTGAGCCAGAGCCTGCTGCGCCTGCGGCAGCGCCCAGCTCCGGCAATCCAATTTCAAGCACTAACAATAATGCCATTGAATTACAGCGTCTGGAGGAGAAGGCCAAGAAGGCTGAGGAACTGCATGCCGCTGAAGTGAAAGTACGCAAGGAATTGGAAGCCCTCAACGCCAAATTGTTGGCTGAAAAGACTGCCTTGTTGGACTCTCTGTCCGGCGAGAAGGGTGCACTCCAGGACTACCAGGAGCGCAATGCCAAGCTCACTGCCCAGAAGAACGACCTCGAGAACCAATTGCGCGTAAGTATCTACCCATCTATATATATAAAGTAAAAACCCAATTGACATCAATCCAATTATTGCCACATTTATCAAAAAATTTGCGATGCGAGCAATCGCCAAAATCAGCGCAACAAATTTATCAAGCGCAATCAAGTGTAGCAATTGCTGGCCATTTGGATTGATGCACAGAGCAGCTGCTAAATATAGCGCTGCTGTACAGCCACCCACTCAAGCATTTATATATTTTCGATTTTTTTTTGACACATCTTAGGACATCCAAGAGCGCTTGACTCAGGAGGAAGATGCCCGCAACCAGTTGTTCCAACAGAAGAAGAAGGCCGATCAAGAAATCTCTGGCCTCAAGAAGGACATTGAAGATTTGGAACTGAACATCCAGAAGGCTGAGCAAGATAAGGCCACCAAGGATCACCAGATCCGCAACTTGAACGATGAGATTGCCCACCAGGATGAGCTCATCAACAAGTTGAACAAGGAGAAGAAGATGCAGGGTGAAACCAACCAGAAGACTGGTGAGGAGCTGCAGTCTGCCGAGGACAAGATCAATCACTTGAACAAGGTTAAGGCTAAGCTCGAACAGACTCTCGATGAATTGGAAGATTCATTGGAGCGTGAGAAGAAGGTGCGCGGTGATGTTGAGAAGGGCAAGCGTAAGGTTGAGGGTGACCTCAAGCTGACCCAAGAGGCTGTGTCCGACTTGGAACGCAACAAGAAGGAATTGGAGCAGGCTATTCAGCGCAAGGACAAGGAATTGTCTTCCATCACTGCCAAATTGGAAGATGAACAGGTCGTTGTTAGCAAGCACCAGCGCCAGATCAAGGAACTGCAAGCCCGCATTGAAGAATTGGAGGAGGAAGTCGAGGCTGAGCGTCAAGCACGCGCCAAGGCTGAGAAACAGCGCGCCGATTTGGCTCGTGAACTCGAGGAATTGGGCGAGCGTCTGGAAGAGGCTGGCGGTGCCACCTCTGCACAGATTGAGCTCAACAAGAAACGTGAGGCTGAACTCAGCAAATTGCGTCGCGATTTGGAGGAAGCCAACATTCAGCACGAATCTACCTTGGCCAACCTGCGCAAGAAGCACAACGATGCTGTCGCTGAGATGGCCGAACAGGTTGATCAGCTCAACAAGCTGAAGGCTAAGTAAGTATTTGTTCTAAAACCGCTAAAAATCTTTGCCAAAAATTTCAGCTGCTTTTGCCGGCCAAGTACCAAGGACGACGGTTATATAGAAAACAAATTTATATTTTAATGCAATTCTCGTTTCGTTGCGTTATCTAGGGCTGAACACGATCGTCAGACTTGCCACAATGAGTTGAATCAAACTCGTACCGCCTGCGATCAGTTGTCCCGCGACAAGGTAATATGTCGGCCATGAGCACGTTGCTCCCATACTCTGCATAGGAGCAACTTAGTACTCATGTGTCACACATAGACACCTACAATAAATACACGCATGTTATACACTAGCTCACAAAATTACACGTACACACACTATACTACTATATGTATCAGTGTCTGTGTTTGTGTGACTACTTTTCTAGCTCTATAAAAAGAAATATCTTCGAAAAGATCTGTTTCCCCTAAAAAATAACAACTGATGCGTGTAACGTAAACGTAAATCCAATGGACTGCCAACTCGTCGACGCTTCTCTTGCTCTCCGCTTGCTGTATCTCCCAGTACAAAAAACTGTAACCCCAACACTAACCACACATGTATACATTTCTACTCTCTATTGTCTAATCCAGGGCTGAGAAGGAGAAGAACGAATACTACGGCCAGTTGAACGACCTCCGCGCCGGTGTTGACCACATTACCAACGAGAAGGTATACAAATTGATTTTATGCGAAATTTGCAAAGCTCTCCGAAGCGTACGCTGCTGTAAATTATATGCTGAAAGTTTTTTACTCGATTTGATCTACCGAAACTTGTATATTTTCTTGTTAGTCACGAAGAAAACTCCCACCAAAAAAAGAATGTTACTTAAACTAAAACGACCCCTAGAGTATTTAAAATGCCTGCTTTTAATGTGCCCCAAATCTAACACTGTACAGCGTTTACACCAGCACCCACAAAAAGCCATACACGCCATCTTTAGCTTTGCGCGAAAACTGTGACTCATTTGATTTTGTTCTCACGTTTCACAGGCTGCCCAGGAGAAGATTGCCAAGCAATTGCAGCACACCCTCAACGAAGTCCAGTCCAAATTGGATGAGACCAACAGGACTTTGAACGACTTCGATGCCTCCAAGAAGAAGCTGTCCATTGAAAACAGCGACTTGTTGCGTCAATTGGAGGAAGCCGAATCCCAGGTGTCTCAGTTGTCCAAGATCAAGATCTCGCTCACCACCCAGTTGGAAGATACCAAGCGTCTGGCCGATGAAGAATCCCGCGAACGTGCCACCCTTTTGGGCAAGTTCCGCAACTTGGAACACGACCTCGACAACTTGCGCGAGCAGGTTGAGGAGGAAGCCGAGGGCAAGGCTGATTTGCAGCGTCAACTCAGCAAGGCCAACGGCGAAGCCCAGGTCTGGCGCAGCAAGTACGAGTCCGATGGTGTTGCCCGCTCTGAGGAATTGGAGGAAGCCAAGAGGAAGTTGCAAGCTCGCTTGGCTGAGGCTGAGGAGACCATTGAGTCGCTCAACCAGAAGTGCATTGGCCTGGAGAAGACCAAGCAGCGTCTGTCCACCGAAGTCGAGGACTTGCAATTGGAGGTCGACCGTGCCAACGCAATTGCCAACGCCGCCGAGAAGAAGCAGAAGGCCTTCGACAAGATCATTGGCGAATGGAAACTCAAGGTTGATGATTTGGCCGCTGAGTTGGATGCCTCCCAGAAGGAGTGCCGCAACTACTCCACCGAATTGTTCCGTCTTAAGGGTGCCTACGAGGAAGGCCAGGAACAGTTGGAGGCTGTGCGTCGTGAGAACAAGAACTTGGCTGATGAAGTCAAGGATCTGTTGGACCAGATCGGTGAGGGTGGTCGCAACATCCATGAAATCGAGAAGGCCCGCAAGCGTTTGGAAGCCGAAAAGGATGAACTCCAGGCTGCTCTTGAGGAAGCTGAGGCTGCTCTTGAACAGGAGGAGAACAAGGTGCTGCGCGCTCAATTGGAATTGTCGCAGGTGCGTCAAGAAATTGATCGCCGCATCCAGGAGAAGGAAGAGGAATTCGAGAACACACGCAAGAACCACCAGCGCGCTCTCGACTCCATGCAAGCCTCCCTCGAAGCCGAAGCCAAGGGCAAGGCTGAGGCGCTCCGCATGAAGAAGAAGTTGGAAGCTGACATCAACGAGTTGGAAATTGCTTTGGATCATGCCAACAAGGTGGGTGTACTATTCAAACTGTAAGCTCAACAAATGCTAAATTTTTACACTTTTTTTACCATATCTGCAGGCTAACGCCGAGGCCCAAAAGAACATCAAGCGTTACCAACAACAGCTCAAGGACATCCAGACCGCCCTTGAGGAAGAACAGAGAGCTCGTGACGATGCCCGTGAACAATTGGGCATCTCTGAACGTCGTGCCAACGCTCTGCAGAACGAACTCGAGGAGTCTCGCACTCTCCTCGAACAGGCCGACCGTGGCCGTCGCCAAGCCGAACAAGAATTGGCCGATGCCCACGAACAGCTCAACGAAGTTTCCGCCCAGAACGCTTCCATCTCCGCTGCCAAGAGGAAATTGGAATCTGAGTTGCAGACCCTGCACTCCGATTTGGATGAACTCTTGAACGAAGCCAAGAACTCCGAAGAGAAGGCCAAGAAGGCTATGGTTGATGCCGCCCGCCTGGCTGATGAGCTCCGCGCTGAACAGGATCATGCCCAGACCCAAGAGAAATTGAGGAAGGCACTTGAACAGCAAATCAAGGAATTGCAAGTGCGTTTGGATGAAGCCGAAGCCAATGCCCTTAAGGGAGGCAAGAAGGCCATCCAGAAATTGGAACAGCGCGTGCGCGAATTGGAGAACGAATTGGATGGTGAGCAGAGAAGACACGCTGATGCCCAGAAGAACTTGCGTAAATCTGAGCGTCGCATCAAGGAATTGAGCTTCCAGTCCGAGGAGGATCGTAAGAACCACGAACGCATGCAAGACTTGGTTGACAAGCTGCAACAGAAGATCAAGACATACAAGAGGCAAATCGAAGAAGCCGAAGAAATCGCTGCCCTCAACTTGGCCAAATTCCGCAAAGCCCAACAGGAACTCGAGGAAGCCGAGGAGCGTGCCGATTTGGCTGAGCAGGCCATTAGCAAATTCCGCGCTAAGGGACGTGCCGGTTCTGTCGGTCGTGGTGCCAGCCCAGCGGTAAGTTTCTAATAATTTTTCTCGGCTATAAACATAATCGTGCGACAGACATGAAGCAAACATTATGCTTTGTAGTATGACAGCTCCACATATAGGTATTAGTTGTATATTGTATATTATATAATATATATATTCTTCCCTTTCATATAAATTACGCGTCGCGTCTTGCTTCTCTACACACTGCACCAAACCAGATCTAAAAAATTGTGGCACAACCAAAATAAAAAAATCTAAAAAAAAAAATAAATCTATATAGCGATCCATTATGGTTCAATTATAATATTGAAAAGAGCAAAATGCAAAGAGAATTATAGCTTATAAGAATTATTATACAATAATAATAATAATATAGATGCATATCATACGACATTCAGTAGAACAGAGAATTTTCAATTAGAGCACGGAAGAAACAACGAAAAAAAAAGAAAGATTAAGAAAAGCTACAAAACGTGTGCATCAATTCATCGATAACTCGTACCAACCAAAAATGCGTTCATTTTGAATATTTTGTATGTGAAGAACATAGCACAGCAAGCAATCAATCGACTTTGCTTTCTCTACAACAACCATTCTGCATAAATTAATAATACTATTCTATGCTTCTACTATTATTATTAAAATATATAAACAAAAAAAAAAAATATGTATTTGTACATGTGTACTGCAGCCGACAGCAACTAAAGGTGGCCGCAAGAGTGCGCTGGAGCAGTAGAAACTTTCTTAAAACATTTGTAAGTGCTGCCGACAGGATGTGTGCAGTCGTTGTTGTTGTTGTCTCTTGTTGTGTCTTGGTGGTGCAATTGTAAACACAAAATAGTAAGAAATTGCACACACACACTCCCATACATGCACACGCACATAGAAACAGACAGCCTTGTGACGTCATTGCAACACGTTAACGTACGCTCCAACGTGCGCCATACTCTCTCATTGTATTTTGTTCGCACTTTGAGTGCGCTCTCATTGCACCCGCACACATATTACGTTCTCTCTCTCACAATGCTCAATGCTCGCGAGCATCTACGCGTCATACGTTGCTCATTTTGAATGTTGGTGATCTAGTTCTTATCCCCCCAAATTATACCTCTCCATATGTGCGCACTACTTGCCACATTTGGTATCAAACGTTAGTCCCGCGTTTTTAGTCTCTTATTTTAGTGGCTCGTCCTAGCATGTCCTTTTTTAAATCAAACCATTTTAACAAAATTAACTTAATATTAAACCCCATATTTTCTCTTTTTTTAATACAGCCCCGTGCGACGTCCGTTAGGCCACAATTCGACGGATTGGCTTTCCCACCAAGATTCGACCTTGCTCCTGAAAACGAATTCTAAATGCCATTTCATTTTTTAATTTATTTTAAATGATATTTCATAATATTATTATGTTTATGATTTTACTTTAATTTTAAACTATTTTAAAACTTTTTGTTTTAATTTAAACAAATAATAAAACTAAAACAAAATATATCGAACGACGGGAGGAAAAATGCACTTAGGCACTTATAGATATACATATATATCTGAAACCTAAATTAACCTGGGCCCCAACATCGTCCAACAACAACAAGAACATACATAAGTACTTTGTGTAGCAGTTGTAGCAGCTTTGTAAGCGCGACATTTGCTATGGGACATTTTTTGAAACCTGTATTTGTATTTATATTTTTTATACAACTTTCAAAAATGCATTCAAACAACATCAAAAAAATTAAAAAAAAAACTTGAAAAAAGTTATTGAGCCCCGTCAAACAAACAAAAAAAAAACACACTCACAAGGCATAGAAGAGTGTCCACCAGAAAATGTCGCTGTTGAATATGTTTTAAAAATAAAATGTGTCTTTATATATACATACTATATTAATAATTGTATACAGCATACATGCATACACATAAACATATACACACACACATAATAAACGCATACAAACGACACTAATATATACAAACAGTTACACACTTGCATCACATGGCGCTTATGTTTATGTTAATTTTTTATTTTATCGCAACTGATAAGAACAAAAAATGAAAACTAAAATTAAAAAGTATACAAAAAAGGAACAAAATAAATGTAAATCAATAAAAAAAATGCCATCTTTTGTGTATTTATTTCAAAATAGGGCTGACTGCGAAAAAGTGCTACAAAAATATTACGTATACGCAACAGACAAAAGATGTGTTCTGCGAGTAACATAGGCCTACACAAAATATTAACGGCAAATGACGTAGCACACCAAAAATTTAGTGTTACTGTTTTATTGTTGAGCTTAGTGGCATAGTATCCAAATGGTTTTCTTGATCAGTCAAAAGAGATTGACTTTGAAGTTGGTTGACGCATCTGCTCTGCTCAGCATTCTCCATATTCAGCATTTGGTCATTACCATGACTCCAAGTATCCTCCATTGATTTGTTTTTAGAGCATCCGCTTGCAGCTAAGGGGAAAGTTAATCCAGAAGCCAGTGTTGCCAATTCCTTGTATAATAATCTCTGGTTATTAGAAAGATTCTTCGATTAGGACACACTAGATTCACTCACCAACATTACCTCGACCCCAATATAACCCTATCCTGCCCCAATTGCCATGCAATCAACAATATCAACTTAGATCATATACTAACAACATGCCCTGCAATTGTAAATATTAAACATAAAATTTTCCAAAATAACAATCCTACACACGCACTTGCCAACCCCACCAAAGAAAACATATTCAAAATTATAACTTATCTAAGAGAAATTAACATATACCACCTTATATAAGTGCTACTATTAATTTATTAATTAAGTTATTTTTAATATTTAAAAGACAGAACCGAAGGCCTTAGCAGCCAGTATACCTCAAGTTAGTCTTAGTTTTGTAAACTTTTCTAACTATATTATAAATAAAATAAATATTAGAAAGATTCACTTTTGCCTAATGGTACTTGAGTTTGCCGGATCACAAGCTCCTGTAATAGCTTTTGCGACTGCAAGCATTTATTTCAAAGCCATCTTCAAGGCTGGAAAAGTATACATCTCGAATGGTCTATCCCAGCATTGTTACTATATATAGTTACTATAGACAAATTTCTCCTATAGCAGAGAATGATAGCAACATCTCCCGAATTATCAAGTCTAATAACTGAGTTTTCTATGCACCATTTATGATTATGTTACGATATCTTCATAAACATTCGAATTATCCATCTAAAACTTTTTTTTTGTCGATGGAAGTTTAATTTTCTTGTTTACAATAAGCGTCGTAGCTTAAAAATTTATCGACCGATTTTGATAAACCAAGACTTTTCTTACTTGGCATTGATATTTCTTCAAGATTAAATGTAAAAAAGTAAAGGTTTTTAAACAAAATGTTTTATAAAAAAAACTTCAAAGTGTGAAAAACGAAAAAAAAAGTGTAAATCTTAGATAACTTTTAAAAATCTCGTAGTTTCTTTGTATGAAGTATAAACAAATGCATATCATCTTAAAGCTTGAATCTTTTTCTTTCCAAAACCGTAAAGCAATCGAAAATCGGTTGAAAAATGACGACATTGTGATTGTGGGAGTGATCGCAGTACCCGAAAAACGGTTTTTAAGCAACAACTGGCGATTTTGGGGGTGTTAGACAATTTTGAAACACACTATCGTGATCTACTTGTCAAGACCTACAACGTACACTAGTTCACTTGAAAAGTTCTAAATCACTGTTGTACAGTGTAATCTGCCTTAATAAGGGCGCTTAAGATTTTTCCTCATCAAGTAGCGTTTACCCATTCTGTGATGAGAAGAATCCTTTTTCGTGAGGTACCCGCCGCAAATTCCATATCCCGACCAAGGAGAAATGGAGTATAGGTGTAGAAGGCCCAGCTGGCTCTTTAAAGATGTACAGGGATGGTTCCAAGCTGGACGACCGTGTAGGCGGAGCTTCTACGTTGAGAATATCAACGTCAGAACTGCTTTCCGACTCCCGATCACTGCAGTGTCTTTCAGGTCGAGGTAATTGCAATCCAGGACGCTTTGACAATAATAAAAAACTTGCAAGAGCATCTATATCTTCTCGGATAGCCAGGCGGCTATTAATCCCTAGCTTCGATGACTTCAAGCATAAATAGCTGCCGCTTATCTCTGGAGGAGACGGCTGAGCAGCTTTCAATTTACCTCATATGGGTCGCAGGCTGAACTGGCTAGACAAGGAACTACCAGCATCCTCCTTCAGAACAAGGAGTGCCTGAGTATACCCATGGCCAATTGCAACATAGCCATGCAAACTGAGAATATTTCTTTCGTTATTTGGGCAAGCCAACGTGGAATCGGATATCGAGCAGGATCTCGCGGTAAACCTGGCCGACATACTGCCCTGAGCTGGGCAGCAAAAGAATCCGTTTTCTTTATCTCAGCTCTTCGAACAGAGTCCAAAATGGAGTAAGGAAGAGTGGTGAATGGTCGAAAGTATCGGTATTCCAACGGGCCTAAATGAATCAGTCCCAACTGCTTCCCTAACCTAACCCTTACATCGACATTCTGCCAAAAAAACAGAAATGAAATATTGCTAAAACCTTGATATTTGGTGGTCATGCATTAACCGGGCTGATGACAGTTTTTTTTTTAACTTAGAGAGACTGCTTCCTGATGTCACAGCACAAGCGAAACGTGCAAAAGATTCTTTTTGCCTTATTATTGTTAAATTTTGAGGCTGATGAATGGAAGAAGGCAACAATTCATTCAAAGGTTAGAATGTGACTTGAATAATTTCTTTAAATATTACGCACAGCATTTCTAATTTACCTTCAACAAGTGCACCATTATGCACTTGCTCGCAAAAAGTCATCACTCATTACCATTATCGACTTCTTGGTACCCTCTCCAGCAACGTCATCTCCAGTAATTCTTTAAAGCCTTTGAAGTCTGCTTCGGTTTGACGTATTGTAATTATGATAAAGTACATTGAATGATCAAAAGAGCTCTTGTACTTGATACAAACAAAAAGATGATCTTAAGGGCTTTTAGATCCTTCTGATAACTACACCCCAGCCTTACCGACCTTGCCAAAGGGCTTCAAACAATCCCGAAAAAAATATCGGCAACACAATTACCAATTCAATAATAAAAATGTAAAACAAGCCGATTTCCGAAAATGTCTCTTGAAAGATCAATTTCTTTAGAATGCTATAAAGAAGATATGCGTTAAAGTCGAGCGCGGATGATTTTTTTGCTATCAAATTTGTTAGATTGCTTAAGGTACTCCAAAAATCATTCGAATTCCGAAATTAATTGACTATGACGCCTCCATAAACAAGCCACAGACGAGTATAACTTCAAAGCTATCGACCAGTTTAAATGGCTTGGTTCGTACATGTCCATAAATACCAGAGAAAGAATAAATATGCAAACTCCACATTTTTCTCACTTTCAACGTTCCTCAATTCACGCCTTCTCTACATAACCCTAACGCTCCAAATGAAACAATGATCCGACCAATATTAGAGTATGGATGTGAGACGTGTACTCTGAGGAAATCAGAAATAGAACTCCTAGAGGGGACTGGGAGAAAATTTGTAGAAAAAATTCTTGGTAAGATCCAAATAATTTGAAGTAACAAAGTCTTAGAACGTGAAACCCAATTTTGAAAAAAAAAAAACTTTCATTTTCTTTTTCGAGGTCTTGCGAAACACTGAAAGGGACCATATAATATAAATGCAGTATTAAAAAGTACAATAATAAACGTAAGATAATAAGGGATATAATCTTATAGTTTGGCTGCTCTAGCTCTTTTCATCTAAGAGATCTAGGTCTTGGTGGACAGACGAACGAATATTAAACTTTCTAGTCACCCTGATCACTTTATGGAGGTCTTCGACATGTTTTTGTGTATAACATTCATTTTCGACCCTATCACCCTATTAACTATCTAGCGAAACACCCTAAGGAGCAATATAATATAGCAACAATATAAAAAAATACAATAATCTTGTCTTTCCTAAGACAATAAGGTATAATATGTAATCTTAAAATTAGAAATTTTGGTCTCGACGGACAGATGGATGGATAATGACTTTTTTAGTTACCGTGATCACTCTTTGGAGATCTCCGACGTCTCCTTCTGGTTATAACTTTTATTACTTTTATATACTTTTAATTACTTATTCAAGATATTGCGAAAAATCTTAAGGGAGCTATACAATATAACTACCATATCAAAAAAATAATATAATCTTGTCTGCACGTAAAATAATAAGGCATATAATCTACAAATTTGGTTGTTCTAGCTCATACCATTTCTGAGATCTAAGCCTCCATAGAAAGACATGGACGGATATTTGCTCTTTCTGAACACTGATCAGCCTTTCGGGTGTCTCTGACGCCTACTTCTGAGTATTTCATTAATTTTCAACCCTATATACCCTAAGGTACAGAAAACTGACTAAAGCATAGATTGGGTTCCGAAAATTTTTAAGGAGTTCAAAGGATAAACTAAATTAATCATCTAAATCTTATGATTCGTATTTTTGTTGCTTGTGAAAATCTTATAGAGTGCATTCAAAAAGTTTTAATGCTAAAAGCCAAATTCTTTTACAGATTTTGCTATACTCAACGAGCACTATTATTTATCTAATCGTCATAGATTTGAATCCAGTTTTTTTCACATTATTTTTTAAGGATTTCTCTCATCTTTTCTCCCACAAATATAAGGAAACGGTCAGTCACTTCGGCTTTTCTAACTTTTTTTCAAAAGGATTCATAATTTGAATGAAATTATTTTGTAAAAATTTATAAATGCATTTATTTTTTTGGTACTTTTTTTTTGTTATGAAACTAGAAGACTCTGATCTGCTTGAACAAAAACTTTTTTGCCAAAACATTATTTATTAGCGCCCGGAGCTCTGGCATTCGGCTTAGTTCTTAGCAACTGCTTATGCTGTCCAATAATGTGCTCAATATGATTACACTCTCTTAGTTCACCCTTGAACTCATCCAAAGTTTCATACAAAACGGGATAAAGCTGCGGGAGAATGCCATGATCCAAAGTGGGGAACAAATGATGCAATATATGATCACCAAAATGTGTTAGCACCAAAAATTGCGACCACTTCAAATCGCCACGATCAATAATAGTGTCTACCTGAAACAGACCCCAATCGCGATCCTCACGATTCGCATCGCCCTCATGATAGATCTCGGGGTCATGATGGGCCGCATTCAAGCCGATAACGCAAAAAGCAAAACTAGCTATCGACGTCATGCACAGCCATTTTTTCAGGCAGAAAAGCAAACCCGCGGCATTACCGGCGACGAGATACATGGCCAGAGGTATGGTGAGTGGCAGCAGATCATGCCAGTACATAATATTCGTGTGACGTAATGAGTAGTATATGCTGAAACGCAAAATAGAACTGGTTAAGTACAGTACTCAGTGTAGTCCAAGCAGCAACCTACCGCATGGTGAATTGTAAAAAGAAGGCAATGGCATAGGCAAAAGGCTCAGTTATCCAGGATAGATAGCGCAGGGCCTGACTTTTTATCTGTGGATGTGGCACCCAACAAAGCAGCGGCTCAAACATGGCTAGCTCTAGATCGAAATAGGAATTAGGATAGATGTGATGCGATAAGGCATGTGATATGCGCCAGGAGCAAATGTTAAGCATGCCCAGATTAAAGCAATACATTTGCCAATTATCACGACGATGAAAATAGTTATGAGAAACTATAACAGTCCAGCAGAGCGCCACGCCCCCAAGGACCAAGGCCAATAAGCTGTCATATTTAGCGCTGGCGATGGCAAATATATAGATGGACAGCAAGAGACCCAGATGTATGAGCTGTTCCGAAAGTTAAAGTTTTTTAGTTGATAACAAAAGTTTGTTCAACTCAAGCTGCTTACATCACTTTTGCGCTTGGGCGTCTTATCTATGGTCTTCAGCTGATCAGCTACTTTACGCTTGAGGGTCTTATAAAAACCATCCTCATGTAGTGTTAGGGTATATATGCGCGGTTCATACGCATCCTTCACCTTATATTTGGCTATCATTTTGGATGGCATGTCGGTTAAATGATGCGCCTCGAATGCCTCGGTTATGTCAGTGCCTTTGGTTTCACGTATCCAGAAAGCACCGCCTGGATGTTTATCTATAAACTTGGTAAAGTCATAGATACCATCGTGTATGCGCCATAGTCCTTCGGCTTCATCGTCTTGACGCTTGCCCTGTTGCCAGCTGTGCACCGTAACCAAAGACGAGTTGCGGTAGCTGGGAAACTTGGTGGCTATGCCGCTCTGCTTCCACTGCTCAATTACCATTTTTGTTTCTTTTTTTTAACTTTGTATGCTCCTAGGATGCATGTGCACGGGAGCACGCTTTTCAATAAACTGACATCAAGTCAAGCTGGGTTGTGAAATTATAAGACGCAGATTATACAACTAGGCGTCCATATTTAATATGTATAATATCAGAATAATTTTTGTCTATAATAATCAAAACACATATGGAATATTTTCATATGTACCCTATGCTCGTACACTGGGTCAGGGGTATTATAGATTTTTGAATGCAGTATGGCGCTTCATTGGTTGTGTATATTTAAAAAAGTGTTTCTTGAAACTGTAAAGATCTGTCTGGTTAAAAAACAATCCAAACGATTTCTAAAACTAATGCAGATCATTTCGCTAAAAACAAATGTGCTTAAATTTTTTTTAATGCTCTATAGCTTAATTTAAAATTCAAATTTTTTTACCATATTATTGAAAATAACGCAAGTACCTTTTTAATCTATATTTTAAAAGCGCTTTAAAACTTTTTTTAAATAATATTTTTATTTTTTTATGATTTTAAATAAAATAAAATTTTTTTAATAAAATAAATAATACATTTTGAGTTTCATTAAAATTAATCATAACTATTTTTAATGAAATAATAATATACTTTTTTATTTAAAAATTATACATTATTTTTAATGAAATAATTATAAATATTTTATAAAAATAAAATCATAAAAAAATCATATTATTTTCAATAAAAAGTTAAATAAATAACGATTTCTAAAGCTAATGCAGAGTATTTCTTTTAAAAACAAATGTGCTGAAAATTTTTTTATGATTTTAAATAAAAAAAAAAATATATTTTGATTACAAAATAATTTAAATAAATAATTTATTTTTTAGATTCATAAAATATTATATATCATTATTTTCAATTATTTATTTTTTATTAAATTTTTAATTCAATTTTAATTTAATAAAACCATAAAACCATTTTTAATGAAATAATTATATTTATTTTATAAAATTAAAATCATATAAATATTAGTTTATTTTTTAAATAATTAAAACTGTATTATTTTATGGCAAACAAATTATTTAATGCTCTTTTTAAAATTAGGACTTAAAATAAAAATAGTTACAAAATATGTTCTAGCCACTATTAAAATTATTTATTTTTTTTTATGTAACAAAAAAAACCTATTTTTTAATAAAAAAATGGCGTACGTAAAGTCGGGCGAGGACGACTTTAGGATACCCTGTACCACTAGCTTCCAATAAAATCCGGTTCCTTTACAAAAAACCAAAACAGAAGAATTTTTAAGCAAACATTTTTTTTTGACCAATCGTTCCTATGGGAGCTACAATATATGATATAGTCAACCGATTTCAATAAAATTTGACACAGTTCTTAAATACCTTAAAAAAGATCGGAATGCCGAATTAAGTTCAAATATCTTTACAAACAAACGAAACACATCGAATTTTGTATAAAAAAAGTGTTTTTGGACCGATTGGTTCAATGGGAGCTATATGATCTAGTCAACAGATTTGGATTAAATTCAGTACAGTGCTTAGGAACTATAAAAAACTCACGAATATCAAATTTGGTCCCAATATCTTAACAAACAAACAAAACACAACAAATTTTGTTAAAAAATCGATTTTTTGGAAGATCGGACCTATGGGAGCTATATGATATAGTCAACCGATTTTGTTAAAATTTGGCACATTGCTTAAGTGCTCTAAAAAATTTCCAAACGCCAAATCTGGTTACGATATCTTTGTTATAAATCAAAATATAACGAATTTTTCTTTAAAAAAGTTATTTTGGCCGATCGCTCCTATAGGAGCTATATGATATAGTCAACCGATTTTGATCAAATTTGGTACAGTACTTAGGAACCATAAAAAACTCTCGAATACCAAATTTGGTTACGATATCTTTATAAACAAACGAATTATTCACCTAAAACTTTTTTTTTTGTTGAGGTCGTCTCAAACACTCCTATGGGAGCTATATAATTTAACCCCGATATCAAAAAAATATAATAAACTTGTCTCTTATGGAATAATATGGGATCTAATGTGAAAGTTTGGCAACTCTAGCTCTTACCATCTCAGAGATCTAGGCGTTCAAACGGACTGACGGACAGACGGACATGGGTATATCGACTTCTCTATTCACCCTGATCGTATTTTAGGTAACTTTGGGGTGTCTCCGACGTCTCCTTCTATATGTTACATACATTTTCGGCTTGCACAAACGTAATATACCTTTGGAACCATACGGTACAGGGTATAAAAAGTATAAGAAGCTTTGCATTTTTGTATTATATACAAAGATATATTTTCTTAAAATCTATTTTGCTAGTTTTAAATTTTTGTTTTACGTGATATTATACAATTTTTAAACAAAATTTAAAAAAATGCAAATATAAAATAATAAGAAATATGTATATTACTTATCTTATTTAATTTTTTTTAATAATTTAAAAATATATAAAATTTGTACGACTTTTGTAAACAAACGATTTTTTTTAAATATATGTTATTTAAAAACAAAAATATTTTACTATCTTAAAACAAAGTATTATTATTAATTAAAAAATAACTAATTTTATTTTTATAATAAATTTTTTAATATAATTATTCTTCGGTTATTTAATATTATTAAAAAAATGTATATAATTCAATTGGAATTAATCAATTTGTATTTTAAAAAAATATATATTTTCCTTTATAATAATTAAAGACATTTTTTAGCTCGCCTTTTGTTTCTTTATTCTACAGACCCATGTGACTCTAATAAACAATTAAATGTTCGAAAATTACAGTGCCATTGCAAAATAAAACACATTTCGACTCGGAGATAAAGCCCTTATCCCTTATTTCAGCACATCGTACAAAATTTTACTTATGGCTATTAACAAATTTAAAAAGAAACAATGATGTTCATAAAAACAAAACGCAATTTGCCATAAAATTTCGTATTTGGGCACTAAATGTTTAAATTAGTTATGAATTGTAAGCAGCAATAAATGAAATTCTATAATTCTGTTACTTAAACTAGATGTGACTAAATTCACACAAATTAAATGTTCACAGTTAAAAAAAAATTAACAGGTTAACTATAAATAGTTTATTTAATATGCCACAGAATCCTTAGTGTATTTATAAAATATGCAGTATTAATTTTACTTTTGAAAATCAGGGCATTCCATAGTCGGGTACACTTGAATCTTATGTCTTGTTTTGATAAGCATATGTATGACTGTATGAGATACACTCTGAAACTTACACTGTAAAGGCTATTTTAAGTTGTGAATGAAAAAGTAGCTAGTCTTATCAGTGTTGTCATATGCAAGTATTATGAAATTTTAAAAATGTCCATGAAATTATATATAATATATATGTACATAAAAAATATGTTTGTATGACTAATTTTCCGAAAAGAAAAAAATTAAATAATTATGATGTTCTATATTCTAATCAATTCGTAGCACATTCGTGACTCTTTTAGATATTAGTTACGTAACTAAAATCCCTACGAGAACCATAATCTAATTACTTATTTAAACAAACTTTTGTGCTACCCATTTTTTCCAAAATTCCATATCAGTTTAAAAAAAAATTATAGAGCATTTCATTGTCGACTTCATTGTCGTCGCTTTAAGATTTCTAGATTTTGTTTCCCGTCAAAATATTGAAAATAAAATCATATTTTTTTCCTCATAGCACGTGTTAAATGTAACAACAACAATGTAAATTTTTGTTGTTTACACGAAGCATCGAAGAGCTGCCCAGCTGATAAAATATTTCAAAGTGTTTTTAAGATTATAGGGTCTTACCCTAAATTTATGCATACTCACGATGGAGGCACATTTTTATGTTGTATATTATTTTGGTTTAATACAAGTTTTTATGACCTCTACGACAATATCAAAAAGATTGTTGCTAAACTGTCTGTAGATAATTTATTTTAAAAAAAGTGGGCCCGTTTCTTTAGTCGGGGCATTTAAATTTTATAATACCCTGAAAAATTTTGAATTTCTTATAATGATAGTTAATTTTGTTTAATTTTACGTGCTGAATGCAATTGTCAAATAATAATGTTTATTGTGAATTAATTTAATGCAAATAATTGAAAATGTGTTTTTGAGAATTATTGAAAATTATATTTTTTACCTTTTTAACACACTGCACTAAAAAGTACAAAGGGTATAATAAGTTCGTTCAAATGTATGTATCGGGCAGGAAGAAGGCGTGAGTCAATATAACATAGTCAGCTTATCCATCTGTCCGTATAAGCTAAAGAATCTAAGAGGCTATCAGAGCTATGGAACTGAAATATTACCAAAAAATGAACGTAATAGTCACGCAGATCATGTTTTATGATTTAATTCGATATGTTTTCTTCTTCTTATTCATATTTCCATCATATAAAAATGGCGTACGTAAAGTCCCTGTACCACTAGCTTGCAATACAATTTTTTTTAACTGATCGTTCCTATGGGAGCTATGGGAGTCAACTGATTTTGATCAAATTTAGTACAGTGCTTAGGAACTACAAAAAACTCACGAAAATCAAATTTGGTCCCAATATCTTAACAAAAAATGAAACACACAAATTTAGTTAAAAAATCGATTTTTTGGAAGATTGGTATTGTGTATATGATATACTCAACCGATTTTGATCAAATTTGGCACATTGCTTAAGTGCTCTAAAAAATTTCCAAACGCCAAATCTGGTTACAATATCTTTATTAAAAAATGGCGTACGTAAAGTCGGGCGCGGATGACTTTGGGATACTCTGTACCACTAGCTTGCAATACAATCCAGTTCCTTCACAATAAACCAAAAACAGAAGAATTTTTAAGCAAACATTTTTTTTTGACAAATCGTTCCTATGGGAGCTATATGATATAGTCAACCGATTTCAATAAAATTTGACACAGTGATTAAATATCTTAAAAAAGATTTGAATTCTGAATTTTGTTCAAATATCTTTATAAACAAATGAAACACATCGGATTTTGTATAAAAAACGTTTTTTTGGACCGATTGGTCCTATTGGAGCTATATGACATAGTCCACCGATTTGGATTAAATTTGGTACAGTGCTTAGGAACTATAAAAGACTCACGAATATCAAATTTGGTCCCAATATCTTAACAAACAAACGAAACACAACAAATTTTGTTAAAAAATCGATTTTTTGGAAAATCGGCTCTATGGGAGCTATATGGTATAGTCAACCGATTTTATTCAAAATTGGCACATTGGTTAAATGCTCTAAAAAATTTCCAAACGACAAATCTGGTTACGATATCTATACTAAAAAACTAAATATAGCGAATTTTGCTTTAAAAAAGTTATTTTGGCCGATCGGTCCTATTTGAGCTATATGATATAGTCAACCGATTTTGATTAAATTTGGTAGAGTGCTATTTGGACTACTATTTGGTTACGGTTTCTGCATGAACAAACGATTTATCCATCTAAAACTTTTTTTTTGTCGAGGTCGTCTCAAACACCCATATGGGAGCTACATAATTTATCCCAAATATCAAAAAAATAAAATAAACTTGTCTCCTATGCAATAATATGGGATCTAATGTGAAAGTTTGGTTACTCTAGGTCTTACCATCTCTGAGATCTAGGCGTTCAAACGGACAGACAGACAGACGGACGGACAGACGGACATGGGTGTATCGACTTCTTTATTCACCCTGATCATATTTTAGATAACTTTGGGGTGTCTCCGACGTCTCCTTCTATATGTTACTTACAATTTCGGCTTGCACAAACTTAATATACCCTTTGTACCATGCGGTATAGGGTATAATAATGTAATTCAGTAAATAAATAATGAGAGTTTTGCAACAAAAAATATCATATATGCGAAAATCTTAAATTCGAATAGATCAATTCAAAATTAATTTATTCTTTTGAAGTACTCTTAATAAGAACAACATTTATAGAAGCTGCAAGCATTCAGATCTAGTGTAAGTAGCAGAATTATACAATTTCATTTATTTCAGCTTACAATTCATAACTAATTTAAACATTAAGTACCCTAAGAAATTTTATTGCAAATTGTATTTAATGTTTTTATAAACAGCATAATTTGTTTTCTTTAAATTTTTATTTAGTCATAAGTAAAATTTTGTTCGATGTGCTGAAATATATATAAATATATGGGATATAAATTTACGATCATGTTCAGCAGAATTACATATATATATATATACATATATTTTTTTTTATTGTTTTGTATGCCTGAAAGTCCATAGAATGAACTTTTTATTTGTTTAAGCACCTATAAGTAAATCATATCAATTAATACGATATACCAATAATGCCCAAAGAAAAACTACAAATAAATTAATTTCTTTCCACGTCCTTCAGCTCTCATTTTAATATTAAAATGGTATCCATCATCACCCTGCTAGAAAATTAAAGGATATTGCAGGATATCATAAGACCGAAGCGTTTACCAGCGTTCTTCGGTGAGGCACTATATGACGTGGATGGAATGCCTCACCAACAATAACAATCGAGACTTAGTCTATGCTTGGAGCAATTGAATCGACCAGGATGTTGATTTTCAGGTGATTTATCCACCCGAATAATAATTTTATGATCATCTGATGGATTCTTTCAATGCTACTTTAATCACTTTCACCAATTCGTTCTCTTCATGTTATAGTTGTTGCAATTCATCAACAATACTTCTCCTTACAGTTGAAATTATTTCACAACGATGATTGGCTTCATCTTAAGAATTTCATAGTCGGAATCTGGATTTGATAGCAATGCTTCAGCTCTATGGTATAACTGGCCTTGTAGCTTAATAGGTTTATTTTTTGGAGGAACTTAAATATTAGATTAGTATTGAGCTGGGTCAATAAGTAATTTTGATGGTTCAAATTATGTTTGTGACACCGTTATTTTTTAAACTTTTTTTCTTCTTTATCTTACAGCCCTGTTGTTAACAAATTTTATATTTTAACCATGTAAAATTTAATATTTATGCGAAGTAAGGGTTAACGAGTTTGAACCATGCAAGCTTGTTTGACTTGAGTCTAAAGCTTTTTCTAATCAAACTGTGACGATTATAGGGGGCACTGGGCTCTCAAGCTTTTATAAACGATCGAATATCATAAACAAAAGCGTTCCAACGCTTCAGTAAGAGATTCAGTCTGCTTTGAGTAAACAAAGCGTGCGGTTTGTTTTCGAAGAGGCTCAACGACTGGTTCTCAATAAACGATCACATTGGATTTTGACTTATGTGTCGGCAAATAATTGCAAACAGCGACTAAGCACCTTGCTTGATTGTTTATTTTAAAAGATAATCAATTCTGTGATAATGACACCAAATCCAAAAGCAAATTGGCGTGTTTCCGGCATATCGCGAAAATATCCGAGTTATCGCAAGGGCACCAAATTTGTGAGCGTTGAGGGGTAAGTTAGAAGAAAGTTAAATTTCTAAATAAGTTTTCCGAAATAAACTTTCATCATGTGCAGCTGGTTAGAGGGCAAAGTAGCTGACGATGGAGCCGAAGGCTTATGGCGCATTAGGGATAAGCTCTATGATTTAAGCGACTTTGCCGCAAGACATCCGGGTGGTGCCTTTTGGATTACATGCACCAAGGGCACTGATATTACAGAGCAGTTTGAATCACATCATATTATGGCGAACGTAAATAATATGTTGGATAAGTTTGAAGTATGCCCGGCCAAAACTGAGCGAAACTATAATTTTACGCTGCACGAGAATGGATTTTATATGACTCTGAAACGACGAGTTCGCGATAAACTCAGACGTATAAATTACAAGCCAAGTCAAAAGACTGATGTAAGTTGATGTTATATATATCTGCGAGGAAGCAGTTGCAACTTGATATCGAACTGAAATGAACCCTGAGTCTGATAAGTAGGAAGCCAAGCAAGTTTGTATTTTATATGAGAGTTAGGCTGGGTAAACGAGTGGGAGGTTGCTTCCCTTAGTTTTCGCAGTGTTGGCTCACTGAGGGGTAGTATACCCAAAAAGTAAAAATAATATTATTATTTCAGTCTTCATAACGCTTAGAGTGGTTCTAACTTGGGGGACTTATTTGATAATAAGAGATCCAAAGCAGTTTAACCTCGATCAAAGAATCTGCCTAAAGACCCATAAATCGCTTATTTTAGTCTTCATAACGGTTAGACTGGATTTAGCTTGAGGGTCTTATTTGGTAATAAGAGGTCCAAAGCAGTTAACCCCATCAGATCATTGGAGTCTTCAATACAAAAAACATCGAATAAACCTTAAAAACTCCCCTTAAAACTCAGAGTCCTCAACTACATACGTGAGTCTTTATAACATTTGGATTTTCAACGCTATAAAAACTATCTGATTCCGATTTTGCTATCCCAAAATACAATAATTTTCCTGACTGACTCTTCTATTACTATCTCTATTAATAGCTCTCCGAATAGAAAAGGGACCTACAGTTTATAGCCGAATTCGAACGGCCGTGTCTAGAATTAATAGAGAAAAATAATAAATTTTTTTTGGTGAAACTGTTTTTATTGAGATCTTTTCTTATTCATTTAACGAAGGTTATTTATATATATCGATTTCAACTCTGAAGAACTTAAATATTAAAGGAAGAACAAGATAGATCTATAAAATCATAAAAAATACCTAAAATTATAAGTTATTTATAGAATTTTTTCTAGTTTATAGCCGAATTCGAACGGCCGTGTCTAGAATTAATAGAGAAAACTAATAAATTTTTATTGGGAAACTGTTTTTATTGAGATCTTTTCTTATTCATTTAACGAAGGTTATTTATATATATCGATTTCAACTCTGAAGAACTCAAATATTAAAGGAAGAACAAGATAGATCTATAAAATCATAAAAATACCTAAAATTATAAGTTATTTATAAAATTTTTATTAGAGACCTGTAATTTAATGTTTTTTCGATATAGTACTAGAAATCGTTATCGATTCAATAATCGTTAACATTGCTTACGATAGTGCTACCGATAGTGTTCGCATTGCCGGGAGCAGGGCCTTAGAGGGAAAATCCGGGCACGGGGGATATTGTACCGGCTTCTCTATTATACTTTTACCTTGAATCGCGACAGTTCGACAGTAATTACGTCGGGACCCTGCAAAACTCCGGGCTCGGGAATACCCTTTTTCCATCTCCCCACGGGCCAGTCGAACAGTGGAAGGTAGATCAACAAAATTGGGTCTCGGATTCAGCGATCCCAAAAGCATTAAATCTTTCGAATTTATTGGATTTCCTTTAAAATGTTATTTGCAAAAAACAGATTTTTGTGGCCTTTGTCCTTAAATATCTGGAGACAAGGTCATGATACTCATTGGTTCTTTTAAAATTCATCTTAAAATGTCAAAACCATTACTCATGTCAAGTTTAAACTTAAAATCTTTTAAATCCGAGGAGTTAGGCTTATTTTTCATTTTTCGATGACTGTTCACTATGGCGAAAATGCGAGGTGCCATCACAAAAATAAGCATAACTTCTACAGTTCTAAGAGTTACACTCTTTTTATTTTTGTGTCTTTTTTAGCGAACTTCCACGTATAAAATGACATTTACACTTTTTTTTTCAAAAGTGGTAGATCAGTTTTCAAATTTAAAATTAAAAATGATAAAAAATTCCAATTTATTTTTTGTAAATTTAATATTTTATCTGTCATGGTAAAAAAAAATTCGCGTCAATACCTTGATTCGTTTAGAAGATATGGCTTATCAAAAAATAGTCCAATAATGAAAAACCCGATATTCAGTTATCGATAGCTCGATAAATAATCGGAATTTTGCAATAAATTCGAACGTGGTTACTAATGGCTAGCAGCTCTACCAACTGTGTAAAAATCATCAAAATCGGAGAAGGTCGCCAAAAAAGTGGCCTGCTTCACTTATTTTCGCCGATATATAACATATATCAATTATGTATTGACTTTTCAATTGATATATCGGCTTACTACTTGATCATTTTACAGGCTTCATTTTCTAATTTTAAGCTTTGCAGTTCATTTTTCGTTGCCCCTATGATTATAATATATATAGAAAATTGCATGAAATCAATCAATTTAATATCAATAATGGAGGTAATATTTATAATCTTGTTCTATAATCAAGGTTAAGGCCATTTTATTTTTGTACGCCTTAAGTGGCGAGTAAAATACGCCTCTCAAACGAGTAGCTCTATCCATATGAGTCTTATCTTTGAAACCAAAACAAATGCAAAAAAGTTTTAGAACAATTGAGAAATCTCTCATGAAAGCCATTGACTGTCAAACCCTCAAATGCAAAGTTTGGAAGAAGCATATTTGGATATTTTAAAGATATTAATACACTAATTTCTTACTTTTTTATGTTTCCACAGACGTTACACACTGGCTTACTAGTTTCTATGTTGATCCTCAGCTGGTTGGCAACTTTAACCAACTGGTTCATATTGAAGGGTCTGGCAGCTCTGGCACTGTCCTGGCTTTGCATCTCCGCCCACAATTTCTTTCATCAGCGTGACAATTGGCGCATGTATACCTTCAATTTCAGCCTCATGAACTTTAATTCCTGGCGTATATCCCATGCTCTTTCACACCATGGCTATCCCAACTCCTTACACGATCTGGAAATGTCGCTGTTCGAACCGTTTCTATGTTGGGTTCCCGATATACGTTATGGTAACAAGTTACAGCGTATACTATCGGTAATAATTTCACCCCTGGTTTACTCTATGATTGGCTTAATGCAGTTTTTGATGCGGTAAGTTCTCGTTTACTTATATATAGAGGAGTACTAATGTCATCTTTTTCTTTAACAGCCTAGCCTATTCTTTCGCAAAGACAAACATTATGTACTTGGATGACCTGGTCGGTTTTTCGCTGCCACTTTTTCTGCATCTCACCACAAATGTGGGATTGCATGCTGTCGTTGTGACATGGCTTACTATATTGACCATGGCCTGCTTGGTATTTGGTTTCATTGGTGTCACTGCCGCACATCATGATCCTGAAATTTATCATGACGGTGATGCTCCCAATGTCGATCGTGACTGGGGTATTTATCAATTAGATACCATTATCGATCGCGGCGAAATCAAATGGTCCGATTTTATGGTGCTTACACAATTTGGAGAGCATGCGATGCATCATTTGTTTCCTACGCTGGATCATGCAGTGCTCAAGCTGCTTTATCCGGAACTGCAGCAAACTATGCTCGAATTTAAAACGCAGTTACGTGAAACCAATCATTGGGGTCACATAAAGGGACAGAGCAAGCAATTAATGCGTACCAAAGCTAATTTGCGGCCCGCGGGCAGTAAAGATTCATAAAATTTAAGATTTAGACTGTTGTGGGTCAAGAGTTACTAGGGCTGGTTGAGTTAGGGAAATAGTTGTGCGAGTATACTATAAACTTAAAACAACTTATTGGACTTGAAGGCTTTACTAATAAATTTTGTATACCTACTATTTAATATAGATAATTATACTTGTTTATTTTTTGTGCATTTGATAAGCGCTATAGCCATTTATTTTTTTAACCCTGTTTAAGGCCACGTATAGTTTACCAGTTTTGGATGGCAACAAAATTGTGCAAAGTAGTAAGAAATATGCACACTGCACAGTTCGGCTACGTGGCTCTGTGACGTCACAAGTTCAAATTTTAATTGATTAATTTTGCATGTACAAACTTTTGGAATAATTTCGCAACACACATTGCTCAGTGTCGTTAATTAAATTGAACGATGAACTTAGGTAAATATATTAAGTTGCCTTAGAGTCTGAAACAGATTTGGTTTGTGTTTGACTTATAGCTAGGCATAAAGTTTTCGGGAACATGTGAAACTGTCAAGTAGGTCAACTAAGCCATTTGCATTAGGTATGAAATATGAATGAAGCTTAAGTATAATCAGAGAGCAACAACCGTAAACAAGCAAGAAGAGAGAGGGGAGATTTGGGAGAGTCGAATGTTGTTCCATATCTACGCGCATTATATAAACAGAGAGACCACTGAACTAAAGAGAATAAATAAATAAAATCTGAAACAAAATTTTACTTACAATAAAAAGGACGATCACCCGACAAATCAAGGTAGAGGGAGTGACCTTGGAATTCATTGGTTTCACAACTGAAAGCAACTCGCAAGAAGTTGTGGCAACTGTAGCAAGAAAAAGTAGACCGATAGGGACAGCAAACGACGCCATATTTTCTTCCTTCTCTCACACGTCGTTCTCAAGCGTTGGGCATCTCTGTGACGTCGTTGTGGCGAAAAGATCTACTACATCCTTACAAGATCAAATTGACGCAAGAACTGAAGCCGCTTGACCACCAGAAGCGTCGTATGTTCGTGAATTGGGCTGAGCAACAACTTGAAAATGATCCGGATGTTCATCGAAAAATCATCTTCAGCGATGAGGCTCATTTCTGGCTGAATGGCTTCGTCAATAAGCAAAATATGCGTTATTGGTCAGGCAGCAATCCACACGTACACCATGAGTCACCATTGCATCCCGAAAAAATTACGGTTTGGTGCGGTTGCGGCGTCATTGGGACTACTTCTTCCGTGATGATCAAGACCGCACTTACGTACTGCCGCTCAATGATAACCCAATTTTTTTGGCCCGAATTGGATGATATGGACTTGGACAATATGTGGTTTCAACAGTACGGCGCCACAGCCCACATAAATCGAGTTCCACACATAATGGCATCGAATGTACTTTCACAGGAGTAAAGAATTTCATTGATATCCAAAACCGTTTTTGATTTATTTAAAAAAACTTTTTTAGCGCTCTTATTGAAAAACCCTATTATAAACTAGAGACACTGCCCACCACTGAACTAAAGCGAATAATCGAATAAACATCTTAAATTAAATTGTTTTTGATCACCCGAAAAATCCAGTAAGAGGGAGCGACACTGGAATACACACTAGATATAAAGACTTACTTTTGGGTCGAACCTGAAAGCTACTTGCAAGAAGATGTGGCATTGTAGCAAGGAAGCAGTGCTTTGTCACTTAGAATAAAGAGAGCCGTATCGTGGACCTGCGGGCTGAAAGTCCAAATCTTAAGGCAAATACTAAGACATTGCTTCCTGATACTTGCGCATTTAGAACCTGAATTTGCATATAGTAAAGACCTAAATTTGCACTAATCACCGTATCGCAACGAAAAACGGCAGCTGGGATGGTGCTCAAAGAGAAACAACGTGCCGCGAATGGATCCGTCAGCTTTAAAGACGGTGATTTTGATTTTTTTGACTCGTCCACGTGAAGGAAGGCTCTAGAACCTTCGAAGACGCTGCATTGGACGCATTGCCCGATGAGTATTCGTGTCAAACGCATCGATAGCTTGCTTTAGCAATAGGAATTATCCGCCAAGCTATTTCCAAGCGAATGCGAATGTGTTAGGAATGATTCAAAGCAAGGAACTTGGCTGTGAACAGCTGATCCTACGTCAAAAAATTAAGACGCATCGTGACGGTTGACAAAAAGTGGATTCAGTAACAGCAATCCGAAAAGAAAAAAATCTTGGGAGCTACCCGGTCAAGCTTCCACGTCGTTGGCTCGGCCGAATATTCACGCTGCGAAGGTTATGCTGCGTATTTGATGGGACCAGGTCGGTATTATTTATAATGAGCTGTTGAAACCAAGTGGAGAATGGTATCGAACTCAATTGATGCGATTGAGTCGAGCACTGCACGAGTAACACCCACTATACGAGCAGAGGCACGAGAAAGTGATTCTACCATATTCCCCAGATGTTGTGCCATCCGACTATTATTTGTTCCACTCGAGCACATTGTGTAGACGATCATCAATTCCACTCATATGAAGACATCACCAAATTGCTGGATTTGTGGATAGCCTCGAAAGACGAACAGAGCTTCGCCAACAAGATGGGAAAAGGTTGTAGCTAGTGATGGGCACTACTTGAAACGATTCAATTATAACAAATTTACTGTCTTTACATTTGTGTGAAGTTTGATCAAAATTGGACCACTATTTCACATAGCTACCATACAAAAAGTAAGCCCGCTCTTTTTTTGAGAGAGAGCCGCATAGTGTGGCCTTCCTATTGCTGCTACTATCATTGATCAGCTGGTAATCAACAAAGTAGATAAAGTTAATAATGATTACCCTAAACATAAATTGCTTTGCTCTTGTCTCTCTTTGTTTAAGAGAGAGCAATTGTTATTTTACAACTAAAGAGAAACTTACAGTGATTTATTTATTTACGTTATTGGATTTATGCTCTCTGATTGATCAAGCATTTGCTGCGTCATAATGAGACTCTTAAAATTCCATCAAACACCTCAATGAACCTGTTTAATAAAACAAACAAATGATGTGGGTTGACCTATGGTTCATTTGCATTAACATAGAGAGCAGTCAACCGGTTAGTGCCGTCTGCTACTCTCTAGAGGCCAAACAATTTCATAATAAATGGAATATATTGCTTTTACCCATTTAACCCAAAATAGAATAATTATACTAAAAAATCCACGTAAGAGTCAGTAAGCTCAGAGAGATAAGATATGTAGCTATCGACGAATCCAATAAATACAATGCACTGCACTGGAAGCTAGTTACTTCAACGTTAAGCGTTACCCAAATAAGTCACAATATGAAGTGTGGTGCTCCTATCGTGTGCGTTCTAGCCGTTTTGTGCGCCCTGGCGGCCCAACCCACAGATGGCGCCAATATTCTGGGTCTCTTCAGCAGTCACAGTCCCTCACATTTGATTGTGCATATGTCCGCGGTGAAAACTTTGGCGGATGCGGGTCATAATGTTACAGTGGTGTCCATGGTGAAGCCCACCATAAAACACAAAAACATACATCACATATTTGTGCCCCCTACGGATGAACATGAGCGCATAATATCGGATCAAATGGCCAACATGGCTACACAGAAGAACAGCATATTTAGTACCATGTGGCGACTTCTCACAGGCTTGAATGTGATGATAGAGTCTCAGTATGAACTGCTGCAGGATGAACGTTTTAAGCGCATCTATGAGACCAAGTTTGATTTGATGATTCAGGGCTTTTTCCTAAATGATTTTCAGCTGGGCGTGGCTGCAAAACTGCAGGTGCCGGTTATAGTGGAGTGGATGTCCATGCCGGTACCGGCTGTAGATGTGCTAGTTGGCAATCCTCAGGAATTATCCTATGTGCCCAATATGGCCACCCACGTGCCGCGTGGTCAACTCATGGGTTTTGCCAAGCGTTTCGAGAATCTAACCAAGGATTTGTTTGTAAAATGCCTAACATTTGTGCTGAGTCAACGCGCTCAAGGTTATTACAAGTAAGTAGCGCCTTATAAAGCATGCAAGCTACATTTCCTAAACACTTTTTATAACATTTTATAGAAAAGCTTTCGCCGCGGAGCCCCCAAACTTTCCCACTTTGGCACAAATGAAGCAAAATGTTTCATTGATTTTCACCAATAGCCACTCCATAAGCGAGGGCCCTATAAGGCCGCTAGTGCCTGGCTCTGTGGAAATTGGTGGCATACAAATCAAAGACAAGCCCGATGCATTACCAAAGGATTTGGAGGAATTTCTGGCTAAGGCCAAGCATGGCGCTATTCTACTCAGTTTGGGCTCAAACATCAAGAGCACATCAGTGAAACCCGAAGTAATACAAACCATGTTCAAAGTGCTTTCCGGCTTAAAACAGCATGTCATATTTAAATGGGAAGATTTGGATAATACGCCCGGCAAAGCGGACAATATTCTCTTCAAAAAGTGGTTGCCACAAGATGATATACTGGCGCATCCCAAAATCAAGCTGTTCATAACACATGCTGGCAAGGGCGGCATTACTGAGGCGCAGTACCATGGCGTGCCTATGGTGGCGTTACCTATATTTGGTGATCAAAATACCAATGCTGATACCATGCGTGATGCTGGCTACGGTCTTAGCTTAGATCTGAACGACATCACCGAAGAGAGTTTTAGAAAAGCTTTACTGGATGTGCTCAGAAATGACAAGTACGCAAATGCTATTAAGAAGTTCTCGAACCTGTACCGTGATCGACCTCTGACCGCTCAACAAACGGTGCTCTACTGGGTGGAGTATGTGTTACGTCATCATGGCGCTGCTCATATGCAAAGCCCAGCAGTGAAAATGGGCTTTATAGCATATCATAATCTCGATGTTTATGCTTTTGTAATATTTATATTATTCTTAATATTTATACTAATCAAACTAACTGTCAAGTTTATTTATCGCAAATTATGCCGTAAGCAAACAACGAACAAACAAACAAAAAAAGTTAAGAAAAACTAAAACTAAAAAAAATATCAAAGTCCTAACCAAAAACTAGTTTTAGCTGTTAATTCGTAATAAATTTTTTAACGTGTGATTAAAAATGAAAACATGTGTTTTTTTCTTGCTCTTTTAATTAATGCTCTCTTTAGATTTCGTGGTGAAATTTTCACCACACTTGTGGTAGATAAGTTGCTCTTGCGTGCAACAATTTAGTCGAATGTTGACTGCGCTATGGAGAGGATGTTGGGTTGCTTTGGTTTTCTACATTCACTGGCTATATAATCAGCTGGGATTGTTCATCAAACTCAGTCCTTTGCCATTGATCATATTAACGAAAGTGCTAAAAACTTTGGCTGAGCGGTCACAGTACACAGTACAAAATATTTTGATCACTGCGGTTCCACCGTGAACACCAAAAATATACAAAATTTATTTATAACAGGGCCCTTTAAGCTGGGCGTGGCAGCCAAGTTAAATTCGGTTTGGTTCGCAAAATGATAAAATGAATAAGTTGACCATTGTCGACGTCAGTGCGGCCAGCTGTTGACAACTTCAATTTAGAGAAACGTTTGAAGAGGCTTATTATATAGTGGAAAGATACGTACGCTTTCGATAATATATGTTAAACTGTGAGCCCGGCAGACGTCGTCCTGCCTAAACTTTTTGAATACCCTTAAAGTATATAATCATCGTAAGATGCTCTAGTTAGCTTATCTAGACAATCATGAAATTTTTGGATTAGTTGACTTCCATGACTCTCTAAAAGCCGTATGGACGAACTTAAGTATTCTTAAGAGAGCTCGCATCTCTAATCAAATTCATGCCCAACAGTAACTACATTTCAACCCCTTGACGACAACGCTTCTCTCTTCACGTAACGTCCAATAACCGGTGTTGAACAATTTTCTATTATGCTATATTAACGATATTCACAAAAATGCGTTAATCTCACGAACCAATACACCCAATACACATCGCAATAGGCTTAAAACTTTCGTATTGACAATTTCTAACACACGCAAAAATCATATTTGAAATTCTTCAACGCGTTCATGAGAACGACCCGTAACATGTAAAACATTACACAATGCCACAAAAAAAAAAAATAAAAAAAATTTGTCGAAAAATTAAAAAAAAAATTTAAGGGTGGCAACCCCCTCCTTACAAATTACCCAAAACTTTTTGTGCTACAAACCTTCTACACACTATAACAAACAAAATAAAAAAAAATTAGGCAAACTCGTCCAGCCGTTTCAGAGTTATGCGATCATAAACGCTACAGCATTTAATTTTGTTGTATATAGATAATCCCTTGGAGTGGTCAGGAGCTGCTTATAAATATAGGTCACTAACTCCAATTTCGGTAGTCACTGTGACGTCAGTTATCAGTTTTGTCTCTAGGATCGTATAGCTTTACAAGCTAAGAGGGCAAATTTTCCTAGCTAAGATGATGAGTATCAAGAGACATTTTATTCACTATGCGAAGAACTTTGGCGGTATATTGATCAAGGAGCAGGCGAATGAGTTGGCTCAGGTTAGTATTAAGTTTCAGTTACGTGAAATTTCTGTTGGGGCATTATTTGCAGAGTCCCTTGTTGAGCTTTGTTAGACCTAATAACTAGGATGAATACACTTTGTCAGGTTTAGGTTAAGTTAGATTAAATAGACCGCTCAATCTTAAAACATCTCCCCATGTAGTTTATTGTGATACCTAATTAAGAAAAGAATTAAAAGAAGAGGAACGGAGTAGAGGCAAATCAAATATTTGCCACCTACTCATCCAAGTCTCTCCTATTGCAAAACTATTTTGAGGATTCGAAAAAGTAGCCAGATCCCCACATTAACCAAATTGCCTGGGTTCGTCTTCTTAGAAGCGCTTGGCAACCGCATAGCAAGATTCGAACGCTTTCTGTCTCCTCCTCATCAAAGTCGTGATGAAGCGCGTACCTCTCAGCCATTAGGCCCATGGTACAGTGCCCCGTTACCACTCCTACCACCATCCTTGTCCTGTTTTGTGTAAACGCAGGAGTTCAGATCTTCGCTTTGGATTGCATCCAGAGAGCTCGGGAGATGCAAAAACCGGACACAGAGTCCCATTCTCTTTCCACCTGAGCTGAGAAGTTTCTCAATATTTATTTTTTACTGTTTGCTAAATCGCTTAACCTACTACGCGTGCATCAAGTGTCAAAAACCTAATTAAAAAATAAACAAAACTAGAATATAACTTTTAAAAGGCTATTCAACACTTACGCTTTCAAAATATTAAGTAGCTATTATAATTAAAGCATAAAAAACCAGTTTGAATTGACTTTTAATTTTCGATAGAGCGGAACTGAGCAAGGGGGTAGGCACTAAACGTCACATATAGATAACAGAAGCGGTTCTCTTAGCTCATCAAATACCAAATACTGCAATTCGCTATTGGATGCTCTCAGCTATCAGAGCTATCGAAGCTGATCAACAAACTACAAATAATAATCTAACTTCTGTTTTGGAATATTTTGATTGTGTTGAATCTCGATAAGACCTCTACTAGTAAACGGTAGATGTTCTTTAAAAATGTGTAGACTATAATGGTTTGTTTTGCCGGCTTCATGGCTGACTTTACTTGGTGATAAGACTTACGATTACATAAAATAGCTTCAAATAACTCTTAGGAGATTCTAACAAGTAAGAACTTGTTTTAGCAGGGCCTATAAGGCTTATCTCAAGAAACTTTACCCTAGTCCAAAAACATTAACAATAAGATGTTAATTAATATTATAGCTTTCATCTTTTGTTTATGTACAATTTTTCAATAACTGCATGTCAGGTAATCAATGCTCTTAATAGATTTCACCACGGCAAGCTTCATAAGCCGCTCGCACTCTCTGTATCGATTTAGTCGAACAGTGACTGCTTTCTGGAGAGGATGTCGCGCTATTACGGGTTAATACTGATGCTGCTGCTGCCACTAGCTGCAGAGTCAGCCAATATTCTAGGTTTGTTCACCAGCCTAAGTCCTTCACACGTGATTATACACACAGAGATGATGAAAACGCTGGCTGAAAATGGACATAATGTGACTATGGTAACAGTGGTGCCACCGCCACACCCTATACCCAAAATTATACATCATATAAACATACCCATGAGTGAGGAAGGAAAGCGGGAATTTAAGAGCGGCATAGGCGTGCTGACCAAAACTAAAATCACGCGTTACAGCATGGGCACCTGGTGGAAGATACTCAAAATGTGCGCTGATCAGCAGGTGCACTGCTTAACCCATCCAGAATTTACTGCGTTATATGAGCAGAAATTTGATCTTGTATTTGTGGGCTATTTTCTTAATCTTTATGAGCTGGGTGTGGCAGCCAAGTTAAACTGTCCCGTGATTATGAATTGGGTGGGCTCGCCTCATGATCAAATGGATGAACTGACAGGCAATCCCATTGAGATAAGCTATGTGCCGCCTTCAGTGCTACCACCAGCTGAGAATTACACCCTGCTGAAACGTCTGGAAATGCTACTTCTGCATTGGAATATACGTTTTCAGGAATACAGATTAAATAATCACATGCAGCAGCATTACGAGTAAGTTAAGTTTATAAATATTAATCTTAATTTTAAATAATTTAAAATTTTTCTTCTTTACTTAGACGTATTTTTGCCAATGAGCGGAACTTCCCCAGCTTTGATGAAGTAAAGAAGCGCATAAGTTTAGTTTTTTCCAACTATTATTCACTAACCGAAGGACCCATACGTCCGCTGGTGCCTTCATATATAGAAGTTGGCGGCCTGCAGGTTAAGGAGCAGCCGAATGAGTTGCCAGCGGTAATGTGTTAAGCGCGTGTGACGTCATAAACTCGAATGATATTTTGTAACCTATTTTTACAGGACCTGAAGCAGTTTTTGGATACTGCTAAGCATGGCGTTATATTGCTCAGCCTGGGTACCAATGTCAAGGGCAGCTTTATTAATCCCAAAGTACTCAACGTGCTGTATGATAATTTTGCCAAGCTAAAGCAACGTGTTATTTGGAAATGGGATGATTTGTCTAAAGTACCAGGCAATGCTTCAAATATACTCTTTAAGGAATGGCTGCCACAAGACGACATTCTAGCACATCCCAACATTCGCTTATTTATAACGCATGCCGGTAAAGGTGGCATTGCGGAGGCACAGTATCATGGTGTACCCATGTTATCCTTTCCCTTTTATGGCGATCAGTTTGGCAACACTGAGGCTATGGTAAAATCTGGTTTTGGTCTAAGTTTGACCTTTGAGAAGCTTGAAAATGATGAATTTGCCAACACACTCAAAGAATTACTGGAAAACGATAGATATAGCAAAGCTATAAAGAAATATGCGCAATTGTATCGCGATCGTCCCATGACGTCACGGCAATCGGTGTTGTACTGGACGGAGTATGTATTGAGACACAAAGGAGCCTACCATTTGCAGAGTCCCTGGTTACACATGAGCACTATAGAACGTAACAATTTGGATATCTATGCTTTAATAGGTTTAATGCTATTTCTGTTTTTCTGGTTGCTCAAATGTTTGCTAACTTGGCTGTGCTCCAAGTGCCAGAAAAACACGGTTAAGATAAAGAAACATTAGAAATATACTTTTAAAGGCTGTTGAGAGTCTCCCACTCTATAATTAAGTATTTACTACAATAAAGGTTAGCATCAAGTTTTGTAACAAAATGTTTGACTGGGCTTTTAATTTTATATTAATACCTATAGCACCTATGTACACTTTATTGCTAATATAATAATCCATAGCTAGTTGATCGTCAGACGTAGAACCGCACGCCACAAATGGCACATGGTCAATCTATATCATTTAAAAACAAGTTGAAAAATTTAGCTCGCTAAAAAATAAATTACTTTAATCTTAATTATAGCGTGTGATTCGTGATATACATATATATAATTTGTAGTAGCAACTAAACGAGGGTCACCATAAAAGTTTTAGATCTTATGTATACTGAACTGTAGTTTCCGTTAAAAATAATATATACAATAAAAGTCAAGAAAAACTAAAACAAAACAATATCAACGTCCAAACCAAAAACTAGTTCTAGCTGTTAATTATTAATAAACTTTTAGCTTGTAATTACTAAAAAAATACAAATGTTTGTTGCCTTCTCTGTTAATTGTTGCTCTCTTTAGATTTCGTGGTGAAATTTTCACCACAAATGAGATTGATAAGTTGCTCTCGCGGGCAACAATTTAATCATACGTTGACTGCGCTATGAAGAAGATGTTGCTTCTTTTTCCACGTCCACTGGCTGCACATTCAGCTGGGATTGATCATCAGACTCAGTCAGTCCTTTGCAATTGATCATATACTAAAAATATATGTATATATACCAGGAACCTTCATCATGAAATGGATTGGTAATCTCAGCGCCGCCATCAGTGCGGCCAGCTGCTGATACCTTCATACAAGTTTTTGGCAATAGATGTTAAATAATAGCATTGATCGCTGTGACGTTATTAAGATTTTTGTCCATGGACATAATTTTGAAACTAATCGGAATGTACCTAGCAACTGATAAGTATTGGAATGATAATTTCCAGCTTTTATTCAATGCTCGAAGAACCTTGGCGGTAAGCTTATCAAGGAACAGTTAAACAAGTTGACTCAGGTTAGTTCAATACAAATTGTATATTTACAGACAATTAAAATTGTTCTAACTTTTTTTAGAAGTCTAAAAGATTTTTCTTCTTAAAGACAAATTTAAACATGCATGTACTCTTTAAGGAATAGGTCCCACAGGACGACTTACTTATCCCAACATACGGACGTTTGGAGTTACCTTCGACACACTACAAAATTAAGTATTTTCAAAAACAAGGGCATAAAGAAATATGTATAGTTGTATAGCGATCGCCATTTGAATTTACAACAAACGATGATCTACTAGATGGAATACATGTTAGGACGTCATTTGTAGAGTCCCTGTTTACACATGAGCTCTATACAACCTAATAACTTGGATGTCCACACTTTGTCATGTATAGGTTAAAACTGAGATAACCCCATGAAGGAGGGGATTAAAAGATGGGGAGGGGAGAAGAAAATAAAAAAGTTCTTACTTTAGATGACCCCATATGGTGAATCGTGATACCTGATTAAGGCAAAAGAAAGCGATGTAGAGGAAAATCAAAAACTATTGGTATTTCTAGTCACCCAAGTCTCTCCTATTGCAAAACCAGTTTGAGGATCCGAGAAAAGTAGCCAGATCCGCTATAGGCGCATTAGCAAGATTGTCCAGGTCTTCAAAGAATAAATTACCCCGAAACTGGGTTCGACTTCTTAGAAGCGCCTGGCAACCGCATAGAAGGTTCTGAATGCTTTCCGTCTCCTCCTCGTCTTCGCAGCTGCGGTAAATGCCGTGATGAGGTGCGTGCCTCTCAGACACCATCCTTGTCCACTTCAGATGTTCGCTTTGGATTATACCGTGCCCAGAGAGCTCGGGAGATGCGACCACCGGACATATTCTGAGCTGAGAAGTTTCACAACATTTATTTTTGCTGCTTGCTAAATCGCTTAACCTACTACGCGTGCATCAAGTGTCAAAAAACTACCTAAAAGATAAGTAAAACTAGAATATTACTTTTAAAAAGCTGTTCGGCATTAACGCCTTCAAAATATTAAGTAGCTATTATAATAAAAATATAAAAAACCAGTTTGAAGCGACTTTTATTTTTAGATAGAGCGGAACTGAGCAAGGGGTAAGTACTAAACGTCACATATAGATAACAGAAGCGGTTCTCTTAGCTCATTAAATACCAAATACTGCAAGTCACTGTGGGATGCCCCCAGCTATTAAGTCGTTCATATTCATATATTAAATTCAAAAGAAGCATTCGAAGCTGATAGCCTAACCTCTGTTTTGAAATATTTGGATTGCGCTGAACCTCGATAAGACTTTTACTATTTCACTAAAGATAAGTAGATACTCTTTAAGAAATGTTATTGCTAAAATGATTTGTTTTGCCGCCTCCATGGCTAACATTACTTGGTGATAAGACTCATATCACATAAAATAAACCTCTCAAGAGATTCGCTCTCATTACTTTTAGTAGGGCTTATCAGGCTAATCTTAAGAAACTCTACCCTAGTGCAAATAAGTTGTAAATTAATGTTATAGCTTTCAGCTTTTGTCTAAGTGAAAGGGTTCATTTGAGGCATGTCAGCTTATCGATGCTCTTCATAGATATCACCACGACAAGCTTCATAAGACGCTCGCGTTCTCTGTAACGAGTTAGACGTACATTGACTGCTTTCCGGATAGGATGTCGCGCTATTACGGGTTATTACTGATGCTGCTGCTGCCGCTGGCTGCAGACTCAGCCAATATCCTGGGTATGTTCACCAGCCTAAGTCCTTCACATATGATTATTCACATAGAGACGATGAAAACACTGGCGGAAAATGGACATAATGTGACTATGGTAACAGTTGTGCCACCGCCACATCCTATACCCAAAATTATACATCATATACATCTGCCCATGAGTAAGGAAGGAGAGCGGGAATTTAAGGCCATTTTGGGCATGCTAAGCAAAACCAAAATCTCGCGGTACAGCATGGGCATATGGTGGAATATACTCAAAGTCTGCACTGATCACCAGGTGCACTGCTTAACGCATCCAAAATTTACTGCGTTGTATGAACAAAAATTTGATCTAGTCTTTGTGGGCTATTATCTTAATCTTTATGAGTTGGGTGTGGCAGCCAAGCTAAACTGTCCCGTGATTATGAATTGGGTGGGCGGGCCTCATGATCAAATGGATGAGCTGACAGGCAATCCCATTGAAATAAGCTATGTGCCGCCATCAGTCTTTCCACCAGCCGAGAATTACTCTCTTGTGCAGCGTCTGGAAATGCTACTTATGCATTGGAATATACGTTTTCTGAGTTACAGATTAAATAGGCGCATGCAGCAGCATTACGAGTAAGTTTAGCTGGACATGAGTAATCTTAAATAATTTGAACTTTTTCTGGTCTATGTAGGCGTATTTTTGCCAATGAGCGGGATTTTCCCAGCTTTGATGAAGTAAAGAGGCGCATAAGTCTAGTGTTTGCCAACTATTATTCACTGACCGAAGGACCGATACGTCCGCTGGTGCCTTCATATATAGAAGTTGGCGGCCTGCAGGTTAAGGAGCAGCCCAATGAGTTGCCTGCGGTAATTAGTTCAGCGCGTGTGACGTCACAAACTCGAATAATTTATTCCTAACCTCTTTTTCTAGGACATGAAGCAGTTTTTGGACACTGCTAAGCATGGCGCTATTTTGCTTAGCCTGGGCACCAATGTCAAGGGCAGCTTTATCAATCCCAAGGTACTTAACGTGCTGTATGATAACTTTGTCAAGCTAAAGCAACATGTTATTTGGAAATGGGATGATTTGTCTAAAATACCAGGCAATGCTTCAAATATACTCTTTAAGGAATGGCTGCCACAGGACGATATTCTAGCCCATCCCAACATACGTCTATTTATTACTCATGCCGGCAAAGGTGGCATTGCGGAGGCGCAGTATCATGGTGTTCCCATGTTATCCTTCCCCTTTTTTGGCGACCAGTTTGCCAATACTGAAGCTATGGTAAAATCTGGTTTTGGTCTAGATTTGACCTTTGAGACGCTGCAAAATGATGAATTTGCCAAGACTCTCAAAGAATTGCTGGAAAACGACAAATATAGCAAGGCCATAAAGAAATATGCGCAATTATATCGTGATCGTCCCATGACGTCACGTCAATCGGTGTTGTACTGGACGGAGTATGTATTGAGACACAAGGGAGCCTACCATTTGCAGAGTCCCTGGTTACACATGAGCACTATAGAACGTAATAATTTGGATATCTATGCTTTAATAGGTTTAATACTTTTATTGTTTTTCTGGTTGCTCAAATGTTTCCTAACTTGGCTGTGTGGCAAGTGCCAGAAAAACACGCTTAAGATAAAGAAACAATAGAAATAGACTTTTAAAGGCTGTTGGGAAGTTTCCCGCTTTAAAGTTAAGTAGTTACTATAATAAAATAATAATCAAATGTCTGGCTAGGTTATTACTTTTATATTAATACTGATAAGCGAATCTGTCTGTTGGGGCTGCTTGATATCGCAGATAAAGTAACCGGTTCAAAAAATTGCCGATTCACAGTGGGAAGCAATTTGCCTACGTCGAATTTGTTTCATTCATACAAATAGTTAACACTTACGATTGCTTTATGGTCTATTATAAATAATAACCAATTTAATAAACAATAGCTAGTTGACCGTCGGACGTACCAAAAACGCCCGGCACTCGATTTTGATGGGAAATAATGAGTCAAAAAAATTCAGCTGGCAAATTAAAAAAAAAATATATAGCTTTAATCTAAATTATAGCGTGTGAATTATGATATTCTATATAATAGTTTTTTATAGCAACTAAACGAGGGACACCAGGGTGTACTCATGGTCTGGGGTTGGAATAATATGTTGAAAAGAAAACTTGATTGCCATGGTTGTGGCATGAAAGCATCCCTAGACAGAACTTTGAGTTGCATAAGACAGCGGCCTAATTTTGTTTGTTTTATAGTGACTTATTTAGGCTTCCTGGACACACCTCATTTTGGTCAAATTTTCTGAATCTTTCAAAAAGCTTTCAATATTTTAGTTATAACAATAAAGGCCACTTTCATCCCATATTTAAGCATCCTTTTAATCCCAACACTGCTTCTTGTCCCTCATTTCGGCAACATCAAGTATCGTCCAGCACGATATATGTAAGTTCTTAATAACGAAATATATTGCTTTGGAATCCGTAGAGACACCTAAATATTTGATATAAGAAGAAATAGGGAAACAAAATTGCTTCTTAAAATAGATTCTCATTTCTAAGACCTAAAATTAAAGTTATGCTGTTTCGATTTTAGAACTCCTACAGCAATAAAATTCTTCTTTGTTTAATAGTCATCAGAATCACCCAGATAATTAATTTTCTATTCATAATTCGACTGGCCAAGGAGCTCTAGAGGTATTAGAGAACACAATAGATCCTAAGGGTCGCAGTGAAGTTTTCCCCTTTCAATTATTATCATAATTTTCATAAAATAATCAACAAATTTTATGTTTATCCAAAACTTTTTGTGTATCGATAGGAAACTTGGCATACATATCAATTTTTTGTTGTAAAATTTGAATGTAGAGTATCCGACTTTCGGACACCGCATGAATTAATAAAAAACTGTCAAAAATAATTAATCACCTACAAATTATAAAAGATTTAAAAATTGAATTAATATTTCGTTGTAATGCTGATAAGCAAAAAGCAGAATGATGCCAAAAACAATACTGATAGGGTAACAGGTTTCCCCAGATTGTAGGAAAGAACTTGGCAACTATAAAATCTTTTTATACCCTATATGGAGTGTATTAAATTTGTGGAAATGGATGTTAGGTATGGAAGGCGTAAGAGACCATCATAAAGTAGGTCTGACCATTATTACGTCATTGGCAGACACACCACTAGACAGCTGCTAAGTGAAGAGGAAAGATCTAGACGAGGAAGGGACTGGACCGGCACCGCTGGCTTACGGCAAGCCAAGCTACTCCTGGGCTTGTACAACCCAAATAGATTCAAAATAATATCCAAACTGGACAAGAATTCCCATGGGATACTAACTGGGTTACTGCAGACTTAGGAAACTCCAGAGTACTATGGTCATCGTGAGCTCGAACACATGCAGATTTTGTGAGATTGAGGAGGAACACTCTCCACATATACTTCCAAAGTGTGACGCCTTTGATAGAAGAAGAACATACTTCCTCGGCGGGCATAGAGTATCGCTATATGTGACATCACCAGACTAGACCCATCTCAAATAATTAAGTTTGTTGCAGATATAAGGCTAGTCGAAGAGCTCCAGGGCTAGAAGGGAGCACAACAGATCCTACGGATCGCAGCGCATTCTATGGTAAAATTCTTATAATATTATTCTGATCAAGAGCGCAAAAAAAATTGAATTGAAAGACATATCCGCTCGAGCGTCAATCTTACGTTTGATATCAAACATTGCAATAATCGGATCATAAACAGTGGAGATGATCGCAATATTGTATTTTAAAGGCCAGAGTTCGAATTTTCTCAATTCGACTATGACAGATTTGGTAATTTAAAAAAAAAAAAAGACACATCCAATTGTATGATACTCTTACCACACTCTGACGATTCCGGAAACTTTTTGTGTTGTGTTATATGTAGAAAGATACTAATAATACAGGGTGTCTCCAAGTCAACTTTAACATTCGCCCATAGTCAAGCTATATAAGCTTCGTAGATAAAATATATTTAAACTTTTTGAGTAGCATTTTTAAAAGTTAGTTGCTCGTTGAATGAGCAACCGGGCAGTTATCCAAAGCGCCTTACCGTAAAATGGCTCGGATTAATTTTTTTATAATATCCGCATTGTTAATGCTCGGGAGCTCACAGGCTGCTAACATTTTGGCTCTCTCCAGCAGTCCAGTTCCTTCGCATTTCTTAGTTCATATGGGTGTAATTAAGACGCTGGCGGATCGTGGACATAATATTACAGTAGCCACTACCATCAGGTCAAAAGTATCCCACGAGAATATAACCGAAGTATTTATACCCGTCCACGAGAAACATGCAACAGTATTTCAGAACACTATGAAGGAAATAGCTAACGAAAAGAATAGCCCATTGATGAATATCTTTAAGATAATGGTGCAAGCGGGTCACATGCTTGATGGACAATACGAGTTTGGGGTGCATCCAAAATTAAGAAACCTATATGAAACAAATGCAACCATCTTTGACTTGGTCATTGTTGGCTACTTTGCGAACGACTTTCTAATGGGTATTGCAGCCAAGCTAAATGTGCCGGTAATTGCGAACTGGGTTGGTGTGCCGCTGGAAGGCGTAGACAGCTTGGTGGGCAACATTAACGATCCGGCTTATGTGCCCGCCTTTGGCATAGAGCGAGCATCCGAAACTCTGACCATGAGTTTCTGGCAGCGCTTGGTTAACTATTTTGCCTGGGTTTTCTACAAAGGTGTCGGCGTTAGCGTCCAGAGGCGCAATTTGGACTATTACGAGTAAGTGCAGCTTATCTTTGGAAAGTGCTGATCAGTGCTTAATTTTTATTTTTAATCCCTAGACGCAGCTTTGGCAGAGATCCCCATATGCCCAGCTATAGGGAAGTTCGGAGCAATATTTCCTTGCTTTTTAGCAATTTTCATTCTCATAGCGAAGGCTGGGTACGACCCCACGCCTTACAATCTATTGAGATAGGTGGCATACAAATTAAAGAACAGCCGGATCCGTTGCCCAGTGACATTGCGGAATTTCTGGACAATGCCAAAGATGGCGCCATTTTTTTCAGTCTGGGCACAAATCTCAAGGAATCTTTTATTAAGCCACAAATCCTAACGGCTATTTTTAATGTGCTCTCACGTCTGCCACAACGCGTTGTTTGGAAAGTTACGGATATGAACAAATTACACGGCAACTCTTCAAACATTCTCTTCAAAGACTGGTTGCCACAGGATGACATACTCTCCCATCCCAATATCAAGCTATTTATTACCCACGCCGGCAAAGGTAGCCTGGCTGAGTCACAGTATCATGGTGTGCCCATGTTGGCTCTGCCTATCTTTGGAGATCAGCCCAGTAATGCGCAATCCATGGCAGCCTCTGGATTTGGCATCAACATGGTATTGCTTACGCTTACAGAGGAGGAGTTCTCTGCAAATATCAACGAAGTACTTAACAATCCGATTTATCGCAACAAAGTACGTACGTTTTCGGAGCTATATCGTGATCGACCCATGACGCCACGTGAATCCGTCATTTATTGGACGGAATATGTGTTACGTCACAAGGGTGCCTATAATTTACAAAGTCCCTGGTTGCATTTAAGTTTTATTGAACGCAACAAAATCGATATCTATGCATTTTTCTTAGTGATAAGTTGTTCTGTGATTTGGTTGCTTAAATTCTTATTAAGTGCTACATGGCGTGGAATTTCGAATTTGTCAAGGCCATCCAAAGAAAAGTTAAAAAAATCAAGCAAAAAAGTTAAAAAAAATTAAACGTAGGCCTGAGTAGCCAGTGCCATCTATAATAATGATCATTGTAAATAAATTTCAATCTGTTTTGTAACGAATCCTATTATAAATAAATATTTTATAAATAAAAAGTTCTTGAAATACTTTTTTTTATAATAGATCCTATTTAAGTATTTATTTTTTTGAGGTTTTAGAACATAAAATCGCCTATTCAATAAGAAATCATTGACCCCGGCTAGGTAATTTGCTGATATCTCTAATTTTAGCAGATTTGTGTACTTACCTTATCAATGTTTTATATATGTTTGTTGAGAGAACGCATTTTTGTGTGTTTAGATGAATCTGCAAAAATTAAAAAAAAAATATTTAATAACTGAAAGCTAAAATTACACAAATAGTTGGGCATGACAGACTTCGATATACCCTTTAATAGAGGCGGTGCCTGACAGTTGCATACCAGGCACTACGAGATTATACTCCAAAATATAGATATAAGAAATAAATCGCTACACATTAGACATAATTTATATTACTATATACACTTATATAATATATAAAAACAAAATTTTTTTTTAAATTCGAGTGAATCTACAAATTACTTAACTGCTTACAGGACCGTAGAGAAAAATCCGGGACGAAAGAATGTAGCTTCCCCTCTATTATACCTTCAACTTGAATCACGACAGTAATGGCACAGGGCCCCTGACATAATTATGGGCCTGTGGGATTCCTTACCTGCACCCATCCCTTCTATAATATGCTCGAATACAATATAGCAAGATTTATTATAAATTTAAGCAATTCCTCCTTAAATAAGATGCACGATCTAATAAATATGTTAAATCAAGACTTCTGAGGTCTCCTGGAGTCGTTTCAGGAGTATTCTTGGTTTATTATCGGTTAGGGCGCAGGCTAGAGAATTTTGCCGCTTAATTTATTTAAAATGTCACCCACAAACAGCTAGGTATTCCTTGTGGATATTACGATGACGGATACACAAATATTGTCAAAATTTGAATATTATTTATAATGAACTTAGCTGACTTAGACTTACATGCCCTAATACCAATATGACATTATTATGCTCTTATACAGGATGCTTTTATTTTCTAGGGAGAGCTTGCTGGTTCTGCTGAGTAACCCTTTATTCCAAAAAAAAGTTGTATGAAGAAAAGATCGTTCTTGCTTGTTGAAGAACGAGATAAGTAAAACTTTTTTTCGCTTAAGCTGCTATCAGCTGACTGTCTATCTGTCTCTCCATTATTTTTCGAAGGGGATAAGGGGTTAGGAGCATGAAACTTCACAAAGCTTATCGCATAATTTGATTTATAATTCGGATCTTTCGGGCTATAATTTATGGTTTCCCCCATCTTTCGCAAATTTCTTTAAAAAGAACTTCACGCATTTCCTACATTTATATACTCTATAGGTAGGCATACTAGATTTCGGAAATGCTTTTAGTATGCAATAAGAGACTTGGCAGAATATTTGTTTTTTAAACCTTTCCACGAATATCTTATGCAGTCCAATTTCTTAATAACAAATTCGAAATAAAAATTCGATATCAGATCGAGAAAATGTCTATTAATTCAAGACACCGGCGAGCGAATTCTATAAACTATAAACTGTAGCTCCCTGTTTTCTTTGAACAGTTGTAAACAGAGATTCCCTAATGCTTCGCCCAAGGGCGACTGACAAAAATTTTAGTCAGGGAAATTTTTATTATGAGATCGAAAAACTGTGTACTTTAAAAAGATACTTAATTTGTTCAACCTATATTTTTTATTCCTATCTTTTGTTGTTACAAAAATAGATGTAGGGTAATAGATGTAATGTAATGAATTTTACAAGGTACCCCAAAGAAGTTTGGCTGCGCAAATAGCTGGTTGAATGTTTGTATGGTATTTATATAAACTTGTGGGCCGATTTTGATTAAACGTGGAACAAATGTTAAGTGTAAAAAAATTGATATTATGACATTTTAAAAATCTAAAAAAATTTTTAGCATGTACTATATGTAATTTTATATCAGCCTACACATTTATGGGAAGTTTGATCACAATTGGTACACTGTTTCGTATAGCTACCGTACACAAATTGAGCATTTGCTCTCTTTTCCCAGGAACCTAAATGACTTGTTCTTGACCTTCTAAACTGAAAAACAAATAAAATCTTAAAATAAGATGTTTGAATTCTTGACTTTAATTCTGGAATTAAGGCCAACAAATCTTGAAATAAGATTGGAATTATTGAATTAAGAAACAAAAAAAGATACGAAAAACTTATAATATATCATGACCAAAACATCTAAAATTTAGACAAAAATTAAATTAAAATAAAAAAGTTTAAATTAAAATTGCAGTTTTTTTAGCAATTATAACATTTTAACAAGAAAAAATATTCTTAAAATAAGAAAAAAATTCTTAGAACATAATCAAACATTGTTAAAAAAGATTAAAAGTCTTTTTAAGGTAATACTTCATCAAACTTTAAATAAGATTATCAAAAATATTGACATGTACAAAAAAAATCTCTGATTTTTCTAATCTATCAGTTTAAAAAAATGGAGTGCGTTAAGTCATGCGCGAAGGACTTTGGGATACCCTGTACCACTAGCTTGCAATAAAATCCGGCTCCTTCATAAAAAACCAAAAACAGAATAATTTTTAAGCAACAAATTTTTTTTTTGACCGATCGTTAACCAATTTCTATCAAATTTGACACAGTGCTTTGGTACCTTAAAAAAGATCTGAAAGCCTAATTTAGTTCAAATATCTTTACAAACCAACGAAACACAACGAATTTTGTATAAAAATAATTTTTTTGGACCGATTCGTCCTATGGGAGCTAAATGATATAGTCCACCGATTTTAATAAAATTTGGTACAATGCTTAAGACCTATAAAAAAGTTACAAGTATCAAATTTATTTCCAATATCTTAACAAATAAACGAATCACAACAAGTTTTGTTCAAAAATCGATTTTTTGGCAGATCGGCCCTATGGGAGCTATATTATATAGTCAACCGATTTTATTCAAATTTGGTACAATGCTTAAATACTCTAAAAAACTTCTAAATGCCAAATGTGGTTACGGTATCTTTATTAAAAAATTATATATTGCGAATTTGGTTTGAACAAAAGTTATTTTGGCAGATCGGTCCTATGGGAGCTATATGATATAGACAACCTATTTTGATCAAATTTGGTACAGTGCTTGGAAACTATAAAAATCTTACGAATGCCAAATTTGGTTACGAAATCTAAACAAACGAATTATTCATCTAAAACGCTTTTTTTTTGTCGAGGTCGTCTCAAACACCCCCATGGGAGCAATATAATTTGACCCCGATATCAAAAAAATAAAATTGACATGCCTCCTATAGAACAATATGGGATCTAATGTGAAAGTTTGGTAACTCTAGCTCTTACCATCTCTGAGATCTAGGCATTCAAACGGACAGACGGGCGAACAAAAGACGGACAGACGGCCAGACGGGCATGGATATATCGACTTCTCTATTCACCCTGATTATATTTTAGGTAACTTTGGGGTGTCCCCGACGTCTCCTTCTATATGTTACATACATTTTCGGCTTGCACAAACTTAATATACCCTTTGTACCATACGGTACAGGGTATAAAAAGTTATTTTGGCCGATCGGTCCTATGGGAGCTATACGATGTACTATAGTCAACCGATTTTGATCAAATTTGGTATATTGCTTGGGAACTATAGAAAACTTACGAATGCTAAATTTGGTTACGATATCTTCAAAAGCAAACGAATTATTCATCTAAAACTTTTATTTTTTTTCGAGGTCGTCTGAAACACGCCTATGGGAGCTACATAAATTAACCTCCATATAAAAACAATAAAATAAACTTGTCTCCTATGGAATAACATGGGATCTAATGTGAAAGTTTGGTAATTCTAGGTCTTACCATCTCTGAGATCTAGGCGTTCAAACGGACAGATGGGCGGACGACAGACGGACATGGGTATATCGACTTCTCTAGTCACCCTGATCATATTTTAGGTAACTTTGGTAAATTAGTAAAAGATCTCTTGAACTCTTAAATTCAAGGGTAAGAGTGGTACTTAATGATATAACAAGGGATCAAAAAACATTTTTTACACCGTGCACCTAACCTCAAAAGTGGGAAAAATTCCGTTTCTCCAGTAAATAACCTCAAATATCTCAAAATCCTGATGTGCTGGATTCCGACCCTTGATTCGGATTCTACGCAGTAAATAACTTCCAGATCGACCCTTAGTTTTCCAATAATTGAGATGACCCCGGAATTTGTAGACCTGTGTTATTAATTGTAATTTACTTATTGTCTAAAGAGAGATTTTAAATGTAAAAAAAAATATTAAAATGCATTATGATTTATTCGTAAAAAGAATTTATAAACTTCGATTTCAAGATTGTTCAAAAAATAAAATTACATTTTAGTCCCTATGTTAGTTTTAAATATTTTTAACTTTAGGGATTTTGCGATGTCAAAATATGTTATTATATTTCAATCTACCATAATTTTTGTTGAAAATGATCAAAAGATCTTTTCTTCAAGATTCATAAGAATATTCTAAAGAAAACTTGCAAAGATATGGACTTAATTAAAAAAATGGAAATATTTTGGTAGTATTTGGTGCACCCAGGTGTTATGGCCCCCTAAAATTCTTCACCATTCATACATTCAAACAGACTGATAAGTATGTCTACATTAACACGGTTGTTGTTGCTGATCACTTTGGCATGTATAAATTTTAGAGGGTTAGACTTTCTAATCTTCTGCCTGTTATATACATTTCCAAGAATTGAACACGCTCTAAAAAAAAGAGTATAAAATGTTTGAAGAACCTTTTACTTTTATATTGATAAGCATATCTGTTTACATGCAAAAAGTCACAGACAGATAACATAACTGGTTCAACCAGCCCTTCAAGTTCCAAATAATGTCGGGTTATATTCGGAGGCGGCTTGTTTACTATATAATCTATTATAATAGAGTGTTATTAAAGTCTACAATCTCTACATATATATATTATCGTAGCTCTTCGAGCTCTTAAAACTGATAGAATATTTTAAATGCTAGTTAGTTGAGCACCAGACGAACTATCGCATAGCACGTAAGGTGCCTCTTCCAAAATGTCTCGGTTCGCGTTTTTCATCGGATCCGTATTGCTGCTGCTCGCGAGCACGCAGGCAGCCAACATTTTGGGCATCTTTAGCAGCACGAGTCCTTCGCATTACATAGTGAATGTGTCCGTAATGAAGACGTTGGCGGATCGTGGTCATAACATAACCATAGTGACTTCTGCCAAATACAAAATAAATCATGAGAATATAACCGAGCTGTATATACCGCCAAATGAGAAACAGTTGGCCTTGTTTCAAAGCCGCATGAAGGAAATGGCCAATGAAAAAAGTTCCATATTTTCGAACATGTTTAATCTGTTTCTACGTTCGTCTACAATGCTTGACGGGCATTATGAGTTTGCGACGCATCCAAAACTAAGAAGTCTATATGAAACAAATGACTCCAAATTTGATTTGGTCATCTATGGTTACTTCCTCAACGATTTCCAAATGGGCATTGCAGCCAAGCTGAATGTGCCGGTGATTGTGAACTGGGTCGGTGTGCCGCTGGAATGCATAGACAGCTTGGTGGGCAACATCAATGACCCCGCTTATGTGCCCAGTGTGGGCATAGTGCCAGATCCCAAACAGCCTACCATGAACTTCTGGCAACGAGTTCGCAACTATTTGGCCTGGGTGTTCTTCAAGACCATTAACTATACTCTGAAGTGGCGCAATGTTAATTACTACAAGTAAGTACAGCATCTCTTTAAAACTAAGCTTCTTACTGACATTTCCTTTTCCTACTCCTTAGTCATATTTTTGGCAATGATCCCAACATGCCCAGCTACACCGAAATGAAGCGCAGAATTGCGCTGCTCTTTACCAACTATCATTCCGTTAGTGAGGGTCCGGTACGACCCTCGGTGCTGCAGTCCATTGAGATAGGTGGCATACAAATTAAAGAACAACCGGATCCTTTGCCCAGTGACGTTGCCGAGTTTATAGAAAATGCCAAAGATGGCGTCATTTTCTTCAGTCTTGGCACGAATCTCAAGGAATCCTTTATAAAACCGCACATCATCACGGCCATCTTCAATGTGCTGTCACGTCTGCCACAGCGCGTTCTTTGGAAAGTTACGGATATCAACAAATTACCCGGCAACTCTTCAAACATATTCTTCAAAGAGTGGTTGCCACAAGATGACATACTCGCCCATCCCAACACCAAGCTTTTTATTACACACGCCGGTAAGGGCAGCGTGGCTGAGTCCCAGTATCATGCAGTGCCCATGTTGGCTCTGCCTGTCTTCGCAGATCAGCCCAGTAATGCCGAAATTATGGCAGCTGCAGGTTTTGGCATTAACATGGATATACTCACGCTTACAGAGCAGAATTTCCTAGATAATATTAACGAGGTACTAAACAATCCCATTTATCTCGAGAAGGTGCGTAAGTTTTCGGAACTTTATCGCGATCGACCAATGACGGCGCGTCAGTCCGTCGTGTATTGGACGGAATATGTACTTAGACATAAGGGAGCTTATCATTTACAAAGTCCGTGGCTACATTTGAATCCCATAGAACGTAACAATATTGATGTCTACGCATTTTTATTAGTGATAAGTTGTTCCATATTGTGGGTGCTTAAAAAGATAACATGCGTGGTCTGGCGTCGAATAGTGGGTAAGTCTAAAAAAAAGGTGAAAAATTCCGGTGGCAAGGTGAAAAAAAATTAGGCTAATCTAATCTGCTGTTGTGACTCAGTTTTGGAATTAGAGTGACCATGAGTAAAATAATATTTGACTGTTAATTGTAGTTATAAGAAAAGTTTTTGAACTAGCTATTAAGTGAATTCCAATATTGATAATTTATGTATCAAAATGTTTATTAAAGTTTTACGAAACAAAAAGCTTTATATGGTGGACTCATTTTTTTCTGAAATAACTAGACTAGTGCCTTTTTTATTCAAAATCGTTCCTAATAAAATTTAAGCGGAAATTCGGTTTGGGATGCTAAATGAAACTGCAAACTTAAAACTGAAAATTGAACTATTTGATTTTATTTGGAGTCAACGGGTGAAATCAGATTTCTTTTGAATTTTTTCAAGCCGCCTGCAGTTGTAAGTTTTCATCAAGAAATTAATTCAGAAATCTTTTCCTGATGATTATTATTATTCCCTTTTAAACAATTAAATAAATACCACAAAAAAAATTGATCCAGACTTCACAAGTTAAAGGACTAAACATACTACTCTTAATCAAAAATTTACTGGAATCATCAACCAGAAATTTTTTTCGTAATCGATCGACTTAAGAAAAAGCTCAGTGGAACGCTTTACAGAGCCTGAAATGAGGTCATGGAATAGTAGAAGATGGCTCTGATTACAAAAAATATGTCAAGGTTTTAGGAAGAATATAATATCATTGAGAAACGTGGTAATTTATGCAAAAAAAAAAAGGAGATATCAAAACGGGTGAGTAAGAGCGATACACGGTAATGATTCTGGTAAGATTTTTATCAAGATGCGAAGCCAAGTTTCGAAAGCCCCAACACGTCAGTGTTCGGATAACATTTCAAAAACCACCAAAAAGTAAGGTATTTTGGATGTTATCTCAGAGCCCTGGAGTGCCTATATATGTGGTAATATGCAGGTAAATAGGAAACTTCTTAAACGGTAACTTTATAAGTCTTTCGGACTCGAGTAAAAAGATTTTATGAGGTGTGAGCCAAGCTGCTATTAGGGCATTGTCTTCCTGGAGCATCTCCTTCCGGATGGTTAAAGAATGCTATAACTACCTCCAAACCCTATCCGCCTGGAACAAAGTCGTGCTATGTTGGGTGCCTGGACACTCGGGAGTGGATGGTAACGCGATCGCTGACGATCTAGCACGACAGGGTGCCTCCACCCAGACTACATCTCCTGCGCCGTTTTGTGGTATTGGTTGGACCACGATCAAAACCATTATAAACAAATGGGCCGCAGGAGAACATTGGAGATACTGGTTCTCCTTCCGGGGCTTCGTCAAGCAAAAGTGCTTGTCAAACCTCTGGATGCAATCTAGAGAAAAGGTCTTGCCGGAGCGGACCTAAAGTTCCTGGTAGCTTACCTATCTGGCCACCACACTGTTAGATATCATCTACAGAAAATTGGCCTATCGGACTCTTCAGGACGCAGGCTCTGTCTAGAAGACGATGAAACCACCAGGCAAATTCCCTGTGACTGTCCAGCGCTGGTATGGGACAGAGTCTGTCACATGGGAAAGGAACGGATTAGTCCCTTCCATTTCAGGTCAATACCAACAAAAGACCTACTGCTATTCATGAGGAAAGCCGAAAGTCTTTTGTTTTAACCTTAGGGAATGGTACAAAAGACCTTTTGGTAGCAGTGCCCCACCTCTCTGTGAGGTACCCTTTTCGGAAAAAAAAAAATCTTTGTTAAATGGGGCCGTATCTTTTGTCTAAGTCACGCAGCATAGAGAACATCATTTAAATAAGGTATCGAAAATTTATCTGATTATGGTTTCATTTTATTTGATTTTCGTTTGGTAATATGTAAATTTCTAAGCTTTCGAATAAAAAAAAAAGTTTTCTATGAAAAAAAGTGGTTTAGGGTTTCAAGTTGACCAGAAACGCAATAGTACTTTTGGGGTGACCATGGAACGTTTTTTTGGGTTACCCTAATCAAAAGCTTGCGATGATCTAGTTGACCTTACAAGATTTGGGGAACTCCAAGTATCGCAATCTAAGCCATCTGCACTTAAGGCGACCATTTGATTTGACATTTCAATGGTCTTTACATTCGATAGGGAATATTTGGTTTTTATATATAAATTTTACTGCTTGCCTTTTCATAAAAATTGAGATTATATGTATCTTATTGACATATGCTTTACAATCTCAAGAGTCTAGACTCAAGAGTAAACTAAAAGTGGATGTTGCTGAAATTAGGTTAGGTTAGTAAGGTTTCTCAGTATGCTCCGAGATCACGCAGAGAACATGTGAACCATTGTGTTGCCCAATTTGTGTTTGGAAAGAATAAGGAAGAAAACTGGGAGATAGGAAGGAATGTTAGGTGACAAAGCCAGTGGGTGTTTCTAATCACCCAAATCTCTATCCTTGCCAAACCATTATTTGATTCTAGGTTAGTTTCCGTTTGTTTATTTGTTCTAGAAAACAAAGTATAACCAAAGATTGGTAGAGTAGTAGTTTTATTACTGCTTATTCAGCTGTTGCACTGTGACGTCATTGTGATACAAAGTTTAGCGTTATCGGTAGCACTGTGCAAAACGTGTTGGGATCGTTCAAAAAAACATTCCGATGCTTTATACATGTTTTTTATAAGATTGTAGTGGTCAATCAACCAATCTCTTATAGAATAATTATTTTGCTTGTCATGGTGATCAGAAGTAAACAATCCCACGAGTTTCACGTAATAGCTTAACCATAAAGACTGATAAGTAACCAGCTACTTATTGAATCATGGCGCTACTTTGTCGAAACCTATAGCTGATAGGCTTCACCAAAGTGTATGAATAAAAATTGTTCAGTAACTTATTATTTACTTAAAGTAAGAGCATCACAGAGCGCCACAAAGTTCTCTCTTTAAATATCTAAAATACACTTCTACTATATATAGCTAGATGTATTGCATATATTATAATGTCAATTAGTTTGCTCCCACTCTCTCGGCGTTACTTTGACATAGAATTTTGTTTAGAATTTTTTTACTTGGGCCTTTGCCATCTCATACGAATTCATTCTCGCGTTCATATCACACGCGTGCTGATCGTTGTTTTTATTAATTGTTGTGTTTTTTATTTATTTTTATTTTTTTAAACGAACCGAGCACCAGCCCCAAGATCAAGTGTTATTTCATTGTTGAGGTGTGCCTTTATAGTATATATATTTTATAAGTACGCCGTCCAGTGATTCATTTGTACTGTATAGATTTTAGAGATACTACTTTATCATTAAAAAAATGCAAATTATTACGAACTTTATTAGGTAATGTTACTTGAAACTGCTTTATCTAGTGCTTCTGTAATAACAGTGTTCAACACTAGTTCTAGATCTCGCTCTCTGGTGGCTGATTGACATTCAGCGATTGTGTTTTGAAAACTTTAAGATTCTGGTGATTATTGGTAATTAAGTGGAAGTTCATAATTCCAATTCACATACTCTAACAACCTGTCATGATATATGGCAGTGCTCCGAATTACGAAATCGAATAAATTTGGTTCGATTTCGTTCATGCGAGCTCCAAAATCAGGAATTTGTCTGCTGCTGTCCATCTTAGCATTTATTACGTACGAGCTACACTCCTCCTATCACAAAGCCGCGACAATTCTCTTGTACATGTTATCAATAATATCAGACTGAATCATTTTAAAAAATATTTCGATTTCAAAATGCCTGATATTGAGGCAAATCTTGAACCTATTTTGCCGGATTCGATTTTAAAAAATATACTCTGGCAACTAAATAGTCGTGTGGTTTCAAACCTACTATGCATAAAAAATTTGTTTCGGTGAAACTCTGAGCAAAAAGATTTCGAATAAAAATTCCGATTCGGAATTATATATTCTGAACCTTTCTCCGAAGAACGGCCGAATATACACTGCCTGCCTGAACATAACAGTATATAAAACATAAGCTCATCTTATTTGAAGATCATGCGGTAATCTCGAATAATAATTATTTGGTAGGTAATGTTTTGATACACCTATCTTAAATATATCCCCGCTGTACTTATTCAATGCTCCTGAGATTCATATGACTAGCTGCTTTCGAGACTTTCTCCAAGATTTTTGTGTATAGTTTAAAGAGACTTTTTATATCGCAAAATATTTGCAACATTAAACAAAATAAAAACTTAAGATGATCGTTAGAATGCAAATGCCTTTGAGTTATACTATACTCATGTAGCGCTATCATCAAAAATGGAATTCATTCCATACCCAAATCGACTGTTATAATTAAGCCTACTCTCTTGCTTGAAATTTAGTTGAAATTCACAATTACGATACAAACTAACAATTTTAATCATATACTTTACTCATATAGCGAAAAAACCTTTTGGTATATAAATTTTACTAGAGTATAATCGCCACTTTTTTACATATTTAACTTGTTTTTTATCTTCTAATATTGTATATCCCATTTTCCAAATATATTACTTTAGTAAAAAAGTTATTTAAAGAATTAAAAAAATATATCTAAAAAGATTTGCTTTTCAAAACGATGGGTTTTCCCACATTCATCCTTTATACCAAACGATAGATTATGTTAGGCTGAAATGGTTACATTCACCAGAAAGAAACCTATTTTGAAGAATTTGCTTTCGCTAAGGCTAAAATTGGTCAAAAATCGGTCTTGGACTATTCAATTATATAAGTTTGGAGATTTTTTCGAATTTTCTTATTCTTGAAACGTCCGTGTGCCAAAACTTTTTTTCCGACATTATGTGAAGAGCATGATAAAAGGAATCAAGTAAACAAAAACTTTTTATTAAGATATGGGTTAATTCTACTCATGAAACGACGTATTTGATGAAATAATCAAAATACAAAAAATACATACAAATTTGTATGCAAGGGAAATACATTTTTCTGCAATTAAGCTTAGGAATCTGTCTTTCAGACCAAAATTTCGAGATATTCACATTTAAATGTTGAAGTAAAGAAGCGGAAGACAACAAAAATTCCATATATTAATGTAAAGACTACGTATTTTAGGAAAATGCGAATTGCGATTTGACATTTTTTGATCGTTACTATCCTTATAGTATAGATAAGATAGAAATCGGAAGAAAATTGTTTTCCGAATTTATTATATTTTGTCGTAAAGAGGCATAAAAGACGTATGTAAATTTATATAAAATTTTTGACACATATGATTTAAAAATCGGGAATCGAGATTTTTCTCAAACCATTTGTCGAAGTCCAATATTTCTGTAATTTTTGTAATTTTGCCTTTTTACGACAAAATATAATAAATTCGGAAAACAATTTTCTTCCGATTTCTATCCTTTCAACGCCATAATTCATTTTTTGGACTGCTGTTTTTGGGTTAAATACTGTGCCACGTTGCTGCCCTTGGTTTTTGGGGATAATACCTATAAAATTCAAACAAAAAATTTAAAATACTTCAAGTCAACTTCATAAAGAAAAAAATTGTAATAGGGATGCACTATATAATTAATTAAAATTACTTTTTTCCTTAAATGTAACATCCCCTGGGAGCAAAATTGTAATAGGGATACATAATTATATATTTTTATTATTTTATATATACAAAAACATTCACAAACGAGAGAAATGTTTCCTATTTTATGTTTCTTAAATCGAGGGAACCTTAAAAAAAAAATTTGACTTTTAGGGTAACTTTGAGTCGAAAAACCCAAAAATAATATACTACTCTTTACATATTTTTTTGAGATATTTGCGAAAATTATGTTTTTGGGCAGTTTTTTCAGTTATTGGTCAATATATCGTGATATACAATATGTACAGCTCAAGTAAAAATTATTAAAGTTAAAAGTAACCGAAATCGACAAAAAACGTATTATTTTAGAAAATTTTTCAAAATTAAAAATATTTGGTTTGCTTTTTAGTAAAGAGAAACATTTTTTGAAAATAATGTTTAGCATCAGGCTGAAAGAGAATTCTTTTAAGAACATTTCGAGTCTAAGGTCTTCGAACGAAGATTAATTTTTCGTGTAAACTAGTGTAGTATAGAAGATAAGTTGGGTCACCTCTAATTTGGAAAATTATTTACGTTTATATTTCCATAAGGTATGGAGGCTTTTGTGCAAATCTAAGATGTGGCATCTGGAAGGACTCTTGGCCTATCGGGAGGGACTTTCGACCCATTTTTCGAATTTTTGGTGGGAGGGTCCGGATCACTAACGAATACCATTGACACCCATACCCCACTGCTTTTAAGGGTAATTTCCACATAAATTTAGATGTTGCAGAACCCATCAAAAGCGTAAACGGTGCGGAAGTACAAGGTATTAGGCAGCTCTCTAACCGAGAGCTTATGTTAAGTTAGATAAAATATAAGTTTTTTATGAAATTATGGAAGTCAAAACATTATCACCCGGCACATCATGGGAGTGCTTAAATTATGTAGGCCTATGCTATTATAGATTCCCTAGTAGCGATAAGGCTAGTTACCCAATTTCACCAAATAACGATGCATTGCACGCCGAATTTTATACATAACAACAAATAAAAATTGTACTTATAAAATTTTAAGGCATTATCAACGAACTTGGCGTGCGATTTGTCTTATCAGCTGTTATCAGTCACCCAGTAACGCACAGCTGGTTCCTCAAATAAAGCGTGCTGGGACCACGACAAACAGTTTGATTTCAGCCGTCCAACATGAAGCTACACATACTGAGCACGTTGCTCTCGCTGGCGTTGATAACGCTGCTGTCCAGCAGGGTATCCAATGTGGAGAGCGCAAACATTTTGGGCGTATTTACCAGCCACAGTCCATCACATTTGATTGTGCATATGTCCGTGATGAAGGCGCTCGCCGAGGCGGGACACAATATAACAGTCGTGACTGGCTCCAAGCCAAAGGTCACGCACAAGAGCATCAAAGAAATTGTGATACCTTTAAGCAAAGAGGAAGAGGAGACGCTGAATGCGGGCATGAAAGTTTTTGCCCAACAAAAGCCTTCCATATGGACCACAATAAGCACAATGTTTAGTTCGCTAAGCATGATAATAGACAAGCAGGTGGATACGCTGGAGGACGAACGTTTTACTGCGCTCTACGAGAACAAGGACAATAAGTTTGATTTGCTCATTTTAGGCTTTTTCTTTAATACCTACCAAGTGGGTTTGGGCGCCAAATTTAATTGCCCCATTATTATGGATTGGACGGGTGCACCTATGGAAATAATTGGTGATATAATAGGCAATCCTAGAATGGTGGCAACGGTGCCCAATATGAATCTGGCTATGCCGGCCGGCCGGCCTATGAATTTTGGGGAACGTCTTAGCAACTTTGGCTCGACTTTAGGCATGCGGGCGTTTACCAGCTATCTGGACTTTAAGTTCCACAAGTTTTACACGTAAGTTGTAACTATTATGATCCGACTATAAATAATACGATTATTGTACCTCACAGTCGCCTGTTTGGAAATGATAAGAGCATGCCCAGCTATGCGCTGGCCAAGCAGAATGTATCGCTAGTCTTCTGCAACAGCCATGGCATAAGTGAAGGACCCATACGACCCAATGTGCCTGCGCTTATTGAGATTGGTGGCATACAAATCAAGGATCAACCGGATAAGTTGCCCAAGGTTTGAGCACATTGACCCCTACAACTATTAGCTCTAACTAACCTTTTTTAATGCTTACAGGATATCGCCGAATTTCTGGATAGTGCAGATCATGGCGCCATATTCTTTAGCTTGGGCTCAAATCTCAAGGGTGATCACATTAAAGCCGCCACAATTAACAAAATCTTTAAGGCTCTAGCGAGCGTCAAGCAACATGTTATCTGGAAGTGGGACGATATGAAGAATCTACCTGGCAATGCGCCCAATATACTGTTCAAGAAATGGCTACCACAGGATGATATTTTAGCGCATCCCAAGATCAAGCTGTTTATTACACATGCCGGCAAAGGTGGCGTAGCCGAGGCACAGTATCATGGCGTTCCCATGTTAGCTTTGCCAGTCTTCGCCGATCAGCCCGGCAATGCTGATAGTCTGGTCAATGCCGGCTATGGCTTGCGTCTCGACTTGAACTCAATAGACACGGAAGAGCTCAAGGCGGCCATCAAGGAAATTGTCAAGAATGACTCATATGCGCGTAATGTAAAGCGTTTCTCCAAGCTCTATCGCGATCGTCCTTTGACAGCACGCGAATCGGTCATCTACTGGACAAATTATGTACTGCGTCATAATGGCGCTGCACATATACAAAGTCCACAGGTGAAAATGAATTTTGTGCAGATTTGTAATTTGGATGTCTATGCGGTGATAGCCCTGGTACTCTATCTGATCTATTTGATCAGCAAGATTGTGCTCAAGTTTGTGTGGAGAAAACTCTTTGGTAAATCGACAAAAACTGCACCGAAGAAAAAGCAGAAGAAACAGTAGTTTTAGGTACTTAAGAACAAATTATAGATATGAATTTCGAAATGAGTGTAAATAAAAGCGATTGTATATAAAGAATGGGCCTATATGCTTATCTGAAGCAAGTAGCCCCCTGACAACTGCAATAACAACTTATATCTGGGTGTGTGTCTTGGCTAAGCGCTAGCTGCTGCTCAACTCGCTGGCTACAGTTGTGTTGCTGGGTTGTTGTAGCAGCTAAATGAGGTGAATTTTCTTTCATTTGGTGTGTATCTGTGCTAATTTAAAATATTTGAATAGATATCAACTGTAAATCGATTGGAAAACAGTTGTTGATGCAGAATCTTGGCCAGTACAAGTATGCGAGAGTAAGTGGCGTTGGATTGGGCATACTCTTCGGAGATCCAACAACAACCTCGCTCGGCAGGCACTTCGTTGGAACCCTCAGGGGAGAGGTCGTTGCATTGGTGCGCCAGCACAAGCATGGAGAAGATCTATTGACTATATGCCGCCAGCTACTCATGGAATGATATCTGCCGTAAGTCCCGTAAAAGAGTTCGTTACAAGAGGATGGTCGAGGCCCAATGCTCCACTGGGAGTCGAGGATGACAGAAGAAGAAGAGGTTGATCATAATAATCAATATTGCGTACGTTAAATTTGGGGGCGGACAACTTTGGGATACCCTGTACCACTACCACTTGCAATAAAATCCGGTATATTGCTTAAAAATTATGTTCCTTCATAAATAACCAAAAACAGAATTTAGAACCGAAAATTTTTTTTTAACCGATCGTTCCTTATGGGATCCTTATAATATAGTCAATCTATTAGATTTGGCCACTCTAAAAAAGTTATAATTTCAAATATCTTCACAAACAAACGAAATACAACGAATTTTGAAAGTTTGGTTACTCTAGCTCTTACCATCTCTGAGATCTAGGCGTTCAAGCGGACAGACAGACAGGGGTATATCGACTTCTCTATTCACCCTGATCACATTTTCAGCAAATTTGGTGTGTCTCTGACGACTTCTTCTATATGTTATATATATTTTCGGCTTGCATAAACTTAATATAACCTTTGTACTATACGGTGCAGGCTATAAAGAATAACAAAATTTACCTTAGTTGGGGTTCGCCATAATTTAAATCCAAATCTATTGAAAAATTATCTTATTAGAATTAGATATAAATAGTTTTATAAATAATATCATGTATTTTATAGTAATGAAAAAATCTATTTAAAAAAAAATACGTTTTGAATTTCAGAATCAGTAATGCAAATTTGTATGTGGGTAACAAACTTTCAGACCTGTTACTAGCTTAGTCCTTGTTTCCTATTTGTGGGATTCCAGAAATTTTAACTAAAATATATAACACAGACATACAAAAAAATAAAGACTTTCAAATCGATTTACAGTCGTAATCACACATACCATAAAAAATTCAATATAAGGATGTATGCAAAGGGTGTTTCTTTTAGAGTTACATTATTTATTATTATTATTTTTTATTGAATCGTGATAAAACAAAGAAATATATTTTTAATATCAATTAAAGGGTCTAAATTTCCGCTTGTACCCATTTAACGGAGACAAACATTTTTAATAAGTTTGATTTTATTTTAGTTTAAATTTATTATATTTGAATATATTTTTATAATAATTTAAAAAAGGAATAAAACAGGAGTCACTTGCATATGCTTAAAGCTAAACCGTAGCAAAACTCAACAAGCGACACTATCCAAAAAAAAATGTTTGTCTGTCTATTATAGATATTCTGAAACACAATACAAACTCGATAAATAATAAAAACACCAAATAATAAATGAAAATGTTTCTTCTCAATGCAGATAATGTTTAAATTAGTTGTGAACTTTAAGCGGCAATATATCAAATAGTTTAATTTTGCTTACACCTTAAGACTACTTAAACCAGATATGAATCGCAAGCATTTCCAAAATTATAATGCTCTCCTCCTTTGATTCTAATGATCTTTGCATAAGTGATAGAGGTACTTGTCAATATTATCCTCGTAAATACTTTGTTACAAAAATATCATCGATAAACACATATCTCTTAAAAGATTTTGGCAATATCTTCTAATATCATTAGTCACTTTCACTTAATGATGGTCAAACAGAAATATTTGAGTTAATTTCATTTTTGGTGTAGCTAACAATGGCTCATGAAAATTTAATCGAGAAAAAATTAATTCTATTACGGAAAAGGTGGCAATACGAATTACACTATGTGAGGATGTTCTTGTATATATATATATAAACATAATTTAAAAAAAAAGTGTTTACGGGTTCCATTTTCTATGACATGGTATAAATAATTCCGTAAATAACCTTCCATAAATCCATAATCCTACCTCAAATATATTTAGGATTTACCGATTTTTTATTTTTTACTGGAAGCCAGGCGCATAAAATGACATTAAGGTAATTTTTTTAAAGTGAAAAAAATCTTTTAAATTTTAAGATTAAAAAAAAAAGTAATTAAATTTAAGGCATACAAAAATCACAATTTAATAAAAAAAAATAATTATCTTCCATTAAAAAATTTCTGCAGATATATTTATTCGATAAGAAAATGAAAAAAGGGGCAAAATAAAAAAATTCCAAAATTCAGATATGGCTAAATCGATAAATAGTCGAAATTTCATTATTATTTATTTATTATTCACTAATTATTGGATAGAAGCAGCATCAAAATCTCAAAGATCAACCTAAAAAATGGCCCGCTTTACTAATATACGCCAATATTATTAATTGTTCAGAAGAGCCAACCATCTCAGATCTTGTTTAAGAAAAGTCTACCTAAATATGCATTTATCGATAAATTTATAATCGGAAGCTCATAAAAATATAAGGTGATGCTTAAATATTTGTAAGCATCTCTAACAATGATTGAGTCAAACGAGATCAAGCACAAAATTTGTAAACCATTTTAAGAAAATTATTGCTAACCCCGCTTTTCAAACCGCTGAAGCTTCAAACTTTTAAAGTTCCAATAAAGAATGGAATATATTTTCTTATGAAATTTTGTTAGAATTTATTTGTCTCAATTTCCAAATCGAATTTGTAACTTTCTAATGAACATCAAGAGCTTGCTGCTTATTATTATTAGTTATTGCTTTCCGTTTTCAATGTCAAAGCTTTTCCTATTGAACTCGTATCCACTTCATGTTCAACCAATTCCGCATCAGGTTTGCCTACGCCCAGCAGCTCATATATGGTATCAGTCAAGTTGGCCACCAGCAAACTCTCATTGTGATTAAAAAGTTCACTTTCTGTGCGTCCCTCAAGTAGACAATTGCGAACCTCTGCCGCCTCATAACACATCCCTGTACGGTTGGGGAAATAACTGGGCTGTTCTATCAGCGGCAACGGAAACTCATATTCGGTATTCTCCGAGTCCAGCATATGCGTGGGACACCAATAGTTATTCAGCTAGGAGGTAGAGATTTTTAATTTCTATTTTGATTATTTTTAGTCATTGGATAAATTTAAATGGGCTATGAAAAAAAAACAGAGTGGCGTCGGTGTTCTATTTATTATTTCTATTATTACTGCTTTTGGATTGGACTATTTTGGGCTTAACACAGTGTATATAAACCAGCCTGGATCAAAAAAACGGAGGTTCCACAAAAAAACAACCTAATCGACTGTATGACGTAAGAACAATCGGTATATGAATCAGTTGAAAGAAACTTGCACAGAGATCGAGACAAATGGAGAAAGATTATAGAGAAAGCTAAAACCCACCCCGGATTGTAGAGCTAAACAATGATCATGATAAATCAATATAATACTTTGGACTTATATACTTGGGAATAGGCAGATGGATATTTAACTGATCTAAATTTCTTAATGCACAAAATCCTTGTGCTTCCTGACTGATTATTCTGAATTATTTATGAATTGTGGAAATAGAGCCGTTCGCAGAAGTGCACGCTGATGCGGAAAATTTCTGAACGCCATTCACTTGGGAGTGGCCAGAAATGAAACTCAGTCAAGTATACTCTGGGTAACTCCCTAAACAACCATTCTGGGGGCTAGCTAATTGTGAGAATGCGAATCATGGCGATCTACACCGTAGCGACTGTACTCAGAATGAGCGGCTGCAAATGGCGTCTGCTCTCTAGGTTATGGGCGGCTTATTTACAAGTGACCTGCTACTGCGAGCAGAGTTGTCAGGACTGACTTTGAGCTTATAACTTACTGTCAGAACCCTGCTCCCTCACATATTTCTTTATAAACATGAGAGGAAACCCGAAGAATATCTCTAAGTGGTACCCGTGTCCCTGCGGCTAATCTACCTGCTTCGGCAGCATGCACGACGGATTTCGAGGGGCAAACCCCATGCTTTAGAAATAGCAATATAACGGAAACCATCACGAACAATTTCCAAACACAGCAAAATATATCTACCATATGGATCTATGCTCCACTAGGAGTAACAGGACATAAGAAGAGGAGTTCATGAATTGTAGACAGGGTTACGTCTTTGGATTGACCTTGTAAAAGTTGGAGACTCAGGAAAAGTCTCGGATGGACAGCCGCTTAAAGTAAATAACCTTGGAAACATATTAAAAATAAAGATTCGGGGATGGGCAAGTAGACCATGCAAGCATGTCGACGAGGTGGTGGAAAGGAGTGTTTTCCCTGAGAGATCCGCAGACTTTTAGGAAACATTAAACATTCAAATTCTTTTGTAAGAAGGAGGATTCTGACGTTAGTCACACCCAGGTCCGTACTTTTCTCTCAACGCCCTTGAGAATTTTTTTTTATATCCTTGATATTATGTACGAAGACAAGCTATTGCACCTAGTCGGAGCATAAGGCAGAATGAGAGAGGGGGTGAAACGGAGTGTTTTGCTTGAGAGGCCCGCAGATTTTTAAGAAAGGCATAAAATATTACAATTCTTTGGGAAGAAGGAGGATTCCGATGTTACATACATAGGGCAGAATTAGAGAGGGGGTGGAACGGAGTGTTTTCCTTGAGAGGCCCGAGATTTTTATTAAGATATTAAACATTAATATTCTTGGGTAAGAAGGAGGTCTGTACTTTTTTCTTAACGCGACTCAGAATTTTTATTTTTTGTTAAGCTCTTTAATATCAGGGGTGAAGAGAAGACATCGCTTCTAGTCGGAGCATCGGGCATATATTCATATTTTTAAGAGCTGATATGGTCCTTTAGAAAATGCGATGTAGGATCAACCCATGCCAGTTGGCATGGAGAGAGGTTTTGTGAGCCGGTGGTGAGAGAGCAGCACGTAATTAGACCTTCGTAAACCGACTCTGGAAACTTACCGTAATATGCCCCCGTTTGCCACGTATGATAGCTTCATTGCTCAGCTTCTCTTCAGCACTTAGCACAATCTTTGCCTCACGACCCTTGCTGAATATCAGCTCAATATTGGCCGCCACATCAATACCATCACTATTGAGCACGCCTGAGGTCTTGATAAGCTTGGGTACTTCTCGGTATATCCATAAAGCCAGCTGTAAGCCATAGACGCCATAGTCATTGGTCACGCCGCTATATAATGTCATCTGCTTGGGCTCAATGGGCATGCCCAGAGTGCAGTGTACACTATAGATATCACCAAGGTTATTGCGCATGATCTGATGACGTAGATACTGATAGGCTGGCAAGCAACGTGGCCACATGCCCTCCATCAAAAAGAGGTTTCTATCGTGCGCCTTGCTTAATAAATTATGCACCTGGTATTCAGTCATGCAAAGTGGCTTCTCGCATAGCACATGCTTGTTATGGTTCAACATCAGGTGACACAATTTACAGTGCAATGCATTCATGGTCGATATATAGACTGCATCGACATCTGGACACCTTGCCAAATCCACATAGCTTTTAAACACATGCTCCACGTTATATTGTTGGGCAAAGTTCATGGCTAGCGGCTGTTGATCGGATACGCAGGATACAATCTTATGATGACTCTCTGGCAGCAGGCTCAGTGCCTGTGCAAAGTCATGGGACATCGTTGTAATCGGCGCAATGCCCCAGCGCAGGGTCTTCTCTTCTGGGGGAAACTCATTGATGTGTATGCGGCGATAATTGTGACGGGTTACCAATAAATCTGTGGGCGTAAACAAAAAGTTATGTTCATTTGGTAATGATATTTTTGGGTTTGGCAATGCCAACTTTTTCTGCCCAAAAGCAAAACAGCTGCGTAAGCAGCGACGTTGACGTTGACGTCGCCGTAGACGTAAAAACAAAAACATTTCATTCATACAATCATTTTTCCACGAATTGGCGAAATTGCGGGTGTTGCCAGCAGTACGTTGGAGCCCAGCTATACGCCGGCAACCAAACGACAACAACCAACAATCAATAACCAGTCCAGCCCAGTCTCTGGACACTGCAGCGCACAATGTCTCAGTCGCAGTCTCAGTCCCAGTCGAGTTGTCCAGTCCAGTGGCATAAAGTTGTTTCGCCAAGTACGTCAAAACCAAGACGACAACTGCATTATGTGGCACTGTTTAGTGCGTCAGTTCCTCCATAATTAGTCATATTTGTTTAGCATCAAAACTTGTGAATGACTTGTCCGCCTTTGGACCAACTGACCAACTATGGCACCCAAAAACCCCCAAAGCCCCCAAGCACCCCGACTTCATGCTTCTCACAATGTTGCACTGGCGCATTAAGCCATACATTTTACGCTTAAGCGCGTTCTGTGTGTGAAGCTTCACCACTTTTCACTTTCCTTTAGAAACCCCACAAACTCCGTGTGAGATGTTTAATGTTTATATATTTTGTTAGTTTTTTTTTCACTTTTAATTCGAATTCGAATGCGTGCAACAATGTCACACATTGGACACATCGGTTTGGCTCATTTGGCATTCAAAAGTGTCCGGTAGAAGACGAAAATTATTTTTTTAATTAGTTATGCACCGAAGGCAACAAGATAGCGCATAAATTTTCACTTTGTTATTGCATTTTGTTGTTTGATGTGTGAGTACCCTTTGAGCAGGTATGCACAATTTTGGAAATAATGCAAGAGCAGCAATAGAGGTAAAGATATTTAAATAAATGATTTATTAAGACAAATGTGGTTTGACTTGTTGATGTATCTTTAGACGCTGACGGAGCTACTGATTGCCACTTGGGCATGACGAGTGCGTCACCTGCCTAAACAACCTTCCTTCGCTAGTGCACCTGTTTAAGCGCTTTAATCTCAGCCACAAAGTAATGACGGTTGGAATGTATCACTACGTCAGGCTAATTGTCTGTGTCGAATTTCTGAATATAGTCGATCTTTCTCAATCTGGTGGCCTTCTAAAAGAGAACTCAAGAGAGATAAGATTAAAATACTCTTAGTCATTCAGTCCTTAAAGAGCTACACATTCACTTCTAAAGTCCTTATAACGTGCAGCAACATACTCAAATAACTGGCCACCTACAACCAAGTCTCCTTGATTTGGGTGTTCGGATATGAAGGCCATGAAAAGGCGGAACTTTACGCCAAAATAGGGCCAAAGAATGGACTCAACAAAAAATCACAGAATATTGGAATGGCATTGACTGCCTCAATCACTCCAAAATATTCCTGAATTTCAGCGTAAAAATAGCTATCAGAGTCTGGAAACTGTGACGTGCTAGGCTACAGGAGACACAAAATTTTAGGTGTATATCAACTAGAAGATGAAGGAAGACCTCCAAAATATCTCTGTGAAAGAGCTGGTTAGTTTCCTCAACATACTAAAATCTCTAAATATGAAGGGGTGCACAATAGATAAAACTGGCCTATGCCTAACCCGCAACAATTACAATTCGGGTAGCTCAATTGATCCTCACCTAAACTTTGAAGTAAAGTTTTATTTAGGATATTCACGAGCTGGAAAGTATTTGCAAAAACAACATCTTTTTTTATTAGATTAAGAGTTGAGTTTTTGAGTTGAAAGGTCTTAAAAGTCTGCCGTCCTTAAGTTATTATATTAATTTATACTATATTTATATTTATTTTCGATGGATTATTTAACCAGCTGTAACTAACCCGATTCAGATTTGAGTTCTGTAGTAAGCCTTGTACGAAAGGAACTCAAAAAGTATGAACATAATTAAGTATATTTTTAATCTGAATGTAAAAAGCAATTGATGTAGATTGTTGTCTTATCCCTGGTACAAAAATTTCGAGTTTATGCACCTTTTGAAAAATAGTGTCTACTTTATTAGACCCTTTCTTATAAACTGCACCTGAATCAATGTAATTTTACAAGTTTTTGCGAAGAAGCTTAAGTTAAGACTCGGTTAGACTAGAATGTGAACTTATTTTTATTTATGGGAATACCACACTCCTGTACTCCCCAGACAGTATTACACTAATTAATTCGAAAGTTAAATTCGTAGTTAAAACCCGTCACCATTCTTAGAAAAAAATGAGCGATGACCCAGAAGCTCCTGGAAAACTGCTTGAACTACGCAAGTACAGAGTTTTGTAGAGCCGAGCAGGCCAGATTGAAACATTCATATATTCCTAAAAATTAAGGAAAGTGTCGAGATTTAACGAATGAATACAAAGTCCTTAAGGCATTGGTGGGTGAAGACAGAGCTCCCAGTTTTATTAATGTTAAAAGGGTGCTGAATTGTATATTGAATGACTATCACATAGAAATTTAGAAGTATTTCGAGAACCGCAAGTGCTCTTTCAATTTAGTAATCAGGAACTATACGAATAAATAACAGGAAAACTACTATACACCTCTTAGAAAAAGGTTCAGACTGTGGGACAGATCAGGGATCTTTAGATAGTAACTAAAATTTGTAAGTGCTCCTTGATTAATTCATAATTTATCGATGCCGAAGTTTGTCGACTTAGTACCCAATTGTTACTTGTGCCGGAAACGTACTTGGATTTATCTATTTTGGTGGTCTTTAACCGAAGAACATAGCTGCCAAAGATCAAGCCTGCAAGGTTTATAAAGCGATTAAAAGGTGATTCTTCTCGAGCTATAGTGACACATCCGCAGGACCGATGAGGGAATCACCTCTCCAGGTTCAGGTTTTCTCAGGGGATCAGTGTAATTAAAGTTGTACTGTTGTGATTCAAGCTAAATGCGGGGCAGGTACATTTCTCCCGAGCCCGAATTTTCTCTGTAAGACCACAGGGCCGTACAGACATCCGTGATTTTCCCGTGAGTACTTTGCACTCTTTATCTCAAGATCGTTTATCTGCAGTTAATATGAGGATTAAAACGAACATTTAAAGAATGTTAAAGTTCACCAAATATGGTTTTAAGTCTAAGATTAACGATTTTTTGATAGATTTGCGAGGTTCAGGGTACTTTGTAGTGTAACCATTAAATTAGTGATAACTTAGATTTGAAAAGCGGCCCCGATAGCAGAGCAGATGTGCACTAGACAGAGTACCAGAGGTTGTGGGTTCGAATCCCACATCCACTTTCCACTTTTCCTATTTCCCTAATAGTCTTCACCCCAACCTATATTCACACGAAAAAGAGTATTTAAACGTCGTCAGCTCGAAATCAACATTTTGATCACTATTTATTTTCCATTATTTTGGGCTTGCAATTGTTTTTCGGTTTTCGCCTGATTTGGCATGCAAGGCAGGTGCCCAGCATGGCCAAGAAGCTATGTTTGGGTCATTGGTTGATGAAGAGTTTTAGAAATTGCCCTAAACCAAATGTGGTGCACCGCGTTGCTCATAATGAAATAATGCCCCGGCGAAAGTGTTCTATTAATCAAAAGTTTTAGTTAATTTCTGCGCAAAACTCTCACTCAATCAGTTAGGCAGTTATTCAGTTATTCAGTCCGTCAGTCAGTTAGTGATTTGGCCCAAACTGTCAGACGGACACTCTCAAATAGAGTTGGAGGCAAAGGAAAGTGCGTGAAGTATCATTTATGGCCTGCAAATGGTATTGGCATTGGTAAAACTTGTCAATACGATCGTTGCTTGCAAAGTTGTCGGAGATTTGTTTAGACGATTTGACGTTTTGTGGCGGCCACAGCGTTCGGCGGCAACGGCGTCTGGTGCCGGAAGTTGTGGGTGAAATTATGCACGGCCAGTGAAAGGTTGCCTAATTTCTGTCATTTAACAGGCGCTCAACATGCAAGGCACACAAATCAAACGCCAAGTGGCAACAGATTCGGGTACGGGTATGATGCCAATGTGCGTGTTTGATGACTTTTTTCCAAGTGGAGACATGTTCATTAAAGCGCCGCTGCAGCTTTGGAGCTCGGCTTTAAGAGCGGTGCTGGGATGCAACACAAAGCAAATAAATACTAAAATTTGCATGCTTGCAACATAAATCGTGGCAAAATATTAAACAAGTCAGCAGCAACAGTTGAAATCAATAAATTTATTGATATAATTTACACGCAGCGGTTGCGAAAAGGCGGCGCACGACAACAAAAACAATAATAACAAGAAGAGAGCCGGTTGCAGTCGCAGGATGTCACGACTATAAAATGCTCTGTATTAGAAAAAGAATGTGGATGCGAATTCCGCAAGTTCCGCAAAGATCCACGGTATAGGTGAAGAATTTGTCTACCCTGTACCGTATGGTACCAAGGGTAAGTTTGTGCAAGCCGAAAATGTATGTAACATATAGAAGGAGACGTCGGAGACACCCCAAAGTAACCTAAAATATGATCAGGGTGAATAGAGAAGTCGATATACCCATATCCGTCTGTCCGTCCGTGTGAACGCCTAGATCTCAGAGATGGTAAGAGCTAGAGTAACCAAACTTTCACATTAGATCCCATATTATTCCATAGGAGGCAAGTTTATTTTATTTTTTTGATATCGGGGATAAATTATATAGCTCCCATGGGGGTGTTTGAGACGACCTCGAGCAAAAAAAAGCGTTTTAGATGAATAATTCGTTTGTTTATGAAGATATCGTAACCAAATTTGCTACTCGAAAGTTTTTTATAGTTCCCAATCACTGTACCAAATTTGATCGAAATCGGTTGACTATATCATATAGCTCCCATAGGACCGATCGGCCAAAATAACTTTTTTAAAGAAAAGTTCGCTATATTTCGTTTTTAATAAAGATATCGTAACCAGATTTAGCGTTTGGAAATTTTTTAGACCACTTAAGCAATGTGCCAAATTTGAACAAAATCGGTTGACTATATCATATAGCTCCCATAGGTCCGATCTTCCAAAAAATCGATTTTTTAACAAAATTTGTTGTGTTTCGTTTGTTTGTTAAGATATTGGGACCAAATTTGACATTCGTGAGTATTTTTATAGTTCTTAAGCACTGCACTAAATTTAATCCAAATCATTTGACTAGATCATATAGCTCCCATAGGATCAATCGGTCCAAAAACACGTTTTTTATACAAAATTTCGATTTGTTTTGTTTGTTTGTAAAGATATTTGAAATAAATTTGGCATTCATATCTTTTTTAGGGTATTTAAGCACTGTGTCAAATTTTATTGAAATCTGTTGACTATATCATATAGCTCCCATAGGAACGATCGGTCAAAAAAAAATTTTTGCTTAAAATTCTTCTGTTTTTGGTTTTTTGTGAAGAAATCTGACTTTATTACAAGCTAGTGGTACAGGGTATCCTAAGTGCTCCGCGCCCGACTTTACGTCCGACATTTTTTAATTCAGCTTTAGAGGAATTTTCTGAGAAGAAAGTATTCAACCTAAAATCTATTAAGTATAAATTTTTGCCAAGCTCTAAATTATTAACTAAAGAAAAATAGATCCAAAGCTAATAGCTTTTTGCAATAAAAGATTTGATGGTGTACAGAAAATAGAGGAAATATAAGATATTTATATTTTTAAACCGATTTGAAAGATTGTAGCGATATTTATTAAAAAGTTGATTTTAGACTCATTTAAAATAGTCCAGTTCGCGAAGATGTTCCTTTAACACTTGAAAATTTCAGACGATTTCATAATAATTGTACCAATAGATAGATAATTAATGCGTGTAAAAATTTGTAAGCAAAAATTTAAAAATATTTGAGTAAGTCTTATTCTAGTGGAACAGGGAAGATCCAATTTGATGGAACTAGTTCTTTTAGTCCTTAACAAAATAAAAGTATATACATAAAGACTGCTCTACAAGGCTTATTTTATTTCTTTTACCATCCTGATCTTTTGATATAGAACTTCTAAAAATCGTACCTACTTCCTTTTTATGGTTATGAACTCAATATGCACTTCTACCCTTCGGGGTAGAGAGTATAAAAACAAACGACAACCATGAGGACAACAACATGCATTGCGAACGACTCGTGCAACATGCAACACGCAACATGCGCTAATTAAGGGGGGGCGGCAGGCGGCGCGCCGGTGCAGCAGGCGTTCGTGCGTATGCATGCCGCTTGGCAAGTTATCGACCATATGGCCATGGCCAAGACAACTTTGGCAGACTAACCGACTGACCGATTGTTGTTGCCTGTTGCATGTTGACGCTTAAGCAAACAAAATAGACAACACAATAACAACAACAACAACAAAGTGCAACAGTTGCAAATTGTTGCAGCCAGTTGGCAACTCTGGCAGCCGTTGCTTTTGCTAATCATAACAAATTTAACATATGTTCGAGGAATTTGCAAGTTCGTTGCCTAAGTCTTTTGTTTGCACTGCAGGGAGCAAATATTTTATTTTTTAGTTTTAGTTTTTATTTGACAACTTTCATGCGTACGATGCAGTTAAGCTAAATATGCACCAAAGACTTTTAAAAGAATTATTTTTGGGTCTGTAAATAATTGCGTGCAAATTTATTTTTATTTTAGTATGAGCCAAAGAGTGAAAGCAACTTTTGACCTCGAGCGAAGTTTGTACTCTAAGAAGTCAGACTGAAATTCCAAGTTTTGCAAATACTGAGAGTTTCAATTGGTACCATCTGGTTCAAGGCTCTAACAACTCTAAGTCAGGCTGTCCAATCAGATGTAAGACTTTTAAATAGGCATTAAGGTTAGTCTGGTTAGGTGAATCATATAAATTTTTAGTTCCTATAGGAGAAGAGTATCTCTTGCAGACATAACCAAAAATTAAAATTCGTCAGAGCTACCCGAGCAGTGGGCTTTACCAATGTATCTCAAATTGTAAATACACCTAGTTCTGTTCGTAAATCGTACCAGAAAACACGAGTAAATAAAATTTTGTAAGAAAAGATACAGTATCCAGTATACAAAAGGGGATTGGTTCTCCTTTTGAAAATTCAATAATATAATATCAGTTTTTGATATATAAATTAAAAATTTAAAAAACCCCCGATACAAGAACTTAAGTAATTTTCATTTAAAAAGTAAAAAATAATAAAAAGAAACTTAATGTTAAAGTATCTAAGAATCTATTAATAATTCTAAAAAAATACGTCGCGTTGGGGGACACGCGAGGGCAGACGTCGTTGACGGTCGTATCTTACATGCAAATTTTTTGAAGTAATTCTATGAAAGTTTTGAAGTATTTTCTTAATTTTGTTTTTAAGTTAATCTTTGTTACTTAATTAGACTATTTGTATTTAAATTGTTAGTTTAGGAGCGGTCCCCCAACGCGACGTATTTTTTTTTAGAATTATTAATAGATAATTCGAATCAGTGACGTCGTCAGCTACAATAGGACCAAATTTTAAGCCAATCGGACAAAGTTGATGTTTTTCTCCCCACTTTTACTCCCCACAACTTTTAAACGGCTCAACCGATTTTCATCAAACATGTCTAACAACACTCGCACATAAGTCACCTTTAATATAAAAAAAACTAAATTGAAATCACTGCATGCGTTCGGGAGCTACGATGCCATAGACAGACAGACAAACAGACAGACAGACAGACAGACACGTCAAACTTATAACACCCCTCTTTTTGCGTCGGGGTTAAAAATAATCCTTTTCACATGGGTGTTAGGTTTTTATTAAAATATAAATTTTGTATTAATATTTTTTATATAAATTGTTTTTATAAGGAAAAACGAAAAGATATAATAAAGAATATTAGTTTTACAAAAAGGAACATGATTTTATACAATTAGCAGCGCAATTATTGTTGGTGCATTGAAATACAAACGAATAATAATTCAAGAAAAAATATATTTTTAATTTTTACTAATAACAAATTAGCTCAAAATTTGATTCAATAGTGAATGTATGTAGACTCCATAAAAATGGTCTTATTCCCAAAAAATCAAGCTTGAGCCGAAAAATTTCGGATATAAAAAACTACCTTATTGATGACTTTGAGAAAAATCCTTTGGGGGTCCCTCTGGTTTCAGGATGTACTCCAAAAAAAGCGTAAAGACAAGTTGTTTCCAGCCGATGACCTCGGAAATGTTGCACAGTGTTATTAAAGTATTATTCAAAGCCAAAAAAAAATTCAGATATGAACCATTAAAATTTTAAAAAAATCTTATTTATTATTTTAATTTCTAGATTAAAAAAGCTTCGCTTGAGACCGAAAAAATCGAAGATCGTTAATCAACAAAAAATCTTTTTTTTGCCTTAAAATGTGAGTATGCCGAAAATCTTGTTTTAAGTATTTTAAATTTTATTTAAAAAAAATTGTAAGTCCAATTATCGTCTAAGATTTTTTTTATAATTACAAACTTGTAACTTTGTAAAAAATGTTAAGCCGTAAAAATATTGTTTTAAGAGAGAAAATCTTGTTTATATAAAAGCTTCGTTAAGGAACGAAAAAATCGTTAAATCAAACAAAAACTTTTTAATATGGCAATATGCCGAAATTTTCATTTTAAAAATTTTTGGTCTTATTTTCAATAATTTTTAGTCCTATTCCCATTTCAGACTTTTTTCTTAATTAAATACTTTTCATCTTATTTTTAAAAATGTCGTTGTTAAAATGTTAAGGAGAGAGTTATTAAATTAATTTAAATAGGTTTTTTTGTTTTAAGTTTTAAATTTGAATTTAGGGACTTTGATTCAATTTTTTTTAAGACTTCATGTAAGAGTGTTAATTATATTCTGAGACTTAACTACATTTTATTTTGGAATTCTTAGTGTAAGTTTAAGAAATTCCGGTCATGGACATAACCGATTAATAAATGGGCAAATAAAATTCCCTGGACAGGTCAGTGGTTATATTTTTTTGTATATGTTATTTTCTTAATTCATTAATTTAAAATTTGTTACACATATTTTGTTCTTATATATTGAGAACTTTGGTTTAGTTTTATGATTTTATGGACATATTTTAGGACGATCTTATCCAATTATTATAAATAAACTTAATTAATTTGGTTCAAAATTTCTACCTTTAAAAAAGGAAGCTTTATGCGATGCATAATGGAATGAAAATCTTTCTGGAGTTTGGCTGATTCGGAAACATTATAATAGGAAAACCTTTATAATTAAAATCTATACAATATTGAAATTTCTAAACTATCTTCAAATTTTTTGTTGCATCCTTAACTATGCCAATTATCAATTTAATGGACGTAGCCGCTGCAGGGACTTGCATCTTGTAGTGCAATTTGAATGTGCCTAGCGCTTGCATTCAGGATCTAAATCTGATCCTTTATAACAACATCCTTTAACATACACAGAAGTCAATTATATTAAAAGCTCTCTCGCTACCTGTTACACAAATTGCACAATTCTGTAAAAGATAAATCTTTAATCTGTAGATCGATGAAAATATAAAAAATGTTTCTTGATACTGAACTGTCTATAAAAATATGTCTTAAAGGAACTGTCTTATGTAAGAGATTATTTCTAAACAATGTGGTGACTCTTAACTGGAGGTATGTTAACCAGATCTGGAGTATGGCAGTACGCTTGAGACTCTTAATGAGGGAATTACGGCTTATTATTAGTTGCGAAGGGGGTATATAAGGAATTCTAACTTGCATCTTTGACTATTGAACGAACGACTTATAAGACACAGCAATATCGGAATCTTAACAAAAGGCTTAACAAATAAGTTTTAAAAACCGGCTACAGACCGTTAATGTTGCTGACCATATTTTAGCATTCTAATGGGTACCTGTGATGCATCTAAGATATATCCTGCTAAACAGGCAATCTCAAAATAAGAAAACATCATTAAAAAAAAAATAAAATATTTTATTATTTCTTTATGTCTATACGTATATACATCACATTACACATGTGTCAGTGCATTTTTGTGTGTGTATGTGTGTGTATGTGTGAGTGTATGTAGGTAAGTAAGTAATTAACAGTTTCAGCTAATGCTAATCAGCGTCAGGCTTAACAATGTCAAAGTTGTGTTATTTTTGTTGGCCATAGTGTTGTTTTTGTAGACGCCTTTAATGGTCTTACAAGTTTTATGGATGTCTGCCTGGCACACACCCAAGACGACAACAACAATAACAGCAGCAACTTGGCTAAAAGCAACAACAGCAACAACAACAACGTAGCCAACAAATCAGCAAAAGTCATAGTATATACATGACAGTGATAGCCAAAGCAACTGACATTAAATGTTGCCGTTGCCTGTTGTTGTTGTTTTTTGTTGCTGTTTGTTGTTTTTGTTGTTGTAAGCTTTTAACATATTTTTCAATTATTGCACGTAGAAATTTCTTTGTTAAGCCTTGTTAGTTGTTTTTTATGCAACAAAGTCGAACTGATTGTTTACAACAAAAAAGCGAAAGCTAATGAAAACGAAATCCAGCAAAAGCTTCAAGAAGAAGAAGTATAAGATGATGAAAAAGAAGAAGCAGCAACAGGCAGCAGAACAAAATTCTTGGCAACATGTTGCCATAAAGTCTGTTGGAAAGAGAAAAAACAATAACAACAACTATAAAAAAAGCGAAAAGACGACAACTTTGGCAACTTGGCGGCAAACAGCGAAGACGACAACAAAAACAATAACAACGCTCTGAACGCCGAAGACGCATGTATGAGAGCATGTAAGGGTATATTAGCTAGGTCATGAAGTTTGACAGTGAAGTCGAAGCGCCTCTGTTTAAGGGTTCTTTTGTTAGGCGTTGTGAGATTTATTTGTTTTTATATACAGTACATGCATGTAAGTTTACCTCCTGGAACATTATAATACCAAATTTTAATTAATGTAAATATTGTTATTAATTTATTTCTTTAAATGTAAGAAAAAACGTTAAATTACAAAAATAATTTTTTTGGGAAAGATATCAAAAGACCGAGGTTAACATTTTAACGATTTGTGATTAAGTGGATAGGGACAAGGATTTACAATAAAAAAGTTGCAAAAGGAAGTGCAATTTAAAAAAAACTGCGAAGATAAGTGCAACGGTTCCCTTGTAAATTGATGATTTATACATATCTATATATATAAAAGAAACATATGTTTTGCGTGTTACGAAGGTTCTCATGAACGCGTCGAAGAATTTCAAATCGATTTTTACGTGTGTTAGAGGATGTCAATACGGAGGTTTTAAGCCTATTTCGATGTGCTTGTGTGTATCCAATAGTTTCATCAATGAGAACAGTCAATGACGTATTGTGTGCAACGTAGTCGAGATGGTATGTAGAATTGCAATGTGTTGGAAAATGATTTGCACTGAGATCAAACTTGAGCAGATGCTGCTCGTCCATATCAAATACGTTTTCTATTTACTATTATTTTGGTAACATGTTCTCAATGAAATCCACCTGAATTGTGGATAAAATATCAAGATTATTTATCAGAAGATATTTCGTTTCGAGTACCTCAAGCAAAACGCAGTACCAGAAATCGGAAATTACAATGAAGCTTTAATTCATAGTGAAGATTTATGATTCGCAATGGCTAATAAAGCATTAGGACAATTGGGAATGTCGGTCTCCTAATTGATCAATGCATGATGTATTTTAATTGGAAGAAATGCAGGAATCAACTTAATTATCAATATAATCATACTGCGCAGGAACGTGAAGATCGCAATGAACGTGAAAGTAAGAATATGGTAAAGACAGACCTCGTGAAGCGCGTTATTTGACTTATAATGGTGCAAAGTTTGCATCGAGCTGCAAACTAATCTAAAAATCTTATATTTTCCAGATAAGCTTCAACTCAGAGAATCTTACGATGTTTGGCTCAACTTTTAGAGTATTCAAAAAGTTTGGGCAGGACAACGTCTGCCGGACTCACTAATATATTACTGTATCAGACAGGATCTCAGAAGGCACCCGCTCCGAAAGGCTTTCACACCTATGAGATATAAGCTTTCTATCGTGAAATCTCAACATGTACGAATGGCCGAGATTTACGCAAATAATTTTGTCCTTCGCGGATAAAAAAAAATAAATCCAGAAAACGGGACAAAATTACCAATTTTTTGCGGATTCGTGTACTTCTAATTCCGAAGTCTTAACTATCGTCATCTAATCTCCCTTATTCATTGTCAGCACAGATTTACATCTTTCCATGGAAATTATCTATAACTATGCTATTCCTATTACAAGGGAAGATAATATAAAGATAACATGTAAGATTTGAACCATATCAAAATTGGGTTTGAATTTTCTGAGTTGATCCAGAATAAAAAATAATCTCAAGATCATTTATTAATAACTATTAAACTTAAAACAGTCATAAATAAAATCTAAGAATGTCAAAGAATATTCAAAAATTTTAGTTTTTATATTTTCAGTTTAACACAATTTTTTAACCTGATTTATAAATACAGTTTTAGTTCCTTTTGCAAAGCACTCGGTTTCAAGCCATATACAGCGTTCTTTTCGGCGAAATTGACAGCACCAAACTTTCGATCTTACAACGAATCCAATAAGCTGTTCCGCTTGAGTTTTCCACGGCCGATTTATGAATTGATTTTAAAAATAAAATTTTTACTATTTTCAAGTTTCAGAAAATGTCTTGTAATTTGGAAGTATATTAAATCAAAAGAGATGAAACGCCCTTCAATGTTTTATTCAAAATGAAATGTAGCAGATTTCAGCTATGCCAAGAAATCAAAATCTTTTTGTCCCATTGTACCTCAACATTTGCGAAAAAGCTTTTTATTTTCATGGTCACAGACAGAAAATTGCCGAGGTAGATACTTTTTTTGCGAAACAACTTCTTTTTTTTTGCATTCAACCTTGGCTCAAGACCAACTAAAAAAAAATTGTATTATAATTTTGCAAACTACGAGCATAATTATTAAAAATTTTATGATAATTTGGCTATAATTTCTTCTTATTTAGTATCTGACTTTAATTATATTCTTATCTATTTAATGAAAAGTCTCAAAACGATATTATCCGGTGGAGGGCGTTTCGGTTTATGGTGTAGCAAGTACTAAGAAAGGATTTTGCAAAATTCCAGGCCACAAGTGAAAGAAGTGGTACGAAGTCGGCGTGGGGGAGTTTCCATTTTATCATAATATAGAAGACTTGAATTCACGCCATTCTATTTGCAGGCATTGCGATACTAATGAGGACGATAAATAATAATATTCTCATATTTATCTTCATTTTTATTACTTTGAAGGCAAAATAAATTTTTGTTTTTATTTTTTATTTCAAGGAAACTTCTATCAAGTCGTAAAAGTTGACTAGTCCATATAAAGTTTAATAGTTTATTTAATAAAACTTCTCATGTTTTCCGCACCAAGAGCGAAAATTTGCAATTAAGCTAGTTAAAGGCTGGTTCCTATGCTAAACTCCCCTAACCCACTTATAATAAAAAGTAGAGCATTTCAAAATCCCTTGCCACTCATTGACCACCTTCTCTTTCTGGTTATTGATTCGCTTTGGTCAACGACGTCGCTGCCGACGCGTCGCGTCGTCGCGACGTCAACGAGTGCAGCCAAAGTAAATGCCATGGTCTGGCTGAGAGTCTGACGTCGACGTCGTGGCCGTTGTCGTTGTCTGGTTCGTTGGACTCCGAGGAAACAACGCGAAATCAGTTAACAAACGGACGCGTCTTGAAACGGATGCGCTTGCGGGGCACAGAGCTTAGAGCATAGCTTACTACTGAGTACAAATAAAGCACATCGCAGAGATTCAGATTCATCATAGCTGCACAACGTATTATGCGTATGTGTGCTTTAGTAGAGCTTTAGAGTACTAAAACTAAGACTGGGACCGGGACTAGTGCCAAGCGAGTTTCCTTTCCTTTTGCGATCCGTGCAAATTGTGCGAATGATTCGGAATCGGCCCAAGTGGTTGTTGTTATTGTTGTTGTTGACATCGCCGTCGTTGTCGTCGGTCTTCGCAAAGTGCAAGCTTAAAAGTGAAATTCACTGAGTCGAAATGAAAATGAAATGTTTGCCCGCGCGAATCTTGGATCGATTTGTGACAATCGCAATAAAAAGGAAATGTTTGCAATTTAGCTAAGCACCACCAGAATTAAACGTGTGCTCCAAAGGATAATACAAAATCGATAAATTTGTTTATTAGTTGCAGTTGCGGTGAATTTTCACCTGAGTTCAAATTGGCGTGTTTTTTATGGTAGGTTGCAATACAATAAAGTGTATGTTTGTGTAAAATGGAAAGATATTTCATCATCTTTAAATGTGGGCTATTTATTTGGACAAAAAAATTAAACAGACTGCAGTGAATTTAAAGACCCCGAAATTACAAAAAAAAAAAAATACAAATACTTAACGCCTAAATTGTAATAATTTATTTTCAAATAAAATAATATATTCTTGAAAAATCGAGAATGTGCATTTTGTGGCCATAAAAGTTTTTCAACCGATTTAACTTGCGCATTTAAACATAATAAATAATTCTAATCATTGAAGAATAATTTTATTAAAAAATTATTTTAAAGATATTAAATTTTGTGACTTTTTAAGCTTTTAGATAAGTTAAAAAAGTTTATATGATATAACTTTTAAAATTTACAAATAATTTATCATGAAATTAAATGAGTTTCAAACTATTTAAAATAAAAAATATATATATATAATAATATATAAACATAGATACAAACAAGCCTAATATAAATAAATAAAAATTTATATTAACAATTAATAAATTAATAATTAATGCCATATCAATGAAAACACTTCTTCGAAGTGGTCAGTCTAGCTACAAACCAGCATAATTTAAATAAACAAAAATTAATATTAAATTATTGCCTCATGTGAGAAAACACTTCTTTGAAGAACTAAACAGTCTGGCAAATCTTCCCATATCATACTTGTCACTTTTTATCGAATTCCCTAAATGGTTTTTTAAACACGAAAATTAAGCAGAATTACTATCGCAAACTGGGAAAATCTTTCCCATACCCAACACGAGTCTACTCCACCAAACCCATTATTTTTATACCCTTGTACCGTATGGTACTAATTATACCCTGTACCGTATGGTACCAAGGGTATATTAAGTTCATGCAAGCCAAAATGTATGTAACATATAGAAGGAGACGTCGGAGACACCCCAAAGTTACCTAAAATATGATCAGGGTGAATAGAGAAGTCGATATACCCATGTCCGTCTGTCCGTCTGTCCGTCTGTCCGTCTGTTCCGTCTGTCCGTCCGTCCGTCCGTGTGAACGCCTAGATCTCAGAGATGGTAAGAGCTAGAGTTACCAAACTTTCACATTAGATCCCATATTATTCCATAGGAGGCAAGTTTATTTTATTTTTTTGATTATCGGGGATAAATTATATAGCTCCCATGGGGGTGTTTGAGACGACCTCGACAAAAAAAAGCGTTTTAGATGAATAATTCGTTTGTTTATGAAGATATCGTAACCAAATTTGGTATTCGAAAGTTTTTTATAGTTCCCAATCACTGTACCAAATTTGATCGAAATCGGTTGACTATATCATATAGCTCCCATAGGACCGATCGGCCAAAATAACTTTTTAAAGAAAAATTCGCTATATTTCGTTTTTTAATAAAGATATCCTAACCAGATTTGGCGTTTGGAAATTTTTTAGACCACTTAAGCAATGTGCCAAATTTGAACAAAATCGGTTGACTATATCATATAGCTCCCATAGGTCCGATCTTCCAAAAAATCGATTTTTTAACAAAATTTGTTGTGTTTCGTTTGTTTGTTAAGATATTGGGACCAAATTTGACATTCGTTAGTATTTTATAGTTCCTAAGCACTGTACTAAATTTAATCCAAATCGTTTGACTAGATCATATAGCTCCCATAGGACAATCGGTCCAAAACACGTTTTTTATACAAAATTCGATGTGTTTTGTTTGTTTGTAAAGATATTTGAAATAAATTTGGCATTCAGATCTTTTTTAAGGTATTTAAGCACTGTGTCAAATTTTATTGAAATCGGTTGACTATATCATATAGCTCCCATAGGAACGATCGGTCAAAAAAAAAAATTTTTGCTTAAAAATTCTTCTGGTTTTGGTTTTTTTGTGAAGAAATTGGACTTTATTACAAGCTAGTGGTACAGGGTATCCTAAAGTCGTCCGCGCCCGACTTTACGTCCGCACATTTATCTACATATTTATCTGTTAAGATAGGCATCCTAACGAAAAATGCGGGCTTCGAGCGACCTCGTCGTTGAATCCCGCATAGTCCACATTAAATTAATACTCTCTATTATCAATAAAAACATTAAAATTGATTTGCTCTACAAGTAATGGCTAATGATAAAAAATAACCGAACTGATTCTTATTTTATATGTCATTAAAGTGTGCATACGGAACTAAAATCTTGCGATAAAAAAATTAAGTCAGGTTAGCCACGCTGCAGTAAAAATTTTAAGTGTCGTATTTAAAAAAAAATAAAATAAACTATAGAAAAAAGAATTGTTCGAATTCTGAAGACCAAAAAAAAACATTAGGAAAACTTAATTTTTGTTGGCAAAATAAAAATTTATAAAAGCTATAAGTGTTTGGTAATCCCGTTCAATTTAGGAAGCTCCGATCTATTTTTTTAAATAAGCTTCACATTAAAAATTAAGATTTTGGAAAACACATTTCATTGGCCTAAAGCTTATTTATTTGGCTAATCATTAAATAAATATTTATTTTATTTTTTTTTTAAACGCTGGGGTCAACATCAGAATTACATTTTTGGTTTCAATCAAAGGTCTAATTATTTTCATAATATGATGCCTTTTTTTTTATTTTCGCACAATTGCTTGATAAATTACGAAATAACTAGTTTTAACTGACCTGTTTTATTAGAATCGGTTGAGTAGTATTTTTCTTCATTTTTTAAAATCTAGAGGAAGATGTCCCAAAAAATAGTTTGTTGTAATTTTTTAACCATTACATATGTTTTCTTAAAATACACTACGTTATTTTCGACTTTTTGTTTTTTTTTTTTTTAATTATTTATTTAAAAGTTAACAAAACATATTGTATAGATTTATTAAATATAATTATTGTATTGCCTGTAAAATAAATTTTTACGGTTACAATTTATTTTTATCAATGATAACAACACCGCGTATACGTAATATAAAACTACATAAACAATTTTGTTTATAGCTCGGACTGGAAGTATTCAAAGATTGTTTTAAAACAGATACGTTTAATAAATAAAAAATATAAATGTAAAATACAGCAATATGTCTGATCCGATGCAAAACTACATGATGGGAATCATTTTTAAAAATTTCGTGATTTAAAATTTTTTATTATTTCTATACGAAAATTTGAATACTTGGATATTCAGCTAATTAAATATTGCTTATAGATTTATACTAAGAATAGTCATTCTATTTTTACTAAAATGATGTAAGTTGTTCCATGAAAGAAATTTTTTTATAAAACTTTGGAGTTTTTAGACAATTTTGTATGCTGCAAAATTTTTGAAAAATATTCATAAATTTTAAAATAATTGAAAATTTAGCTTCTAGATCTCTATTTTGAAAACTTTTGATTTTTATTTGAAATTTTTATATAATCCGAAAACTTGGAGAGTGATAAGAAAAAATGTAGAGTCTGCAGATTGTAAAATTCCAAGAAAGATTTCAATTAATTTTAAAAAAGTCTAAAATTTAACTGTTATACTATTCTAGTACGAAAAAAGAGAGGAGAGATTTTGTAGAAATGAACCACGAAATTGGTATGTGTTAAAGTAAATTGATTCAAAGGCAAAAAATATGAAAATTTTCCTTAGCTGTAATCTTTCAAAAACGGGTTATTTATTTCTTTAATCTGTATTCTTTTTTTAAGAATAATTTTTTGACAACTTAGATTAAAAAAAAATAAAGAATCCTTTTTCAATGTAATTTTAAAATAAAATGGTATATATTTAACATTTTTACCAGTAATCTCCTTGATTTTCTAAGAGTTAGACTATTTTAGTGCTAGAAAAGAGAGAAGAGGTTTTGTAGAAATGGACCACGAAATTTTTAGGTATTAAAGCAAAATTTTTAAATAGGCAAAAAAAATTAAAATTTGAGTATTTAAACTGTGCGCGGCAGTAAGCTTTGAGAAACACGTTTTTTTATATCTTTAATGTGTATTCTTTTTTTAAGAATAATTTGTTGATAACTTATATTAAAGAATAATATAAAGAATACATTTTCATTGCATTTCTTTAAAAAAAATTACATATTTAATATTTTTATTATTTATTTCCTTTGATTTTCTAAGTAACTTCCTTATGTATGGTGTGTCAACCATCATTCATTATCGATAAAAATTAAAATATTACCATTGCTCAAAATAGAAAAATTAAACAGCAGGAATATATGCATATGAATTAGAAATAATTAACAATTCAAAAAATGAACCAAAAAATTAAAAGTAAAATCATTCGAATAACTCAAAAGCAGACCAAATTAGACACGATTTTTTTTCGATAACCCAATCCTGCAATTAAAGCGTCATAGACATTTTGCCGCTCTCTTCTCCATATATAGACAATTGCTTTAATATTCATGAGTGTTGCTAACACTTATACGAAAAAAAATTAAATTTCCAAATAAGATATCATTATCTTCGAAAGTGCGGCTCAATGTTGCTTGCAAACTAAGCAGCCGGCCATAAGATAAAGTCGATTGTTAATAGCACTCCAGTGACCCAGACAAAGAGACAAGGATACAATCACTCATGTTCGCGTCGTGCGACACCGGGAGGCAGTTGCATTAGGTGCTTGTGCTTAGCAGCTTGCCACTGGCGCTGATTATCAAGTAACTTCGTATCCGAGTGTAGTCTGTGTGTGCGTGGCGTATCTGTGTGGTGTGTGTTTGAGTACTTTGAGTGTGTTAGTTAGTGTGCGCGCATTTGTCTTTCACTTCCCAAGTGAAGATGACACTTCTTTAAATGAAATTCAACTGCCGCACAATGTTGTTGCCTGTCGCCTGCCGCATGCAACTTGGCCAACACTTTGCTGTTGCTGTACTTGTTGTTTTTTTTTCTATTTTTTATTTTTATTTAAATTTTTTTTTTAGTTTTTTGAATCGTCGTCTTTTCTTTGCGCTTTGGCTGCAATTAGTATTTGTCTTTGGCTAATACGCTGCCATGTTGGTATGCATCTGTGCGCCAGTTTGTCTCTTTTTTATACTTGTCAGTTATAGATTAGAAGGGTATATTGGTTATGTGCAAATACAAGTAACAGTGTAAAGGAAGTATTTTCGAACTTCTCTTTTCGATTAGCAAAGATGTTACACCCATGGGACGTAAGCCTAGCTAGGCAGCTTTAAGAGTTTATATACTCCGACTTTAAATCAAGATTATTTTTATTCTTTATCCTGTAAAGTGTCCTTCAAGAACTACTTTACCAAGGAAGCTCGGAGATATACTGATGCCAATCCTTCTCGGAAACAAGAAGCTTAGTAGTATAGTAATTTGACCGGCTTAGAATTTGTTTTTTCGCCTTCACCAAGAAACCACATAATTTTTAACGATGTTAACTAAATTTTGTTGGACTTCTTTACCTTAATTATATAAAAAAAGCCTGTAAGGTCTTCAAATGAGCAAATCTTAGCCAAGTTGCTCGTATGACCTTGAAAGTAAATAACATCAATGGCCTTATACAAAATATTTAAGTCATCCAATATGCGAATCTGTACCAAACTAAGCAGTTAAAGTTTATTTAAAAACTTTGATTCGCAAAAACTTTTAGTTTAGAGACTAACCCATTATCTGATAAGATATTTCCTAAACCTCTTCCGCTTAACTTCGTATACACCAATATTTGGCTATGTATCTCTCTAAACATCGTCTTCCGCTTAATTCAGTACACATCAAACTGTGATGTATGTCATTCGGAAACGATTCAAGTATCAAAACCTGGGATGGATATTTGATACAATATCCAAAATGACCGTAGAACATGGTATTTTGAAGCTGCGAACAATCTTTGTATATGGACCCTAAGAGGAAGGTGGTGGAAAAAAGGCAGATTTTCTCCCCCTACTCCGAAAGAGAGAGAGAGAGAGAGAGAGAGAGAGAGAGAGAGAGAGAGAGAGAGAGAGAGAGAGTTATATGTATTTATGACAAAAAAAAAAAATCCCAGTGAAGATTGTGAAGAGAACTTTATGAAAAAATAAGTAGGCTTTTTACCTTACCTATATACAGCCTGTACTTCAACAGTTGGGGAAATCGAATACTTGGCTTTTGGACAAATCTAGTTCGGAATTAGAAATATACACGAATTTTTAACTATAAAAAAGTTTAAGCTTATTAAGATTAGATATGTTAATCTAAATGTTAACACGTCATGGAGTAATTAACAAAATTGACCTTCCAAAATATAGAGCAATTGGGTAACTGTGGAAGACCCTTTGGAGAAGCAAGACACATCCGAAAATAATCTATGGTTTATAAACCTGAAAATGAATATTAAATATTTAATTTATATAGGATAACCATATTTCATCGACTTAAACCTATTTTATCGATCCATCAGTCTAATTGCACGATAGTTTGCGAGTGGATGAAAGTTGGCGGTTAGGCACTAGGGGGACGAATCTGATCATTTAAAGCTACAATAGAAAAGATTACAGGAAAAAGCTATATTGAAATCACATTTTATGAAATTTTAATTCTTCAGAACTGTATACAGGCCAAACTGTAGATACAAAATTCGGGGCCGGATAAAAACGAACCTGCCCCTCTATTTCAAATTTAGCTTGAATCATTCAGAACCCAATGATAAGTACGATAGTAATTACATAGAGCCCTTGAGAAAACTCCGGAACCGGGGTATTGGCCAGTATATAGGTTTAAACAAGGAATTTACGGGGTTGGTCTGGTAAGTCTTAGCCTAAAACTAAGCTAAGAGTCCGATTCGGCGAAGCTTTTCTTATACCTATATACAGTTCTAAAGTTCTAATAATATATAAACTATCATTCAAATACGAAACTTTTATGATAAATATTTCTTATTAATTCTTGGCTAAATAGATTTTACTTGGAAAAATAGAATTTAAAAACGATTTAATAATTTTTAAATCTTTGTTTTCATGCATGATTGTATGAAAAGATATCTTACAAATTTAAGAATATGTTCTTCAGTCGGCTCTTTGGAGAGTATACACTGAAACCAAAAATACTACAAGACCCAATTAAAGAGCATTCCAAATTCGTTTACGCCCGACTTTATCGTTTTGTTTTTGTTGTTATTGCTCTTGACCACTTGCAGCTGTTGTTTTTGTTAGTTTGTTTGTTGTTGTTGGTGTAGTAGTTTCTGCTACTATTTACGCAGCATCTTTTGCTTTTTACTTCACGCATAAAAAGTGTCGCACACTTGAATGAGTCGCGTCGTCTCCCCCGCCCAGATGTCGTTGTGATCCCCCTCCACCTACATCATGTTGTTGCGCTTGTTTTGTATCCATCTGTCTGTCTATAAGTCTGGATTGTCTCTGTTTATCGGTCTCTGTTTGTTGGTCGATTGGTTTCTTGGTTTGTTTATGTTGCGGCTTCTTTACGGTCCGCATCTTTAGTGTGTTCGATGCATTAAGCGACCATTTAGCAGCTGTCGGTTTAAGTGTGTCCAACATGAAGCATTTGAAGTTTGAGGTTTTCGACTTAGTTAATTTACGGTAGTGGGTGCAATGTTGCTTTTTTGGGAAAATCTTATAGAAGGATGTGGTCACAACTATGCAGAGTTTTCAAGTAAGAATACAAAATGTGGCTCTAATGTATGAGAGATTTAATACGGGCCATGGACCTGTCAAGATTAGCAATGACCGAATATTTGAAATAACCTAAGAATACCAAATGCACTCCCCACATCTTATTGTCGATTAAAAATAGTTTGATTAAAAGTCGAGATAACGCATATTATTACTATCAATTACTGTCGTACCTAAAGAACAAAATGACTCGAGCTAAATATATAATAGAG
>JBAMAX010001672.1:0-248556 GCA_037043745.1 Chymomyza amoena | reverse complement strand
TCATATAAAATAACCACTGTCAAAATTCTTAGCGCCAAGAATTTCACCCATTGGTACGCAGTTTTAGTGCTGCCCATTTATCGTAAAATTGACATGTAGATGGCGACGGGGAAAACTTCAGCTCAAAACATTAATGAGCAGCAACTTATTTTGATTGCAGAAACATGTCGGGTAGGCAAACCAAGCACACAAATTTTCACTAAAGAGCAGAAAATTGTCGTTTAGGGACCAACATTCCAAATAATATCTTGAAAACACCCGAGGACATGTGAATAATTAAAGTGTAATATTTACTCACTTCAAAATTTATTCAGAAACTAATTTTGCACACTCAGCTCTGAGTATTAAATATGAATATCGTCATTTTCCATTTTTTCTTGAGTTTCGCAAATAACTAGTCCATAGTGGCAATAATAATAATATATATTAAGTAATATTTTCATATAGCGATTCATTACTTTATACACTTCTAACCAACTAGTGAGCCCGGCAGACGTTGTCCTGCCCAAACTTTTTGAAAACTTTGAAAGTAAATAAACATCGTAAGATTCTCTAGTTAGCTTAACTGGAAAAATATAAGATTTTTAGATTTGTTTGCAGCTCGATTCAAACTTGCACCATCATTAGTCGAATGTCGCGCTTCTCGGGTCTGTCTTAACCGAATTCTTTCACAATCGTTGCGATCTTCACGTTCCTGGGCAGTACAATTAGATTGATAATTAATTTGATTCGCTGCATTTCTTCCAATTGAAATATATCATGCCATAATCGATTGGAAAACGGCATTCCCAATCGTCCTCATGCTTTATTACCCATCGCCAAGCATAGATCATCAATATGAATTAAAGGTTCATTGTAAGCTTTAGGAGCAAATTCCATCACCGGATTACGTTTTGCTTGACAAACAACAACATCTTCTGATAAATAATCTTGACATTTTATCCACAATTCAGATGGATTTCATGGAAAACATGTTGCCTGGGGTTTTGGTAGCATTTTGTTCTTCGGAACCATCCCATAACATTTTATGCCTTGAAATTCCGGATAATGCTGCGCTGTGGCCTCAGCTAGACCGTGCTCTGGTCCAAGCGTCGAGGGAGAACAAGTGCCTGACTCTATTATTTGAACCAGTCTACAGTTCATTGCCCTACCGGAATCTTCTTGGAGGGTTCAGCCAGAGGATTTTCGCCAGCCATAGCTGGGTTTTCAGCCTGCCCTCGTACCAAGCACGTGTGTCAGCTCGTAGGATTTACAACCTAAATGAATGGTGCTGGAAACTGCCATAGGCTGATAAGGAGTTTTAGCAAAGCTACAAAAGTTGCTCCTTTATTCAGGCTGCATTTTGCAACTTACAATATTGTGTGTATACAATATTTAATGTCCTGTGTTTGGTAAATGTGTGTGTAAGTTAAGTGTTTTTTTTTTTTGTATCATGTTTTTTGTATATAAAACTATCCAGACTAACGTTCGTATTGCTTATTTCTAATTGCAACAAAAACTAAGCATCTACGAACGTTATATTACAATATCTTTATATATCTGTAGTGTATCGGTTAGTTGTAGTTATGTGTGCTATATACACTTTACAAGGCATATTTGGTGTTAATAACGGGTCCATTTTGTACCATGGCATCCTTATGAATCTGATACTGTAGTTTGGCTTCCCCTAATGGCAAGTTTTGTTTAATAGTATTCCCAATGGCGAGAACGGCCTGCTCGTTGCTAGCGTTTCGAGTCCAGAGAGCTGCGAAAAAAAATAATAATTATGGAACTATATAGACGGATCATACAACTTACAAAGTTTATTGGACTTGCTGCGTATGTTGATAACAACACCACAAATCTCATCGGTGCATTCGTAGAGGTTTCCTATAACACTCAGCAACTGCAGGGTTAGAACAAAAACAAAATAGGCTTTTACAACATTGTTTGATTTAATTACAGATTTTTAAAAAATTACCATTTGTTGCCACATTACATCAGTATTATTCGTAATTTTATCCAATAGGATAACCCAACGCCCACCTTTCTGGTTATTCTCATCCTCCCACATTGGACTAATCAGAAGAAAAAAGAAATATATACAAACTAAGCCACAGAACAAGCAACTAATCAGCAACTTACCGTATACCCTGCTTAAAAACCATATAGTCGTTCATGGGCTTCAAGTATGATGGTGGTTTGATAAAATAATATACACTATAAAGATATTTGCAAACATATACTACGTGCATATATATGTAAACACCTTACTCATAAAACGCACCTGAAGAAATCCTCAACGGTGTTAAAACTGGTTATTTCGTTGAGACTGTCGCTCCATGACTTGGTGCGATCATTCTCCCAGTGCCATAATGTCCAGATGTTGTTTAAAGGATGCTTAAAATTCAACTCATGGTCTATGAGACGCACAAAACGATTGATGGAAGGCTTAAATTCCTTCAGCTCTTCTTGCTGCAATTCTGCGTTGAAATTGTTTACGGAAAACATTTTTATTTTCTAAGTATTGAATAAAATTATAAAACCGATTTTTGTTAAGAATTTTCGTGATGCCTTGTCGAAAGCTACGAACTGAATAATAAAATGAATTTATTTTCTAGCACGTATATGATACAAGTGACAGCCTTCAGTTGACAGCACTGCAAGTTATCGATAATAAACGATAACACATTTTTGATACTTTAAGGTGACCTTATCATGTAAAAGTTCAAATCAGAGTTGTATACGGATTTGTGAGTATTCTATTGATTTACAAGAAATAAAGATTTTTCGTCGAATATAAGAAAGAAAAGAACTCGTTGTATGTAGTGTGATCAACTCAAGTTTGAGCGAAACCGGAACAAAAAAAAGTACTAAAATTCTGAACATTTGAAAACAAAACTGGCCACTTTTTTGTTTTTAGCAAAAAAACGTTATTATTTAACTTAAATGTATTAGACGATTAGTGATAATTATATAATACTAGTGAGCCCGGCAGACATTGTCCTGCCCAAACTTTTTGAATACTCTTAAAGTGAATAAACATCGTAAGATTCTCTAGTTAGCTTATCTGGAAAAATATAAGATTTTTAGATTAGTTTGTAGCTTGATTCAAACTTGCAACATTATTAGTCGAATGTCGCGCTTAACTGGTCTATCCTAACCGAATTTTTCCAAGTTCACTGCGTTCTTCACGTTCCGAGGCAGTACGATTAGATTGATAATTAATTTGATTCGTTGCATTTCTTCTAATTGAAATACATCATGCTTTGATGGATTAGGAGATGGCATAATTTTCGAGCAGCATAATTCTTCAATATGAATTAAAGCTTCAGTGGAAACTTCCTGCGTAAATTCCATCACTGGCTTGACGTACTCGAAAAAAAAAAATCTTCAGATAAATAATCTTGATATTTTATCCACAATTCAGGTGATCATTTGATGGAATACATGTTGCCAAAATAATCGCAAATAGAACACATATTTGATATGGATGAGCAGTAATAGCAGCATCTGCCAAATTTTGATCTCAGTGCACATCATTTTCCAACAAACTCAATTTTTGACATGCCTCTCGATATGTTGCACACAATACACCATTCACTGTTCTCAATGATTGAATACCAGTTTTTGTATATTTGGCAAAACATATACACACAAAAACCGATATTCACAAAAATGCGTATATCGCACGAGTTAATATACAAAAACACATCGAAATAGGCTTAAAACCTTCGCATTGGCTACTTCTAACACACGCCAAAATCGGATTTGAAACTCATCGACGCGTACATGAGAACACCCGTAACATGTTAAACATAAGTTTCTTTTATATATGTAGATTTATAGGAGGAGTACAACTTATAAAAAAAAGTAAATTTATTTGGAAAAGAAAAATGGAGGTTATAACTAATCCGCGTCTCTGGCAGTAATCATAAAAAATATTCAGTTTTGCACTTATTATTTTATATTCTTTTAAAAATCAGCAATTGGAACAAACAGCTGATTTTTATATTTACTTTTTGGCGTCATCTATTGTTAGCAGCGCCATCTACATATTAATTGTTCATATTATTATTATTATATATGGGCAGCACTGTTAGGACACCAACTCTACGCGTACAGGGTGGTCCATATACAAATTGAAATTTAATTTTGCTATAAAAACAAAACGGTTGAATATTTTTCAATGTTCAAAATTTTATTTGAAAGGTTGGTTCATGGCATTTATTTATCAAAAATAATTTTGGTCAAATGACCACCACGGCTGGCTTGGCAGTATGCCACTCGATCGGTCAAATTTTTGGGCACATTCTCGATTGTTTCTGGCCTTATCCTGGCAATAGCGGCACCAATCTCGTCCTTCAGCTCATTAATTGTTTGCGGATTGTTGGCATAACATTCATAACATTAACGCACCCCAAAGTTAATAGTCCAAACTCGTCAAATTGTAGCTTCTTGGTGGCCAATTCACAACGCCATTTCGGCTGATTAGGCGATTTCTGAAGATTGTGCGCAGAAGATCGATTATGGCGTTCGCTGTGTGGCACGGGGCGCCGTCTTGTTGAATCCAAATATCGTCCAAAGCTTCATCTTTCATTTTTTCGAGGAACCAGTCGGTCAACATTGAGCGGTAGCCCACACCATTGATGGTTCCGGCGGCTCCTTCTTCATTTTCGAAGAAAAATGGGCCGATGACGCCGCCAGACCAAATTCCACACCAAACAGTCACTCGTTGTGGGTGCATTGGCTCCTCGTGAAACGCTTGCCCCAGATGCGACAATTTTGCTTATTAACATAACCACCGAGGTGGAAATGAGCTTCGTCCGAAAAGATGATTTTTCGATAAAATTCGCCATATTCGGCTAAACTCAAGATTCACCACTTTGGAAATAAGTTTTTAATATTTCCCAACTTTCTTCAAGCGTATAGCGTCCCATTTCGTAAATGTCAATGTTTTTACTAAATAGCTACCAATATATGAATGATATTTGACGTCTTAAAAGTCAAATAATCGGTAGTTCAAATTCCAAACACTAGGTGGACCACCCTGTACAATTGGTTTTTGGGCACAAATAAGGAGCACTTTTTTCTTTCAGGCGGTTTTACACTGCTGCGTACTAGCCTTAAATAAATTAGTTTGTTTTTTGGTACGCAGCATTTGTACGCAAAAAATGGTGGCCACTTTTTTTTTTGCGAAATATGAATAGCTGCATAATTGACAACTAGATGACGCCAGCAGTAAATCTTCCGCCAGTTATTTTAATAACAATAAACTTGGGTAGGTAAATTATATGTATAAAATAAGCAAAAGAACAAAAAAAAAACCCAAATACAGAAAGAACAGAAACTCAAAAAAAAACCACATACTGTAAGAGAATACAATTAGTTTATCAAGCCAAATAAGTGTCAGTTTTTGTTTCGAAGCCTTTTCGATGCTGCGTACTGGCTTTAAAACAACAAAAAATTTCTCATTCAAAGACTTTTAAATTTAAAAATGCGACCATGTAAGAGTAATTTATTCAAAAATTAATCTAAGCAATTTCTTCTTAAGTTGTAGTTTAGGAAGTTTTTATAAATTCTAATAAGAGTATTAAGGACATACCCACACATGCATAAAGTTTTACACATTCTGCTGTTTTCTGGCAAATTGCAACTAAATAAGATATTTTTACGCGCTGAACATTTGTCACGTTTTTTTTTCGACTTTCTGTCCTTTTGTTACTTTTGTGTCCTTATTTGTTTCTTTTCCCTTTTACATGTCAATCTAAAATGCGTGCCTTTATATAAACGAATTTTATATTTTTTCATTCTATGGATACGTGTATGTGTGTGTGTGTGTGTGTGAGAGAGAGAGTGTGTGTGTGAAAATACCCAAGAATAAGTAAATTTAATGCCACAGCACGGGCTGCTCGAACAGTTGCTTTATCATTTTCACGTACTCACTTTTTTTTCTTTCTTTGTCCGTGTGTGTCGCTTGCAGCAGCTTCCACATTCATCAACATTTTTCCTGGGAAATCGGTTGGAACAACAATAGCAAGAACAACAACAACAACAACAAAAGCTGTTCAAAAAGCGCCAACAACAAATCTGACATAAAGCGTAATAATAATTTTTTTGCTGTTGAAATTGCTTTAAAATTGCTTCTTTTTTTGGGGGGTAGCCCCAGACAAGCTCTTTCCCTTTTTTTTATGCCCTATAGCCAAGAGGGTAAGGGCTATAATATATTTCACGAATATTTTGAATAGCTAGAAACCAGTCAGTACGGCTTAAAATAATATATGAATTTCGACTGCATTTCTTTTGAACCAAGCAGTGCTTATAATAATTGGCGATATTTTGTGATGTTCCTGTATAATCCCACTAACTAAAAATAGAATGCAAATAATCCAAAAATATTTGGAAATGGTTGGAGCATTTATGTGATGTGTTTCTGTATAATCCCACCAAATAAATATGTAAAGAATCCTTTCAAAAATATTTTGAAATGGTTGGGTGAATTTATTTGATGTATATATACCACAATACCATTCATTCAATTCCTAGTATGAATTGAATGATAAATGTATTTGTTACCGCAAAACAAAATGTATTCTTTTTTGAATAGACCTTTTGAAAAATAATATATACGATACATATTTTAGCTTTTGTTTCCATCTCAAAATATATTTTTTCGTTTTGATTTGTTGCTATTCCTGGTACAAGGTAAATACCTAAATGTACAGAGCGAAAATAAAATCGATGTTGCCATATTCGCTTGTATAACAAATCTGTTTGTTTAAGATCAAAAAAGCTCGAGTGAATTTTAGCATAATTAAGATTTAAGCAGGAGACAGTATATCATATGCCTCTTTAATGGTTAAGGTATCTCAAAGTCAACCGCGCTGGACCCTAACTTACGCTATACATTTTTTGTATAAAACATCCTATACCATATAGAAATTTCAATCTCAAAAAGAAACAGAGCGGTTTTTTTTAACTCTTCTATTCATAAAAATATTTCTATTCATAAAAATATTTTTAACCTAGGTAGTTATATAGTAAGCCAAAAAAAAACCAACTGAAAGACTCTTTTGTCTTAAAGCTCAATTTAACCCACCAAAATATGTTTGTGAAAAGGCAACAGTTAACAAACTTGGTATTTACGGTATTTTATTTTTATTCAATCTTTCTATGAATAGCATCAAATAAAATCTCTTGGAAAAGAGCAGAGTACAGGGTATAATAATGTCGACTTGTTCTTTTATTCTTAACTCTGCATGTTTGTCGTTGGCTACGTTGTGCAAAAATCAAAAGGTTTATGCTGTAAGATCTTTATTGTAGAGTATACGCCTTGTCAACAATTTGCATTTTTGAGAAAATCTTTAAAGTCAACGTATCCAAAAAATGTAAAAGAAAGTTTAATTTTATCAAGTAGGTCAGTATAAGAAAATTTCTATTAAAAAACTACAACTTAAAGAATTGAATGCGTAATATTTGTGTGCCAGTGCTGCCCAATCTTGTCGTTTTTTTAACTTGCGTGATAGTAATATTCGTTTTTAAGCTCCTTAATATTTTAGTGGCCCTCCTTTTGTTATTATATAATTATTTTTTGTTCTATTGTAAAGTTTGTGCTTTTAGTTTTTCTACCCGTCATGCATTTTGCTATCTAAATAACTAGATGCGAACTACATCTGGCGCCATCTATAAATTTTTATTATTAATTAAATTATAAGAACAAAAAATTAAAAGTAATATCGAAAATTCCAGATGGCTGAATGACACGAAAATTTAAAAGAAGAACGAGAAAGTACTGACAATGGCGTGAAAAAGGAGCTTGCACAATGTTGACTTCTAAACTGGAAATAGCATCAGGGCCAGGGGAAAATGAAAATTTCATGGACCTATGAGATTGTAAAGCAACGGTTTATAAGATCTGTGGATAAGCAATAAGGCTTGAGTTAGGAAGATTAAAATGATTGTTATGTTAAAGTGTTGACAAAATAGATTATTTCGTGATTTTAGAGTTTCTAGAAGAACAAGCATTTTTAAAGTATGGCAATGCGGGAAAAAGGGAAGACATTGCAACACTGCGAAAATAACACTAGTCGACAAATTTCACACTTTTTTTTCCCCTAGAGATGAGACTCATATTTTATGTTTAGGCAATGTTTCAGCATTGAAAATCCGTACTTTTATTATCTTCTCATAACTTGTTTCTTTTCTAGGACTTTTTTAGTGAAAAGGGACCTTTTTCAAAAAACGGTTGCACATATGATGGCATAAAATCTGTACTAAATCGAATCTTTTCTAAAATTTTTTTCCTTAAAAGCATAATAGACTAATTTTCGGTAACCTGAAGAAAAAACTACAGCCGAAACTCTGTGCCTGAAAGCCCAAAAAACACAACTTTTTGGTGACTTTTCTTCAAATATAGCAATTTCTTTCAGAAAAAGTCTTTGACACCGAGAAAGTTTGCCATTTTAAAGTTTTTGTCATGATATGTAGATGCGATTTCTGTATAATTTTGCCTTTTTATGGTAAAAGATGACTGATTTATTGAATTTTTAGCCAGTAGTATTTTTATAATTTTAAGCCTCCAAATTTTTTTGAACATTGGGAAACATTTTAAAGCACTGGTAAAAAAAAGGTTTTTGTGACCTTAAATGTATATGATACTATTAGTAGTACTTTTAAAATTGATGTTAAAATGGCAAAACGATGAATCATGTCTAGTTTGAACTTATTATCTTTCGATTCCGAATGCTTATTTATCATTTTTAGAGGTTTTCTATTATGAACTTTTACTTCTACAAATCTGAGAGTTACCCACTTTTATTTTTTTCTCAGTGAATTTACACGCATAAAATAACATTAACATTTTTTTTTTATAGGGAGAGATCACTTTTGGATTTTGAAAATAGAAGATAAAATTTTGAAAAATGTACAAAAAAACTTTAAAATACAAATATAATTTTTTTTTAATATAATATTTTATCTGTCATAGTAAACAAAATTCGCGTCAATATCTTTATTCGTTGATCAATGTCAAAGATCGTCAAAATCGGTGAAATCAGGGAAAAAGTGACCCGCTTCAAATTGCTGCCTAAGAGAAGTAACTTTTAGAAGTAGACCGTAGAACCACTTATCTTAAATCTTTTATAAGAACAAGACTTAGGATTTTTTAAACTAGACAAACTGGGCATAGACTAAGTCGGGTTAGAGGAAAAACTCAGAACTAAAATTTTTTTATTTAAACTATCATTTGTTGAAAGAAGGTCTTATAGTAGGTCAGTGGTGTAAACAACTAAGTTGTCCTAAATAGTCTGTTCTCTAACTCTAATGACAATTCCATAACTCTTCAAAATTTCACTAAATAGCGGAATACCAAAAAGAAGAAAAGCATTAAGCTGGGAGGTAGGTTATATTACAACAATTTAAAATCAAAATACAATCGTATTAAATCATCTAGAAAACAAGCACTGAACTTACCTCTCAACGGACGGGTGTTTTTAAACTCCCGTACTGGCGCAGCCTCTTAGAGCTACACAATCCTAAGAAGATAACGAGATTATTTTAAGGCTTATCATCTACGTGGCTGCCAAGAAGCGCGGCCTTGTGCAAAATTGAAACGACACAAACAAAATGGTTAAGAACTTTTTTTACAATCCGTTTGAACTGTCTGTTTGGTAGAAAGTTTTAGCCAATGTGTCAGAAACGGATAAGGGGTTATTTATCAACATACTTGCAGATCCGGGTAAAAACGATAGGAGAAAGAGCGGCTTTCAATATTAAGACTTATCATTTGGCCTCTTATAGGATTTATAATAGAGACTCAAGAAATTCTTCAGGATCTCTATAAATAATAAGATTACACAATAGTTAGTCCAAAAATTGTTTGCCAAGTGGTACAGAGCCATGTGAAAGTGTTTTAAAAACACATAAACTAAACTCCTCTAGGAAACGTCGAAAAGCGTCCCAGCAGGGCTTTGTATTCATTCTATCATTCTGTCAGCCGAGCACTTGTTTAATATATTAACAACGAGATCTCATCATTCCGGGCTTTATTCTATTTATTCAGTTGGGCTCACAAAACAATTTTTCATAAACATGACAGCTAAAACTAACATTTATAATATTTTTGTAGAATACAGAAATAAAATTCATCATCATTGAACTCATTTTCATTAAGACACTTATACAGCTAGTTAGACAAAAAGTTAATTACATTGACTTAATATGAGAGCGTAGAAGCCAAGTTGTTGACGGTTGACTGCTAACCATTAACTGTTGACTGTTTTTACTGCGGCTGCCTGTTGACTGAATGTAGCCTTTTGACTGTCATTGGCCCTGGAAGCCACATTAATGCGCGCATTTTACATACTTTTTTGGTTTCACCTTCAAAAAACTTTTGCCACAAGGCAATTCATAAAAAGGGTAACCATGCCGCATACGTTTGGATGTGGTTGTGACTGTATGTATGTATATGTGAGTGCCACATGTCGTATGCGTCATCATTAATAAAAACTAAATAGATTGAAGCAGTTGTAAGTGTATGTGTGGCTGTATGTCTTTGTGAGATGGTGGCCTTCAGTACGTTAAGCCTGTGCAGCGCTTTTACTGGGGACAGTCGCCACCAGCAATACTCTGTAGTGCCTTTTAAAAACGCTAAAGTATAAATTAAGCCTGTTTTGCTATCCTTTAGATATAGAATCAGTTAAGTCTCAATAATCTCGATTAACATTGTAAAATAAAAAAATTTTCAGTTCTAGCTGCTTATAAGTCACAACTGGTTTAAGCACGAGTTGCCTCAGCTTGATTTTATTACTAATAATTTCAACCAATTTTTAATTTTTTTTAGTAAATGTAATTTGATATGATTCAATACTATCAATTGTTTCATTTTTATTTCCCAATTCCTTAGATAAGGGCAAAAGTGCAAAATAATACAATTTTTTTTCGATCTCACATAAATAATTGTCACAATAAAAAAACATGGTGCTTTTTTCTTATCCATTATCTCTCTTTATTTTCAAATTCTTGAAATGAGTTGCGTGTTTCGGTCTGAAAAATTTGTATCCAAGTTGTTGATTGGTCTTGCTTAAATCTTAATCAAAAAAATATTTTATATGTACGTATCCAAGAATTTGACCTTATATACTATATATAGACAAAGAATAAAATATTAGATAGAAATAAAACGAGGATTTTTATTAATATATATATACCCCCTTTGCAAACTGTGTGCTTCGCACGGCAACCCCCATGCAGTCTTCTTTATACAATTTAGAACATGCAGACCACAATGTTTCCGTAATGTTTATATCATTGTCAGGTTGAATTTTCATTGCTTTCATCTCGATCATCTTTACGTGAGCGACTAGATAGTGACTATGCTGAACGTTCCCTTTTAATATTTAAGTTAACAAATGAATAATGAAATATGAAAGTGACGCGATAATGCCGAATTTTTAAAATAGATTTTTTTGAAAGTAATAAAAATTCGAATTAGTTTTACAATTCCTAAGACTGAAAACGTTAATTTTCTCTCTAAAACGAGTATAATATTGATGTCGAGAAATTCATATTTGACATTTATTTTGAGTATTGAGAGTCGCCAGAGGGCGATTTTGTGCGTTTTCTTTCATTTTTCCGTTTAAGATTGTTTTGCTTTTTTTCTCAAAAATCTTAAGAATAAAAACACCTTTTATTTATAGTGGTTCGGATAAAATCTGTATCAAATAAATATATTACAAACTATTTATGAGTCTGCTCTTTATATATAGTATACATATATATTCATTCGTAATTTATTTAAAAACTAGTGAGCCCAGCAGACGTCGTCCTCCCAAACTTTTTGAATACAAGAGTATAAACATCGTAAGATTCTCTAGTAAGCTTATCCAGACAATCATAAGCTTTTTGGATTAGTTGACTTTTATGACTCTCAAAAAAGCCGTATGGCCGAACTTAAGTACTTCTTAAAAGAGCTCCAATCTCTATTAAATTCATGCACCACAGAAACAACATTTCAACCCCTTTGCGACTACGCTTCTGTCTGCACTTAATGTCCAATACTGCAGTGTTGAACAATTTTCTACTATTCTATTTTCACGATATTCGCAAAAATGCGTATATCTCAGAACCAATACGCACAATCACATCGCAATAGGCTTAAAACCTCCGTATTGATAACTTCAAACACACGCAAAAATCATATTTGAAATTATTCAACGCGCTCATGAGAACACCCGTAACACGTAAGACATTAACATTAGTTAATCTGACAATAAACACAATGCCACACAAAAAAATAATTTTAAAAAATTTGTCGAAAAAATTACTAATTACAAATTACTATAAACCTTCTACACACTATAACAAACGAAATTAAAAAAAAATTTGGCAAATTCGTTCAGCCGTTTCAAAGTTAAGCGATCATAAACGTACAGCATGTCATTTATATATATATAGATTTTGGATAACTTGAAATATATGTAACTCACAAAATGTGAGTGATACGATGATAAACACACCTCATGTTCAAAAAGTAAGGTCAAGGTTTCAAATTTCGCGGGCAACGTATTTTCGATTATCGATTTTTTTATTTTGTTGTATTGGTACACTCTTCCCGAATATCTGTACCAAATTTCAAGTGAATGGCATTTTTTGTTTGGTTGTGAGAGGCGTAAAGGTTATAAGTATTTTGCGTGCCTAACGTATGGGTTCCCATAATTTAATCAAAACCCAAATTTTCTGAGCCGTTTTGTGCATTAAACTCTCCCATTAGGATTATGATGTCCTTCTTGCTTACACTTTGTAGTGTATTCTCAAGGAAGCTGTAAAATCCATCTTTTTCTACATTTTCATTGTACTACTCTAACATTTTGGTTTTTGGCTCTGAGAAGTACAGAAATAATACGCTCAGATACAGCTTTCCACGATATCAATGTATTTTTAAGACGTTTGCTAAGGTAGATACTGAGCCTCTGATATGTCCATCGCCATCGTCTGGCATGCCGGAGAACAAAAATTTGCCACCTCTATTATTGCCTAGTTAACCGCTGCCGTTTCACCGAACTTCACTTACTCCCAGCAAGTCAATTTTGAGTCTTTCGCAATTAGCAGAGAGCTGAGCAAATTTTCCAGCTTTAAAAAGCGTGCGCACATTCCATTGTCCAAATCTTGTCCCTTTAACATTGCAAAGTTTCGTCATCATATTTGCATTCCGTTCCGAGGCTTGTATTCTTGTAGATACTCGAATCAGTTGAATTTCAGACGCGACGGCTTATTGGACCGAAGCATCCTAGTTCGTTGGTAAGATTGCTACCTTTAATAAAAGAAATAATTATATTAATTCAATGTACTCCAGGCCTCCGAACTTGCCCAAAGCACGTTAATGGAGCTAGGTATTTCCCCCGAGAACCAGATGGAAAGGAACAGTTACCCCGCTGAACGCTCGGTCGCCATTGCCTCATATGTTTAAAACAGGGAACGCCGCGTCAAGTCCGAGGTTGACATTTGTATGGAGAGGCTTTTAGAGACGCATGCACATACTTTGAATCCCAAACTAATTTTCTTATAGGGACGCATTAAAATATAAACATTTTCACAAGATGTTAGAATAATGTTGAAATTTTTAAAGATCCTTAGGTTTGTCATACAAACTCATATATTAGGCGGGAGAAGTATTCATATTTCATTCCATGGATATCAGAATTTGCAGAATACGCTGAAAATTATTGCTTAATGTTACAAAGAATTAACTTTCTTGGTTTATTTTTGAACACTAAAAATTCTTGTTTGTCAAAAGCCTTAAACAAGGAAATAAATGTCCGAAAAATGGAATTTGTGACATTCCTTCGGCACCTATGGGTTTTACGAGAGATTTGGTTTCAACCCATATGCAAAATCTCTAGAGATTTTCAGTCCCGTATCATTTGTGTAGTGCCACATAAGAGCATTGAAAACTTCTTCCTTTGACCAGTCCTACGTACTGAAGCATTTAGTTCCGCTTGTGTGGGTGCTACTTTCACTTCTGCTGTCCCTTTCGCTGTTCCTGCTTTATTGTGTTCATTACGCATACACGCCCAAGACACACGCACGTGCAATACACACACATGCTAGCAAATACATGCATAAACACTTACACCGACACACACGCTTGTGTTAACACGTGTGTGTGCAGGAGCCGCCTTAATGTCTTGACTGGGTTTGGCTGCCATAAGGAGGCAGTTGGGGGCGATGCCAAGCACTCTGAGTACATTTCGTTTGATGCCAACTAATTAATCTTAATTAAAGTCTGTTGCGTCAACTTTAAGTAAGGGTCCTTTCTGGCCGTGCCCAGAGATGTATGCTATAAATATTTCTTTTATTGCATTTTGTTGTAACAATTATTGCAACTGTTGCGCTAAATATGTCTTATATACAGTTGTATGTACATATATTTAAGCTTAAAACAAATGGGATTTTTTTTGTTGTTGTATTTTAACATTCATAATAGACAAAAACAAACAATTTTAATTAAATCAAGAAGTAGCAAATGTCGAACAAAAAGTGTTAAAATAAATAAGATATGATATGAGATGTATGAATGCATCAGACAAAGCTGGCACAGAAACCAATTTCTCTACAATTTGATAAAATTTGCCAGTAAAATCAATTTTAATCCAAGAAAGTGTTACTTATTTAAAAAGTTTATTCAATTTATGAACTATATGTTCTTTATTTATTATATAAATCGAATGTTTTAATTAATGATTTTAAGATTTAACAAAAGGTCTACTAATAATCTTTAGTAAACAGGCCATTCGCTATCAATGTGCTTACCCATCTCGAGCATAGAAGTTACCACCTAAGATAGTTGTGGTACTAAATAATAACATTGCTAAGCACAGTCGTGGCTGAATATAGTGAAAACTCGATATAGTGACCAAAAAATTTGTACATAGGGTACACTATTTAGTGAACAATCGGAAGCCTCTAAATAGTGAACCAAATTTTGAAAGCATTTTTAAACAGAAACGAACGAAATAACACAAGAAACGAAAGCGGTTATTCCCCTTAATTGTACTTTTGCTTTAAATTGCTGCAAAATCAGCTGTTTCTCGAAGTTGTTACTTGTTTTGTTTACCTTTTCATTTTCCTACAAATATATTCTAATGATATCTTGCACAAATGTCAATTTCGAACAAATAAAATGAGCTTTAAACAGAAAAATGTCAACCTTCATATAGTGAACAGCATTGATACTGTGAAAAAGCCTTGCAATAATTAGTTCACTATATCCAGGCACGACTGTATTTAATTTGGCATATTAATAGATTTTTTTGGTGCCAAATAAAATTTTAAAAATTATCAAGCATTGCAACGCACAATTTTCTGCTCAGGTGGCAACGCTCGGCATGTCAGCGATGTTTGCGAATGCTAATCATTTGACAGTTAGCTCGGAAAATTTTAGTTTGAGAAGCTAAAGGCAAATCAGCATTGTGGAATAATAAAAATTTATTAAATTAAAAAAATATATATATAAAATTAAATGTAAGTGTTAAGCATTTTGCCATTCACAACTACTAATAGCTTGTCATTTAAGCTCATCAAATATATTTTATAGAAATTGAAACTGAAAAGTTGCAAAATATGCCACAAGTCAATCATTCAATAATTTCATAATAAATTGACTTTTTTAATTGATTATACAAATTTATGCATTTAAATAAGTGTCCAAATATATTGAAATAGTGTCTTAATAGTAGCAACTCTTTTCTGCTTTTTTCGTAAAAAATAAACATTCGAAAACAATTGTCATAGAAAGGAAAACACTGAGATTTCTGTGGCAGCTACAGTTTTTAATAGAGATTCGGCTTCAAGCCGTCTTTTAAAATCTCTGTATATTTCTGCGTATCCCCAGATAATTACACTTCAACTAAAGACATATTTAAATTTCCGAGTTATGTTGAAACTGATATTAACGAAAAACTAAAACAAGTACCTAAGAGCACGTTTATTGAAAATGCATCGAAAACTGTTGGTATTTTCTTGGTATTTTCTCGATCCAAAATTACCCTAAAAACTTTTTGTTACAAAAGTTAAACTGAAAGCTAGTGTAATTGATGCATTTGCTCCTTTCTTATTATGATTATTGAAAACAAAATATATATTGCTACAGAATATGATTTTAAGAAAACTGTGTTCCTATTTTTATTTTTGTATCTTTCAAAATTTAAAATATTTTGGTATATACCATATTGTATAAATAACTATCTTATTATAGTCGTGTATCTCATTTTTAATAACATTGCTGTTGATGTTGAATTTACGCTCATGTTATCGTCCATGTTATTTTTAACAACACAGCTCGTAAGCTGTTAAGAACGTAATCTTCTGTTAATGTTGAAATTATGCTTACGTTAATGCCATGTTACGCACTGTACTAAATTACAAGAGGCGAATTATAAGCCGATTTTATTAAAAGTAACACTCTTGATATATTCTCGGTCCGCCTGTATATTTTAAAAAGTTGCATTGTGCTACCAAAGCACTATGCACGCACATGCAAACATTGTTGTAAAAGAACTTTGTCTGGCGCACGAAAATAGTTAAACTATATCAGCTAATTAGAGAGAATAAAACGCCTCTAGGATATAGTACTTTCTAGCAAGAATGCACTAAACTATACATGTTACGCCCTTCAGTCATTGCGTCACAATATGTAAGACATATATAGTTGATTCTCATGATCCAACAATATCGAAGGTCACGCAAAGTGAGCTACTCAATAGATGAGAGGGTTCATATTTTGTATTGTAGCTACATGAAATAGTTGACCGATATGGATCAAACTTCACACAAACGTATAGATTCGAAATTAAATTGAATTCCGCGATAAATGTAGTTGCGAAATTCAGTACTAGTCAAAGGGACGTATTTCGTATAAAACAGTGCTTTCAAGGTCAGCTTTGTGATTTACCTTATGCTTATGGCTGCATGCTGTTCTGTTAATTAACATTTTTAATAATGTTAACTCATTATAGTATGCCGCTGCCATACAATTCTGTTTGAGATTATTTATTGTTAGAAAACCTTTTTTGTTCTTTCAAATATAACAACTAAATTTATGTGAGTTTAATTAAGTATAAGTCTTTATATTTATGTAAAGTTTGATCAAAATTGGTCCACTCTTTCACATAGCTGCCTTACAAAATGCGAACCAAATCCGAATTTTCGCGGCACTTTTTAAAATTCTTTGCATTATGAGCTGATTCGAATTAAAAGGAACACTCTTCAAATTTACATTAAGACAAAAATTGTGTAGTTTTTTAAAAATTATGAGAGAAACCCAAAAAAAAACGAGTTACTTCCCTCAGTCTATCTAATGGTTCTTTTCGACAAAGTTTCAAGTAGTTAGGAGTATGAAAATGTACTAAAACTTGCATATAATGCTATGTTAGTTATTTTTTGCCTTATGCTCAAATTTTTCATCCTAAAATAATAATTACATTGCTTACAGTCCAGCTATCTACATCACTTAATAAAATTATGCCGTAGACTAAAACATTACAATTCCAAATTATAATCGAGCAATTAGTTAAACCTAATTTTGTAGTCTAATCTGTTGCGTGGCTAAAGGAGCTAAAGGACAAAGTAAAATAGATGTGCACAACACGCTCTATTTAATTTTGCCCCATCCTTACTTTCAACTCCCTGATTATTATTACAAAATCGCACTTGTCCCACAACAACAACAAGCTGGTAAACATCCTTGAGTTATGCGGGTAATTAATTAACTATTTTTGCTGGCCAAAAGCATCTGCATGTATTATGCTTCATAATTATGATTATGACGTAAAATTTATTAAAGCAGATTCAGTCAGTTATGTGAAATGGCTTTAATTTATGGACGCAACTAAACCTGGGCAGACAAAAGACGGCGCAACCATTAGTTGCTCTTGGCCTAATTATTCATGTAGATCGATTAGAGGCATTAGACTAAACCGCAAAATGCTTTGAGCGGTAAATTTCTGATTAAATACTAATTACGGCACGCACATCGAGCCACAATTGCTGGTGTCTATATATAAAGGCTCTTTCAGCAAATGAATGGAATCGATCAAATCATTTCGAATAAAAACTTGAAAAGAAATTCAATTAGCAGCTAAAATTGATGATAAATTTTTTTTTGTCATAAGGAAAGCTGGAAAAATGAAAAAGGTTTTCCCCAACAAATTAATCAATAAATTCAACAAGAGTTTACCTGCTATGTACACATGTGCGTATACTTAATATTCTGGCTCAAAGTGGTTGCCCAGAAATGAATAAGTCAACAGCAACTCAATCAAAGACAAATAAACTGACAATTGAAATGGGGGCAAAATGAAACTATATATAAAAAAAATAAAAAACAAGTTTACTCAATTAATTTTTTACACTAACAAACAGACTGCAAAAACAACAACAACAAATTGACAGCCAAGACATTGAAATTGAAATAATACTGGGTTGGTACGAGGTCAGGCTGAAAAGTAGTTGGCCTGGCTGAGAAATCGTGAGGGAAAGTATTTTGTTTGTTTAACACTTTCTAATTGTTGACAATTCTTTCACAAGGTGAAAGTTTTGAGAAAGACTTGATGATGAGAAAAACAGGCAGTGTATATTGTTTATGTGGAACAATGATATGCGCTATATAAATATTCGAATTATTATTTATTATAGTCATAGTTTATACCGATGTTTGAGTATTAGGAAGCTGTCTGCCAGAGGATTGGCACGATTGAAAGACCGAGAAGGACCGTTACAGGACGTCCTATCGCAAATAAGGGAGACGGCTAGAGCTCTGGCGGAAAGAGAATATGCATCTCCCAAGCACTTTGGCCGAGATATAATCTTGAACTCCCTCCTGTGCTTCCTTAAAAACAGGATTAGGATGGTGGTAGGTGTTGTAACGGGGCACTGCACCATAGGCAACATGGCTGAGAGGTTCCCCATCACGATTTCTGATGCAGCTGCAGAGATGAGGAAGAGACGGAAAGCATCCAACACCTGATATGTGATTGCCCGGCGCTTCTTAGAAGACAAAAACCATTCTTTAAATATGTGGGTAGTCTGGCCCCTCTGCACTTAGCGAATCTGGCTGCTTTCCTCGAGTTCGAAAATGGTTCTGCAACATTAAAGAGACTTAAGCGATTAGGGAATGTACAGTTTTTGATAATTTTTCACTATCCTAACTTTTTTCCATTCCTTTCGTTCCCTTATTTTAATTAAACACAACAATGGATCTCATAGTCTCTGCGTGAACTCAGTCACTATCAGAGCTGCCCTTAAAACCTAACCTAACCATTTCATAAGAAAGTTCGGAAGCATTATTTCGTAGTCTTAGATGAAACCTGAATTCACAAAATCAGATCCGCTACCAAGAAACAGTCGAGTTGACGCAAAATTTTGTAAGAAATCAACACCAAAGAAGGCTAAAGTGAGTCTGAGCGCTAATAAGGTATTGTGATGTCATGGCAACCATTTGAGGTCTTGGCAACCACTTTTATATTAAAGATTCTATGAAATATTAAAAAAAAAAAGGAAAAAAAGCTAGTTTCATTTAATATGTTATGGAAAACTAGAGGGCTTCGCCTTCTGCTCGCTTCGCTCACCAAACCCCACCCCACCATCATCGCAAGCTGCTCAGGGGGGGCCCACTTGAAATTAAATTCCTTCTTTATTCTTCTCATACCTCTTCTTCGGGCGCGGACGACTTTGGGATACCATGTACCACTAGCTTGTAATAAAGTCCGATTTCTTCACAAAACCAAAAACAGAAGAATTTTTAACAACAATTTTTTTTTGACCGATCGTTCCTATGGGAGCTATATGATATAGTCAACCGATTTCAATAAAATTTGACGCAGTACTTAAATACCTTAAAAAAGATCTGAATGCCAAATTTATTTCAAATATCTTTACAAACAAACAAAACACATCGAATTTTGTAAAAAAAACGTGTTTTTGGACCGATTGGTCCTATGGGAGCTATATGATCTAGTCAAACGATTTGGATTAAATTAAGTACAGTGGTTATGAACTATAAAAAATCACGAATGTCAAATTTGGTCCCAATATCTTAACAAACAAACGAAACACAACAAATTTTGTTAAAAAATCGATTTTTTGGAAGATCGGACCTATGGGAGCTATATGATATAGTCAACCGATATTATTCAAATTTTGCTTAAGTGGTCTATAAAATTTCCAAACGCCAAATTTGGTTACGATATCTTTATAAACAAATAAATATCCATCTTAAATTTTTTTTTTTCGAAGTCGTCTCAAACACCCCTATGGGAGCTATGTAATTTATCCCCGATGTCAAAAAAATGAAAGAAACTTGTCTTATATGGAATAATATGGGATCTCATGTGAAAGTTTGGTTACTCGAGCTCTTACCATCTCTGAGATCTAGGCGTTCAAACGGACGGACCGACAGACGGACAGACGGACATGGGTATATCAACTTCTCTATTCAACATGATCACATTTTGGGTAACTTTGGGCTGTCTCCGACGTCTTACACCCTTCGAAAGTCACAACATCGCCTTAAAAGTTTGACATCAAAAGTTCTCTCCCAGCTAGTCAAAGAGCATAAAAAGCTCTACAACGATTATGAAGATTATGCTCTCTACAGTCTTTTGGTGTTCAAGCAAATTTTCCCATAACCTCAAAGCTGTATTTTGAAAAAAATGTGATAAACGAAAATTTTACTTTTTTTCAAGCTATTCATATATAGGTTTTAGGGCTTAAACCAAAATCTTCTGAGCTTTGGAGCGTGTTGAAGCGGCTTGAACTCTCATTTTATCGTCCTTTATTTTTTGGTACAGTTTTTACTATAATTTTCTAAAATTTAAAAAAAAAATTATTAAGTGTTATGATTATCTGTTCAATATTAATTTTAGCATATTGCTTTAAAAGAAAAAAAAAAAATCTGCTTATGCTAGCCAAGAAGTGTTTAGCCAACCCTCGTTTATGTACACTTGTATTTATTTGCTGCGCCTTATGGTATGCTATGAAAAACAGCAAAACACACAAAGTGCGTAAACAAATGAAGGTACATACATATAGTATATACCTGCTCTATATATATACTTTTTGTCTATAGAAATATGTATATATGCAAGTTATTTATACAACCAACTTGAAAGGCAGGTGTGTCTGTATATGTATTTGTATGGCTGTGTGTGTGCCAGGGCTAATTGCTTCTAAGCTGCTTGTTGAGCAAATACTTAATTGTATATTTTTGGCACAAGATGATATCGTTATTGCTGCCGGGTCGGGTCCTGGCGCCAATAGATATAACAACCCTAAAGCCACAAAAATTTCAATTACTGCCAAAAATATAATAACAACAACTAATTTTACATTTTACGCATTTTATATTTACTTACAGCATGTAAAGGAGAGAGATATATTAAGTACACTGAGACGGTTTATTTTGGGCAATTAGAGCGACTGATACAGAGATTAAAATAAAGCGGACCAACAACGTTTATCATAACACTGATGTAGTATATATATAGCATATACTATATATATTTGTTTACATAATATTCGAAGGGGCACGCCAAAGTTTCCAAGTGATTTATCTTAGCAACAACAACAACAATAGTGAGTGTAACAACAACTTAAGCCAATTACGCACACGCCATTGATAACCAGAGCAACAACAACAAAGGATTTAAAGGGCAGCAACAACACCTACAACAACAACAACATTATCCATAACAACACAATCAACAGCGACAGATGCCGCCATGAGTTTCCTCAACTCTATGCAACAATATGTAACAAGTGGCATATCCAGCCTCGGTTTAGGCAATCGACGTTTCTCACTGTCACGCCAGGAATCCTCTGAGCAGCAGGCAGGCGTATCCTTAGCCTCCGGCAGCGGCGCCAATGTGCCCTTAACTGGCGGCCCCATTTCCGTTAGCACAGCTCAGCAGCAGCAACAGCATCAGCTGCAACAACAACAACTACAACAACAACACCAGCAGCAGCAGCAACAGCTGCAACAACAACAACAACATGGCCACGCACCACTACAACAACAGGCGAGCATTGGCAGCGGCATCGGCGCTGGCAGCATTTATGGCGCACCAGCGCCACCTACAGTCGCGGCCGCAGCAACAGCCGCGGGTGGTAATTATCCAGCCGGTGGCGTGGTAATCGGCAATCCAAATGCCACTAATCCATTGCTGGGTAAGTTGTTTTTTTGCCTTTTTTATATGGTATGCTATGTATATAATCATATACCATATACTAGTAGTATATATGTATCTTGTATGCCATTTTTTTTCTTTGTGTTATTTATAGGCACATTATATTGACAAATGTGTCGGAGCCGGGAAGAGGCAGCCGTATTATATAAACTTTTCTTTTGGTTAAACGGCTAGAGGGAAATGTTTCCAAATTTTTGGATGTGAATGCCAAGCTTTAATAATTGCCTGCGCCATATCATTGTTAAACTTTTCTTAGAAACTTAGTAGACATTGAGGGGGGCAATATATAAGATTGCGTTTGATTGTTGTTGTTTTTTTTTTGATACTCCGAACTCATAGGGTCAAGGACGAAAAAGGTGGCAATTGTCCGTAAACTCTATAAAGACTCACAAAGTTTAGTTACTAACTAACTATCATACCTTGTTTAGCTCATTTTATATGGACTTAAAAATATTATCCATCGAAATACGTTATTTTTTTTCTCATCTTTGTTTTTTTTTTCCTGAAAAGGGTACCTCACAGAGTGGTGGGGCACTGCGACTAAAAGGTCTTTTGTACCATACCCTAAGGTAAAAAAAAGACTCCGCTTTCTGAGATCTAAGGGCTCATACGTACACACAGACAAACGGACTTGGCTATATCGACGCTTCTAGTCACCCAGTTTATTCTTTAGGTAATATTGAAGGGGACTCCTTTCTTAACTTACAAACATTTTCCTCTTATACAAACTTCTAGCGTAATTTTTTTTCCGAAAAAGGGTTCCTCTCAAAGAGGTGGGGCACTGCGACCAAAAGGTCTTTTGTACCATACCCTAAGGTTAAAACAAAAGACTTTCCGCTTTCCTCATGAATAGCAGTAGGTCTTTTGTTGGTGTTGACCTGAGTTGGAAGGGACTAATCCGTTCCTTTCCTATGTGACAGGCTCTGTCCCATACCAGCGCTGGGCAGTCACAGAGAATATGCCTGGTGGTTTCATCGTCTTCTAGATAGAGCCTGCACTCTGAAGAGTCCGATAGGCCAATTTTCTGTAGATGATATCTATCAGTATGGTGGCCAGATGGGTAAGCTACCAGGAGCTGTAGGTCCGCTCTGCTAAGACCTTTTGTCTTGATTGCAGCCAGAGGTTTGACAAGCACTTTTGCTTGACTAAGCCCCGGAAGGGAGAACCAGTATCTCCTATGTTCTTCTGCGGCCCATTTGTTTATCATGGTTTGGATCGAGGACCAACCAATACCACAAAACGGCGCAGGAGATGTAGTCAGGGGTGGAGGCACCCTGTCGTGCTAGATCGTCAGTAATCGCGTTACCATCCACTCCCGAGTGTCCAGGCGCCCAACATAGCACGACTTTGTTCCGGGCGGATAGGGTTTGGAGGTAGTTATAGCATTCTTTAACCATCCGGGAGGAGATTCTCCAGGAATACAATGCCCTATTTGGCTATCTGAAAAAAAGCATATGTTTGCGCCCCTAGTTCCCTTGAGAAGGATATTAAGGACGCAGATCTCTATGGCATGAATCTCCGCTTGAAAGACGATGGCCCAGATGCCCATTGCGGTAGAGATTCTGGTGTTGGGTCCAACGATTCCAACACCTTCTCCCAACTACACAGCTCAGTTTTGGACCCATCCGTGAACCATTGTTGCCATCGGGGGTTTCCACAGGGGCTGCCATTATCCCAAGTCTCCCGACCTAGGAGAAGAGATCTAAATTTCTTTGTTCTAATTTATGGTTAATTACTTTGCACTTAGAAGGCATCGATAGCCTAGCGGCTATCTAGACTATAGTCCCAGAGTTTGTGGGTTCCAATCCCACGTAAAAAGACATGGTCCTGCACTTTTTCTGTTCCCCTAATTTTTTCTTTCTTTTTTATATCCTTGTCACTTTCTCCCATTATCGGGGCATCACCGCGACCCTATTCTTGGAGTTGGTGAGTTGTTGGCCGCTAAGTCCCAACTGTCACCCCTACTTTGGAAAAATAAATGGAGTAACCCAAACTACCACTATAAAAGATTTCAATTAAGCCATGTTTATTTGTGTGGTTGCACGTTTTTGGAACGAAAATTTTTTACGATACAAAAAATTAAATTAATTTTAGTATGAAAGTCCTGCTCGATAAGTTTCTTTTCTTAGAGCAAATTTAACGCGCTCTCGGAATATTCCTTTTTTTTTAATTTCTTAAGCTTTATTGCTCTATTCCAACATTTTAAAATAAGTTGAGGTACATCCTTCGCTGTATCTTTAGATGGAGTTGAAGCCGTGTCAAAAAACTAAATGCATAGTTGGGTAACTCTGATTAGAAAGGGAAGATCTACGCTAAATATTGTGTAAAGCACAGTTCCGGAAATAATGCACTGCGGGACAAAAGCATGGGTACTGCATACTTCTGATGTTAACATTCCCTTTATTTTAAAAAGTATAGATTTTTGAAATGCGATTTAAACACAAAGCAAGACGTTTTTTAACCTAAAATATGATCAGGCTGACTAGAAAAGTCGATGTACCCATATCCGTCTGTCCTTCCTTATGAACGCCTAGAACTTTCAGTTTAGATGCCTAATTAAGTCAGGGGAGTAAAGCTTTATTTTTTTTTTAATTTGGGGCTATAAGATCTTGAAAATAAAAATAAATTTTAAATTCATAATTCGTTTTATAATGAAAATATTTGGAATTCTGGAGTTCTTGCAACTCTCAAGCTCTGCACCAAATTTTATTAAAATCGGTTGACTATACCATAAAGCTCCCCTATGGTCCTATGACCAACCGATCATAAAATCGATTTTTGTGCAAAATTCAATATATCCTAATAAAATTTAGCAATCATATACCTTGTGGAGTGCTTAAATAATATGCCAAACTTAATTCGAATTTGGTGGGAGGTTCAGAGTGGGCTTTCTTAAACTTAATAAGCATTTAATTATTTTTATCGAAAACTTGCAAATACGACCTACTCAGTAGTGTCCTTATCGAACAATTGGACTAGAGAATATACCTATTTCCATTGCATAGGCAAAAGAGTCGTCGGTCTCATCAACTGCATTGTAAATCTCTTCTAAAGGTTAAAATAACCTTAAAGACAGATTTAATATTTAAGGTTCCAAGCTTTTGAATGAACTTCTACTGATTTATACAAAAATTTTAACTAATAACTTTTATTAACAGTATCAATTAGAACACGTTAAATCGCATTGTTTTAAGTCGCATAGTAAGCGTGCCCAGTTTTCACTAATAAACACTTATAGTTCACAACAGATTTACACAAGCTTTGTTATATATTATAGAGTAGTTTGAATTATTTTTTCATAACTTTTTTTATTTGTTGATTAGTTTAAATCGTTTTTGTCACCTTATTTAATTTATATTAAGAAATGTTCGCCGAATATATAAGTTTGTCCTATAGAATTGGAAAATTTGAAAAAAGTACTTAAAATTTTACGAAATTTCTGTATATAGACATCGTACTGCACCTTAGAATAAATCAAAAAAGATTGCTCTTTTTTTTTAAGTCAAATTACTTATTCCTTTTTTATGCCTTAAAAAATAGAGAATTTATTATTGACGCAAACAAGTTAAATTTAAAAATCATTCTCATTAAGTTTTCAAAGGATTAAACGAACATTCTGGTTCTACCAAAACCACAGCCCCTTTCTGCAATGTTTATGTTCAAGATGCGCTTAAACATTTTCCAGGAATTAATTGCCAAGTACACCTTGAGAATAGATACCTTATTATTAATTATTTCGCATCCAGAAATTTCTAGTTAAAAATACTATATGTCGACCGTTGAAAACATTTTGAATTCCAAGAAAATGGTACACTCAAAAAACAGGCGTGATGTTCTATATTTCTGGTTCCATTGAAAACGAGTCCCGCTGTGAATTGAATTGCTTATAAATGCAAACTTTGTACATATTAATTTATATAATGAGTTTGCATTCGAATATCAGATTGAACTAAGGAAAAAAAAATTTGTTATAATATAATATATAATATATAATTTTACTTTTCAAGGTTATGCCAACGGGAAAAATGTGAATTTCTTTTGAAAATTCAGGAATTCAAGGAATTCAGCAAATTAATTTTGTATTATTATTTAGTAAAATTTCCTAGAAAGGCTTATCTGATAGTTGCAAAATAATTTGTGATTTAATATTTATTAATTTGTTAGACAGGCTTATCTGGTAATAATGCAGTGGATTTTGTTGGAAATTAAATAATCTAAATATGATTATTTGGGAATTTTAATTAGGAGGTAATAAGCTTTAGGGTTAATATCATTTTACTTACAAAACTGTTTAATTATAAATTTTAATAAATTTTTCTTTAATATCATAACTTTTTGGACTGTCGATTCTATGTGGGATACAAAAGATTTGTTCGAGTAGTTTTGTAATACCCATATGGAAGGCATACTACATATCACTATATCGATAAAATAACATTGTATTAGTTTTAAATTTTTTTTGTGACAATACTGAGTCCAACCCTAAACAAACTTATCTACGCACTCTGACTGGTCCCTGACACCAGTATTCTGTATATCATTCGTTTTCAAGCTTGGAGTCGCTGAGCTTAAAGTTCTTCGTCCACATAACACTTGTAAACAAATTTAAGAGTCAAATAGCGAACCTTAGAAAACAAATTTTTTGTAGAGTAATTTTGAGTCGAGAAACACGAAAATGACATCCTGGTTTTTGAAAAACATGTTTTTAGATACCTTTTTTAGTTAATTGTTATTATCTAACCAAATTTTGTATCCACATGAAAGACGATCATATCGAATGGTATTGAGGTGCTCTTTACAGTGATATACGAAATATACATATTAAATTATGAAAGATTGTGTCTATATTTTAGTACTCTCTGGTTTCGGCTAATGTTGAAATTAAGCTCATGTTAACGTCCATGTTACGCTCTCGATACATTTATATTTTAATTATTAGTCGCTCAGCATTAAAAAGACACTCTTGAATTTTCATAAACCATTATAGGAACGCTCCTGTTCGGTCCTCATGTACTACGCGGTGTGTTCAGAAAGTATTGCGAATTTTGTGTTTTTTCAAAAATTATTTATTTATTCATGAATATCTATTTTGTCCCCTTCAAAGTAATCCCCATGAGATATTATACACTTGTGCCAACGGTTTTTCCAATCTTCGAAGCACTTCAAAAAATTATTTTTTTTTATCTTGTTCAGCTCCTCCTTCGATGCCGTCTTTATCTTGTCAATCGTAGCGTAGCGTCGTCCTTTCATGCGCCTCTTAAATTTAGGGAACAAGAAAAAGTCACTGGGGTCAGATCTGTGGAATACGGTGGCTGCGGCATCATAAGTGTGTTGTTTTTGGCCAAAAGTCGCGCACAAACAACGATGTGTGAGCAAGGGCGTTATCGTGGTGCAAAAGCCAATTTTTGTTCTTCCACAAATCCGGACGTTTCTGGCGGATTGCTTCGCGCAAATTGCGCATAACTTGCAGGTAATATTCCTTATTAACCCTTCTACCCTGTGGCAAGAACTCATGATGCACCACGCCCCTGCAATTGAAGAAAACTGTAAGCAAAACTTTCACATTCGACCGAACTTGGCGCGCTTTTTTCGGTCTTGGATTGTGCGGCAGCTTCCATTGAGATGATTGAGCTTTGGTTTCCCCGTCATAACCATAAACCCATGGTTATGACCCTCTGGAGCAAATTTGGGTCGTCGCGGACAGAGTCCAACATCTCATTAGCAATGTTCATGCAATGTTGTTTTTGGTCGAAATTGAGAAATTTTGGTACGAATTTCACAGCGTCTCATGCCCAAATCATTGATAAAAATGGAATGGCACGAGCCAATCGATATGTTTAGGTCCTCAGCAACTTCTCTGACTGTGATTCGACGATTGGCCAATACCATTTTCTTCACTTCATAAAATTTTTGGTCTGTTGTTGAAGTGCTCGGGCGTCCGGCACGTCGTTCACATCTTCTCGGCCTTCTGAGTACATTTTGTGCCACCGATAAATGTTGCTTCGGTCCAAGGTAGCTTCTCCGTATACCACAGTCAACATTCGGAATCCATTCGTGCACTTAATTTCGTGTTTCACACAAAATTGGATACAGGTTCTTTGATCCATTTTTTTGAATAGGTAAAAATCGAAGATGAGCCAAAACACGTGCAAGCAAAGCAGCTGTCAACATTTAAGTGAACATGCAAAATGACCGAGCTTGTCGGCATAAATGAGAGAGTGAGAGACATGAGTAACACCACAAAAAAATCGAAATTCGAATAAACGTAAACCACGAAAATTCAAAATTCGCGATACTTTTTGAACACACATCGTATATATTTAAAATAAGTTGCATTGTGCTAACAGAGACACATCAAACTCAATTTGTATACAGAATTGAATAATGTTCATATAGTTGAACAAGGAATATATAAAAACAAGCCCCTGACTTATTTACGTTACTTACCAAGCACATTTATAATCACCATACTCAAAAAATCTGATGCAATATTTATTACTGTTGGCTTTAAGTTTTTTTACTTTCACCAGAATCAATATTTCTCCAAAATATTTAGTCAAACTTGAAGAAAAGTAAAGTTTGTTGTCACTTTTGACAATCGGCTTATTTTATTTTTAAGTCTACTTTTAAATCCAAATGCATATTTGAAAGAAATGTGTTTTTAAAATTTAATCAGCTTAAATAATGCAAAAGTAGATGGGTTAAAAAGCAACATGCAAGCTTTTCAAATCTGTCTGGAAAATCTCTTTCTTTGTGCTCGGAAAAGCCGCAAAAAGTGCCATCAAAACACACGTAACGTATGTTAATAACATTTGTGTTTGCTTTGTGAGTTTTAGCAAAACAACTCAGGAGCATTGATTTTAATACGAAAACAACGTAGACGAATTACGTAGAAATACGTTAAAGTTTTCGCCCCAACTTTGCGTATACATATGCATAACAAAACCATAGCTAAAAGAGATGGAAGACGAAAGCAAAAAAAACACATAGAAACTATGCGATGGCAAGCAATCAACATGCGAATACAAGGAACAAGGAATCGTCCTCGCCCCCATTCCGCAAACCACTTTTTATGTCATCTGCCTGGCAGGATTCCGCTTGTTGGAAATGCAAAACTCGTTGCTTGTTTGGCAAATGTGAAACTAAATGTATCTAAGGACTGCTAGTTGTAGTTGTTGTAGTTCGGAGTCGGTGGGGGGAATGCGAAATGATTTTAAAAGCCAAGCGAACCGGCGCAACGATGGCTGCCCACAAAACCAATGCTTGGGTTGACATGCCATCTACGAGGGTTACTATTAAATAATTTCTCGGAAAAATATATTCAATGCACATAAATAGTTTAAAAATACTTGGAAATTTTATTTCAAAACGAATTGATTTAATTAAATCAGTTAGAGTTGAGGTCAATTATATTGAGTCAAATCGTTTGAGCTTTATACACATATGATTGAATTATATAGAATGCGGCTTAGTTTGTTGTGAATGATAATAAAAGAGAAAAAGTTGTACTTCCCAGAACGAAATACCTTTGAGGAGCTTAGAGGTAATTTATAAACATAAAATATAAATCCCATAGGGGAATGAAGCAAGCGTGAGTATATCGAGTAGACTAAAAGTTATAAAGGCTCGAGTCCTTTTCATCATTGTTTTTCATTCAGTTTGGTCATCTCAGTAACCTTAACTATGATCAGAGTGATTGGGGAAGTCGAAGTTGCTATGACCGTCCGTCCGTTTGAACGCCTAGATCTCAGAGATGGCACGGGACAGAGCAACCAATATTTTCGATATGGGATTATTATTCTATAAGAGACAAGTTTATTTTGTTTTTTTATATATGCTAGGGATTACGTTATATACCCATTGGGGTATTTTAGGCGACCTTGAAAAAAAAAACAAATCTTTCAGATGGATAGTTCGTTTGAATTTGAAGATAGTAATTCCCTGACTGACCTCTTGGAGGGGCATGGGGATAACTGTTCGAACAAAACAGCGGTGTCTTTAATTAGTAGACCCTCTATTATCTATCTACTCCCTTTCTATGGCAAATACCGTTTTTGAACTAGCGATGCCAGAGCTACTGCGGGAAATCGAACCACCGACTTTCGGTTTTAGAGTCGAGACCCTACCACTTACGCCACCGACTGCCATGAAGATTTTGCAACCAAATGTGACATTCGGTAGTTTTTCAGTGGTACCCAGCTTTGTATTAAATTTTGTTTAAACCTGTTGGCTATATCATAAAGCTCCAATAGAGCCGATAGGTCAAGAAACCGTAGTTTCTTCAGACATCGTTCTGTTTGAAAGTTTTTTAAAATTCCTTAACACTTTACCAAAATTTATCGAAATCGGTTGACCAACATATAGCCCCAGATGAACAGTCAGTAAATAAAAATTTTTAATTCTTCTCTTTGTTTACTCTTTTAACGTCTGGAGGAACAAGGACCTCTGTAAAGGCATTAAATTGAAACCGTTTTTGTGCCAATTGCTTCACTTCCTGATTCCTCAGCTTCTTTTCAAACAGCCATGTTGTTTTGGGTCTCACTCTTCTTTGGTTGTCCTGTTGTTTCCAATCAAAGGCCTGAGGATAAACTTCATGTGGTGGCTTTCGCAAAGTATGTTCAATCCTCCTTATTTGCGATTAGTAACTATCTAGGATATCGCCGTCATCGTTGCATCAGCTCAGAGTTGCTGTTTCTGTTTGACCACCAGATTTTCAGAATGCGTCGAAGACCTCTGCCAACAAAGGCTTGAAGCTTTCTGAGAATAGCTTCTATTGTTAGCCAACACTCACTCCCATAAAGCAAAATGGAATAACGATGTATACATCTGTATTTTCATGTTTTTCGACAGAAAATTGTAATTCCAAATCTTTAGGAGCTGCGCGAAAGCTGCTGTGGCTTTAGCCACTCCGGCTCCTGAGTCTGCCTTTGCGCCACCTACCGTCTGCGGCTATGACACTGCCAAGTTAGGAGAACAAGTCCACTAGTTCGATGTACTCCCTCGGTTTTTCCCCCGTTTACCTCGAGATTGTGCTTACCAGCTTCTTGTACTAGATCGTCGAGTTTCCCTTGCATATCATTAAATTGAAGAGAAAGGAAACAGACGTCATCGGCGTACTCTAAATCTTCAAGCTGCTGCATAAACGTCCAGTGGATGGCGCAGACAAGCTTCCGTTGTTGAGGACCCTGTATTTGAAACCCTTCTAGTATGCCTTTAATAAATTGATTAATTTCAGGGGAATTTTAGCTTTATGGAAACATTCCAGATGGATGAGCGATGTACACTGTCGAAGGCTATGCGGAAATCGATGAATAATAGTTGAAGACACGACAGCCATTCGTTGACTTGTTCTACTTATTCTCGAAGTCTTCTGAACTAGTCTCTGCAGGAAAGGTTTGTTTTAAAGCCTGACTGATGTTTTCGGATGGCATTGTCTAGTGAGGTATTTATACGCTTTATCAGAATGAAAGTGAGGAAGGGATAGACAGCAGCATAATGCCTCTGTAGTTCCTGCAGAGTAATAGGTCGCCCTTTTCCGCGATTTTCGCTCGGATGCCCTCCAGCCAATCCGCAGGAATACGATGCTCGCGCCAAATTGTACTAAAAACTGGCTAAAGGAGTTTTGCAGACGTATGCTTTTCACACCTTTGCTTAAATGTCGCGACTCCCAGGAGCCTTTCCTGATCTAAGACGCTTGATAGCTTTGTTTCTTTCTCTGGTAAAGAGAGGTTGGATGCTTATTTTTGCGCTGACTCCGTCTGTTGAAGGTTGTTCTGCAGGGATGAATTGGTGATCTGTGTTCAACAGCTCCGAAAAATGTTCAGCGGTTGAGTTGTTCATTCATTATGTGCAAGTTCATTGATCCAATTTCTTTTTTCGTACAGGTAGCAACGTTTGACTATTTTGTGTAGGGTATTGGATCTTTCTATTGCTGCGCATCGAAAAAGTGGGTTTATGGTGTTGTCTCTAATGCGTTTGGCTGCTTTGCTTCATTCAATATGCTTCCAAGTTTTAGAATAAATTTTTAATTCCTTTACTAATTAAATATTAAATGAAACTTATTGTTCCTCATTGTCGCCCCGTGACCGCACCGTAGTTTTTTTACATTCTAATATTTCTAAGAGGGGCTTTATTCTTTCATAACATTAGGTTAGTTCACATAATAAACTAAATATAGACACGCATGAGATCTCACTGAAATATCCCTATGTTTTTGAATATAAAATGATTCGCCTCTAAGCTACTTTAAATATAGCTTTTGCGGAGCGACTAGAAAAAAATGTGTACAAATGCAATTATTGGAGATGTTATTGTGATTCTGGTTTCGCAACCCTTACAACAAATCTATGTCTAGATGGCGCCAGCAGTAGAAATAGCACTTCTGTTTTAGCGCCTTTATACAGCATCCAAAAGCATGTTGAGCAAATAACTGCAACTTATTTCTCGGTTTTTTCGCAGATAATATTATAAAGAACCCAACATAACATTTTCGTATTTATAATATGTCTGACATTTGCGATTAGCAAACCCGAAAAATGTTCTCAACAAAATAACTCTTGAGCAAAATTTATCTGTAAAATCTATTTTAAAAGTCCCCAAGTTTACCTTTAACAAAGCCGTAAGAATATCATCTGTCAGGCACTTTAAAAACGAATGACAAAAAGTCAAACGGCTTTTAGGTGACCTGCTTAGTGAAAACTTTTAGAGCAACCCATAGATATGTGATATTGCCCCTTGGGTTCCAGAATGTTATAGCTGCTGTTTGGCATTTGCATAGCTTTTGATTTACTTACGTCTGCAGCATTTAAATCGAAATTGAAATTGGCTTATCTTGTTGCATGAGCCACGAACGAGCGGTTTTTGGTAACATGTTTGGCTTTGACTATTGGCCCCAAAATGGCGACAACGAAAGCGACATCTACCAAGAGCAGCACTGCCTCCAGTGTAGTTGTGTAATTCCCATATGTATATGTAGCGGTTGTTTTCTTAACTTTTCCCTTTCCCTTTTTTTGAATTGTGGCAACTTTTGACTTTTTACTTTGCCTGCCTTTTTGGAACTTAAATTGTGCAAATTTTCAGGTTTTTGCATAAGCAGCTGCCGCTTTCTTTCCTCGCAGAAAGTTTGAGAAAAAAAAAAATCTGCTGTGCTGCTGCAGTTCAAAAACGCTTTTTATTTTCATTTTTTTTCGGTTTACTGCCTTACAAAGTCAGTCAAGCCGCAGAAATGGTTTGGCTAAGATACTTCCTCCCTTTGCATGCCGCACGATTCACGATGTGAAATTGGGTGCTCTAATAACGCCGCCTTGTTGTCCTTGTTGCTGCCACAAGCAGCCACGCCAGCTACAGCAGCATATAGAACATGCATGTCAAGGTTGCGGTTAGATTGCCTTGAGGATTTGACTGCGCCTTGCTGCGTCACGCCACATTGACCGCAGCATATTGACTTGACTTCCGCTTAACCCATATAGCTGAAAAGTTCGCCTTTGGCATCGATAATTGCATTCGTTTGTGCCCTTCCCTTATCGGCTCATCTATTTACATGTTTATCTGCTTTCCAATTTTCAGGCTATCCCAAAGTCGTACCACCACCGGGAACCACAAATTCAGCGGGTGGCACACCAATCGGCTCCAGGCGTCAATCGCGTGCCCTCGAGTGCTTAGCACCGCTACGCACTGGTTCATTTCGGCAACGGAATTCGCCATTGCATCAACCGGATCCGCCGCCACGACCACCATTGGCTTTTTGTAAGCGCCGACTAAGCTGGCCCGAGGTGGATCCGCGCTCTAATTCTGGGTAAGTTCACAAAGGCAAAATGCTTTATGTGTGTGTGTGTGTGTTAATATGTGGCGAGTGTATCTGATGCATATTTCATTAACTTTAAAATTAAATGTGAGGATTAAAACATGGTTACACAGACTTATTAAATGGAATGCTCTGTAAATGAAGTGTGAGGGCATATTAACTTGGTGCTAGATTCAGAAAAAATATTGAATCGATGTAATGAGTATTTCTGTGGCCGTCGGTGGCGTAAGTGGTAGCGTACTCGCCTCTAAAACCGAAGGTCGGTAGTTTAATTCCCCTTAGTAGCACTGGTGCATTTGCCTAGCACTGGCATGGCTAGCTCAAAGACTCTATTTGCCATTAAAGTCTCTATTAATTAAAGACACCGCCGTTCGGATTCGGCTATAAACTATAGGTCCCTGTTCTGTTCGAACAGTTATTAATAGAGATGCCCTATGTCCCTCCTCCAAGGGGTCTAACAGGGAACTATTTATTTTTTATTAATGAGTATTTCTAAAAATTTGTGATTTGGATACTGACAAAAAATTAATATTGCGAAGGAAATAGTGTTTTTTTTTGTACCCTCCAAAAATTTCTAAATCTTTTTCGACTATTTCAAGCAGAAGGAAGAATTCAACAAATTTTTCAGTTTTTAGCCCAAAATTTCGAAAAAAAACAACTTCTGCCATTGCTAAAAAAAAAAAATAAAAAATAAAATAGACAATATATTGTGAATTAAATATCGTTGTTAAATATTTAGTACTAAAAAAAATTTTGCGGGTAACATCTATTAAAAACAGCATAGCCTGTTAAAAAAAGGATATGCTAAACAACTTGAATTGTACACTAGCTTACAAATTTTACAGAATTTAAGTACTTTTAACATATTTTAGTCATTGCTCTACTAAAATGGTATCCTAAACTCGAAAAAGAAAGTCAAAATTTTTAAATTTTTCATTTAACTGATTTCGAGATATTTTAAAAAAATTCAATATTTCAAATTTTAATATGTTTTTACTAAATAGCAAATATCTTTGGATGTAATAATTTTTTAGTAAATTTTAGATAATTTAATTACACACCGAATTTTTTTGAATTATATTTCTATTAAATTAACAACTTGGAGAATTTTTTGCAAAAAATTCTATTTCGAAAGTAAATATAAAAATGTCCAACTATATTTTCATCAAAGCTCATCGATTACAAAGAAACTGTATCAAAATTGGTGAAATGTTATGGCAAAAAGAATAAATTTTGTAAAAAGTTAAAATTTTTAATTTTTTCTTAAGCTAACAAGTCGGGTGACAATATCATCACAAGTTCTATATATTCAAAAAATTAAAAATTTTGTGTGAAACACCTTAAAAAGAGTCACCATAAAAAAAAGATGCAGGCAATGGCAAAGCGATAGAAAAATAAGAACTTTCCTTCTGTAAATTCGCTACTTAATTCAGAAATTAGTTTTTTAAATTTATAAGAATATATTTTACTAAAGTTTAGTATATATTTAACACTGCATCTTTCCCTAGATTTTTATCATGCCAAGTTAGGCTCGTGATTTCAAATGAAAATATTAAAAAGTAATTAATATACATTGCAAGATTTAAATAAATTTTTGGGACCTTTTTTTCTATTTTTAAAAAAATGTCTGATTTTCCAAAATTAAAAAAAAAAAAATGAAAGAAAGAAAGTTACCGGCTTATAAAATCTTAAGACAATTTCATTACTATATTAAACTTAGTAACTTCCCTATCTATTTATATGGTACCTGAAATTTTACCAAAACACGCGCATAATATTCACGCGTATGGAAATTTTCGATTTATGTCATTATTTCTTAAAGAGACAAATCCAGCAAACCATATATCATCAAAACTAGCTTAACCCTTCTTGAGCTATAAATAAATGAGGTTTATTTACATACATGGTTCCCTCGGACTATTATCTTTTACCGAACTTTAAAAGATGTCTCTTTAATAAAAAAATATGCACCTCACGCGATAAAATTATCGATGCCACTGAGGAGTAATTTAAAGACCTTCCGGAAAATTAATTTTAAGACGGGATCAAGACGTTGGAAAATCGATTGTTGTATTGAGTGTATTGAGCTAAAAAGGGACTATATTGAAAAAAATAAAAAAACATTTAAAAAAAATATTTATTCCCAAGGAATTCATCCCACCTAGTATAAGACTATTACACCTGATTGACAAAAAGATAAGAGCTGCAGAGCTGAAATTTTGCATGAAGTTTTGTTTAATGGCCGTAGATAGTGCACCTAAATTGGAACGTTGAAAAATTTGAGTAAATCGAAGATTTCATCGCCATATAAATGTAATAGCGGGCAAGGTCCCTATATGCAGGTTTTTAAAAATGGCAGTAATGATGAATTATAGTCAGCTGATTTTAGAAAAGTGAGGATAATGGGGTGTCAATGTTTGTATTGGATGATATGATTGGATCATATATTCGCTCATTTACAATTACATGACTTGACTCATTTACAATTCATAACTAAGCTACAACTTTTAGAAGCTATTATAAACTATAGAAGTCAGAAGAAATCCACTTCTAAAACAAAAGTAATTGAACAATTATATATAAGACTTCGTATTAAGTACCATATATTCCAAGCAAGGAGCGTATAACTTATATATTTATTAGAAATATAAAAATTAAAGAAGATATATAAAAAAGGGTGGTTCGACTTTTTTCGGTGCACAGGGCCTAGATTTTGATTTTAAAAGCTATCCCCAGCGATTTTTGAAAGCTAATGATGCAGTTCGAAGCATTTCTTAAAAAAAATTTTTTTCGCATAATTTAACTTAACGAGTTTGGGCTTACTTAAAAAAAAAATTGTTTCCTTTTTATTTTATTGTGAGTGATTTTTACACCAATTTTATTTTATTTTTTGAAAACAGCGCCATTTAAAAAAAAATATAATAATAAAAACAATAACATTTTTTTTAACATTAAAAATAACGTATTAAAAACATACATTAAAAAAAAGCGATTGAAATTTCTTTTCTCTTTAAGAAAACGTGTTTGTTAAAAAATTAAATACTTATTTTTATAAACCGATTGCCAACTTAGATAAAAAAAACTGGTATAAAAATATTTTTTAGATTAATCACAATAAAATAAAAATACCTTTTTAAGTCTTTTCGGGCAGTTTTCAGTACCTACACCCTTTAAAAGATTTTGGTTAGATAGGTAAACAAATCGTACAAGATAAAAAGTTTCTGCATTCCTTAAAATTAGAAGCATTTTGCAAAAACCTTAATATTTATAGTTATTGTTTGTTTATATTTATTTATTCTAATCCTTATTGAAAAATAAGTTGATAATTTGATAATTTTTTTTAAATTTTATTATATAACTAGGTTTAAATATATAAGTCTACTACTTAATATCATATAATACACCAACAGCTTTTATGCTGTTATTCCACATAAATCTTTTAAGTCTGCTATTATTCCTTTTAAGTCTTAAAGAGTATTCAAACTTTTTACACTTTCGCTGTCTTTCATTTTGCTTCCAAACGCATTCATACAATGGCATATTTAATTTGAAACCTTCTGCCTCGGGGCTTAAATCGCTTGATCCCACTGACTGTCTGACTGTCTGTAGTTTCCCATACCAAAAATTTCCCGTCAAATACATTAAATTATTAAGCAATTAATTAATGTACATACTTCAATTTGTATTTGCTTTCAATGTTGTCTGCCGACTCTGACCCCAAAGGACTTGGCCTGGCCTTTTGTTTCGCAAGGTTTTTGAATGTAAACTTTTCTCGGCGACCTTCATAATTATATAATTACAAAAGTTTTTTTAGCACAAGCTGAACTTAAGTTTTCTGCCATGTTGCTGAGAGTTTTCAGTGCCTAAGTCTATGCAATGAGTTCGAATGCGGGTCCGGGTCCGGGTCTGGGTCCTCTAACCAACACACTTGAGTATCCAAGGGTATCTGCGTGTGAGTATCTGTGTGAATATCTGTATGAGTATGCGGCAACCTTCGAGTTTTGCAAACTTTTGCTTACAAGCTACACACACATTAACTAATATATGGAACAGCAACAAGACGTTGTTCGCCAAATTGTTGTTGTAAGCTGTTAGCTAACTTGGCCGCCTGACGTTGCATGCAACAAAACAAGGCACAAGCCGCACAAAGCTTGCTTGCTTGCAACTTACTTAACTTAACTTCTACTTTGCATAATATGTAGCACAGTATTAGGCGCACAGTTTTTGCCCAGATTAATGTGAAAATGTGCGCATAATAGCCGACTATTATCAAAAAAATATTTGAATATATACAGAAAAATATATGTTAGAAAGCTGTGAAGGAATTTTCATCAGCTGGCGAGATGCTGATGATATGATAGTGCTCAGTAGTTTTTGTATTCGCAAAATATTATTTACCTAAGCAACTAATTACAATTATTATACCCAGCAGCTGACCAAAAAAACTAGCGAATCTAAATTAGAAAAAAATGGCTTCTGGATGAAGATGTAATGCTGCGTATATTTGTTGGTTTTTGGATAAGCTTTTGTTTAACCATATAAAATGGTTTATTGTTTGGCTCAGAGCTCTGAAGCATACGTAAAAGATGTATACGAGGTGTGTTCAAAAAGTATCGCGAAATTTGAATTTTCGCGGGTTACGTATATTCGAATTTAGATTTATTTCTAGCGTTATGTTGGTACTCATGTCTCTCACTTATGCCGACAAGCTCGGCCATTTTGAATGTTCACTTAATTGTTGACAGCTGCTTTGCTTGCACGTGTTATGGTTCGTCTTCGATTTTTAACTATTCAAAAAAATGGATCAAAGAACCTGTATCAAATTTAATGTGAAAAAAGAAATTAAGTGCGCGGATGCATTCCGAATGTTGACTGTGGCATACGAAGAAGCTACCTTGCACCGAAGCAACGTTTATCGGTGATACAAAATGTTCTCAGAAGGCCGTGAAGAGCTTGCCGGACGCCCGAGCACTACAACAACAGACGAAAAAATTGATGAAGTAAAGAAAATGGTATTGGCCAAACGTCGAATCACCCTTAGAGAAGTTGCTGAGGACCTAGACATATCGATTGGCTCGTGCCATTCGATTTTTATCAATGATTTGGGTATGTGACGGGTCGCCGCGAAATTCGTACCGAAATTGCTCAATTTCGACAAGAAACAGCATCGCATGAACATTGCTTATGAGATGTTGGACTCTGTCCACGACCCAAATTTGCTCCATAGGGTCATAACTGGTGAGGAATCATGGGTTTATGGTTATGACGTGGAAACCAAAGCTCAATCATCTCAATGGAAGCTGCCGCACGAACCAAGACCGAAAAAAGCGCGCCAAGTTCGGTCGAATGTGAGAAGTTTTGCTTACAGTTTTCTTCGATTGCAGGGGCGTGGTGCATCATGAGTTCTTGCCACAGGGTAGAACGGTCAATAAGGAATATTATCTGCAAGTTATGGGCAATTTGCGCGAAGCAATCCGCCAGAAACGCCCGGATTTGTGGAAGAACAAAAATTCTCTTTTGCACCACGATAACGCCCCTGTTCACACATCGTTGCTTGTGTGCGACTTTTTGGCCAAAAACAACACACTAATGATGCCGCAGCCACCGTATTCCCCAGATCTGGCACCCTGTGACTTTTTCTTGCTCCCTAAACTGAAGAAACCCATGAAAGGACGACGCTACGCTACGATTGAAGAGATAAAGACAGCATCGAAGGAGGAGCTAAACAAGATTAAAAAAAAAGATTTTTTTAAGTGCATCGAAGATTGAAAAAACCGTTGGCACAAGTATATAATATCTCATGGGGATTACTTTGAAAGGGACAAAATATAGATATTCATGAATAAATAAAAATTTTTTGAAAAAACACGAAATTCGCGATACTTTTTGAACACACCTCGTCTATTCTATATTCTTTGTACATATCCTAAGCCAACTGTCTGATAATATTATGCGTAGCTATTGTTAAACCATATTATAGTTTCGTTTGAATATAAAAACCCTTTTATTTAAAATTGTAGGACACAAAATATAATAAAATTGAAAAATATTACGTATACGCAATGTAGACTTATAAGGTAGGCATAATCCTGGGCAGATTGACCAAAATAATGTGCAAATGGTATTAAGCACATCTTTTAATTCTCAACTTTTGCCAACAAATTTTGCATTATATTCTTGACTAAGCCTTGTCCTTAAAAGCAAGGCCTGATAGTTAACAAAAAAGGTCTGAAATTACAAAGCAGCAAATCATTATAACTGGGGCGGTAGTTATCCTTCTTTAACGAAGAAAAAGATTTATAAACATATTTTTCAATAGACTCAATATCTATACTCGATGACTATCAAGCCAGCTTCCCAACCAACGAGTCATTAAGGGAACTAGGATTTGTGGTGAGCCAAATGTTCGAAAAATTCTCGGAATATAAAATCGATATTGCTTTTTCGTAGAATTGAAGCAAGCATTTGATAGCATAGACCACAAAAAAGATTAAATGTTACCTGCAATCATTGGGAATCTTTTCGAAGCTTATGCAGCTCGTTATTATGAACTTAAGTGACACTGTAGCTAAAGTTTGGGTACAAAGCAAGTTCACAGAACTGTTTCAAATAATATGGGGTGTTAAATAAGGAGATGCTCTTTCTACACTTTTATTAAAATTAGTTTTACACGCTATAGTCACTTTAAACTGTCAAAATGGCACTATTTATAAGAAAAACTTTAAGATTTCATAATTTGTCGATGATGTACTAATAATGGACAAAAGCTAGAACTGGTAAATGCATTCAAATACCTGGAAACTTAAAAGCGGCGGAGCTAACATTGTACACTCCATAAGAAAAAAATATATGGTTGGGCTTCGACAGAAAAATATGGCGAAATATATATGGTCCTGTCAAGCTATTGGATGGCACCTACCGAATAAGATACTACCAAGAACTAGATTCACTCGCAGGACATGAAACATTTATATGATTTGTTAAAGCACACAGAATAAGATGGCTAGATCTTGTGATAAGAATGTCCAATGATCAAAATGATCGCTCAAGAACACCATAACTGGATGACGTAGAAGTCGATCTGAGGGAAATAGGAGTCTGACACTAGAGAGATGTCGTTCTAGAGTGGGACAAATGAATGTTGCGGAACCTTTTTTTATTAGTTCTATTATTTCGTAATGTACCATTGGAAGTATGTTAGATCGTTGAATTCTGTGACGGCTTTCTCAAAGTTTTTGAAAGTAGTGTTGAAACATTATTACTGTCAATTTACAAAAATAAAGCAGAGAGCTTAACCAATTTTTATACCCTGTACCGTATGGTACCAAGGGTATATTAAGTTTGTGCAAGCCGGAAATGTATGTAACATATAGAAGGAGACGTCGGAGACACCCCAAAGTTACCTAAAATATGATCAGGGTGAATAGAGAAGTCGATATACCCATGTCCGTCTGTCCGTCTGTCCGTCCGTCCGTGTGAACGCCTAGATCTCAGAGATGGTAAGAGCTAGAGTTACCAAACATTCACATTAGATCCCATATTATTCCATAGGAGGCAAGTTTATTTTATTTTTTTGATATCGGAGATAAATTATATAGCTCCCATGGGGGTGTTTGAGACGATCTCGACAAAAAAAAAGCGATGAATAATTCGTTTGTTTATGAAGGTATCGTAACCAAATTTGATATTCGAAAGTTTTTATAGTTCCCAATCACTGTACCAAATTTGATCGAAATCGGTTGACTATATCATATAGCTCCCATAGGACCGATCGGCCAAAATAACTTTTTGAAAGCAAAATTCGCTATATTTCGTTTTTTAATAAAGATATCATAACCAGATTTGGCGTTTGAATATTTTTTAGACCACTTAAGCAATGTGCCAAATTTGAACAAAATCGGTTAACTATATCATATAGCTCCCATAGGTCCGATCTTCCAAAAAATCGATTTTTTAACAAAATTTGTTGTGTTTCGTTTGTTTGTTAAGATATTGGGACCAAATTTGACATTCGTGAGTATTTTATAGTTCCTAAGCACTGTACTAAATTTAATGCAAATCGTTTGACTAGATCATATAGCTCCCATAGGACCAATCGGTCCAAAAACACGTTTTTTATACAAAATTCGATGTGTTTTGTTTGTTTGTAAAGATATTTGAAATAAATTTGGCATTCATATCTTTTTTAAGGCATTTAAGCACTGTGTCAAATTTTATTGAAATCGGTTGACTATCATATAGCTCCCATAGGAACGATCGGTCAAAAAAAAATGTTTGCTTAAAAATTCTAAGAAATCGGACTTTATTACAAGCTAGTGGTACGGGGTATCCTAAAGTCGTCCGCGCCCGACTTAACGTCCGCCATTTTTGGGTAGAAGCATTAGTAATTAGGAGAAAGTGTTAGTGCATAGGTGTGAGTGTAAAGTAGGGATTAGGGATAGTTTCAGGTAGAGCGCACTCTGTCTTTTTGAGGAAAATAGCTCCTTCCATAAGCAGAGTACAGTTAATTAGCTGTAAGTATAGGTTTGGGCAGAAATTCTAGGACTTGGCGGCAATCGAGTTCCTATTAAAGGCGGATCGACAGCCAAATCTGCATCAATCGATCAGTCATCAGTGAGAGTCATCAGGATAAGTCTGTCAGTCGTCAATCATCAGTGATCAGCGACCAGCTAAATAAATCAATCAAGATAAATTTGTTGTAATATTTACACTGGGCATAACTGAGCTATCCCAGAATTTATCCTGCACAAACCAGAGGTCGTTACGCATTGCGTATACTTAATTTTTTTAAGTCTCATAATTTTGAATTGAGAAAAAACTCAAAGTGTTGAAAATAAGTGCAAAGTTTAACTTAAGAATAGTTAATTATATTGTTATAATTCAATTTTATTTTTTTCTTCGGCATTGAAGTATTTCAAGAAAGCGAATCATGTTGTAGATATAGTTGTACACCCAAATCTGTTCTTACAAGGTAGATACTTTCCAATAATATTTAATATTAAGCGATTAGTTTTCTATAAATTTTCCATCGGAGGATACTTGAAGTTGAAGTTATGGTTCGTCCTTTTTGCTTAAATAACCATCTGATTGCTCATCAGAAGTAACCAGCTTCTCAAAATGAAATTTTTTAACTCCTAATAAATATTACTGAAAGAAAAATGTTCGCTTCGGACATTTTTTGCCTAAAATTTGAATAACCAAAAATTTAGCTTTGCAGCCTAAATGTTTTCTATTAACTTGCTATTCCTACAATTTACTACTATTCAAAACCATTTAATTTATGCATTCCTTAATTTAAACAAATTTGTCAATTCAATTTAAATTGACTTTGTAAAATAAAACCAATTGTTTGCACATAAATTGTAATTAGTTCCAGCCGCGTAAATAAATACATTGAAAGGTAATTAGCTATTAATTAATAAAAAAAAACTGAAACCCATAAAATCCTACGCGTTTGCTCAATTAAAAAACATTAAACATTGCAACAAAAAAATGCATGTCAAAGGTTATAAAATTTAATAAACGGTTTTGATTTTAACCATTTTTTCTGCTAACCGCAAATAGTTGCAAGCAATGTTAAATAATGAAAACCAAACAATGTTTGATGGCTACTTATTAGATTATTATCAATATTTGAAAAAATAAAATTGTATTTCCTTTTTTTTGTGCAAAAGTTTGAATATCTGCTGAAGTTGCTTGGATTTGTTGCTTCATGCGGGAATATGTCCTTGCAGAGGATTCTTAACTTTCTGTCCAAGTTATAATACGCTTTCTACCAAAAAGTTGCTGTTTAACTTATTTGTTTTTTTTGGCTTTTTCTGAAATTGAGTATTCTTCAATGAGTTTGATGACAATAACAACAAAGCACAAAGCTCAAATTCTCACTAAAGTTTCAAAATTAAATTGTTAGCCACATCAACAAAATTTTTTAGCCAAGTTTAGACAATGCAGCGCTTAAGTGCTGTCTAGCCAAGTTTCTGGCCTCTCAAAAATGCTTTACCATTGGGGGGCAACAAATTGTATAACTTGGCACTAAGCACTCTATGCAGATGCTATTCCTTAGTTATCCTATCCTATAAATTTCACCGCACTTTGCAAAAAGTGTTGCCTAGTTTTGTGCCACGTCTGGCATTTAAGTTAAGCGGCTTAAACGAATCAGTTAACTGTGCGCTAAGCCAGCAAAGGTTTAAGCTGTAAGCGCTTTTTTAATACTCTGCCAGAAAAGCGTAAGGGGCACATTCGACTGAATCATATCCATCTTGAGCTAACCATCTAGAGGCAAAATTTCAAATTCTAGGAGTAGGTGCATCCTATTCGCTAGCTCTTCAGTCAATATAATATGATTTAATTATGATAAACTAGTGAACCTGGCAGACATTGTCCTGCCCAAACTTTTTGAATACTCTTAAGGTGTTTGAACATCGTAAGTTTTTCTAGTTAGCTTATCTTGACAATTATATGATTTTTGGATTATTTTACTTTCAGTACTCTCTTAAAAGCCGTTTGGGATCTCTATTGGGATTGGGATAAATGTACTGCGACCCAGGTGAATCCATTGTACCCCTTTCATGGCTTAAAGCTCTCCCAAAAGTCCTAAGGCCTGCATGTATTGCAGAATTTTATTCGGACTTACAGTAGCAACGGTCTCTGGTGGGAGAACGTACATGCCCAGGAGCTTTTTTTTTTTTTTACCGGTGATTGCCATGCATTCACACAATATATGCGAAGAAGTTTCTTTCTCTATGCTAAAGAAGCAGCATAGTCCACTATCCACTATGCCAATTTTGTTGAGGTGGCTGCGAAGCTTACAGTGTCCCGTCAGAAGGCCCGTCATAATACTCACGGTGTTCTTCCCGTGCGTTATCATGCTTGAACCTCTTACGGTTGTAGTTAGAGAGGAGGGTTTTTGACTGTTTAAGCCCTGGTAGCTGCGCCCAGTGAAGCAGTCGTTTTTATTCTCCTCTATTCTTAGTTGGTAACGTACCACGTGTTTACCAATCCCACAGTGTGGTTCAGGACCGATTAGCGGTGTTGCTGCACCGGTTCTTGCGAGTTTGTCTGCTAATTCATTTCCCGGAATGTTATTGTGCCCTGGAACCCATCTAATCGTGAGCTTATTCCTGGAACCTAAATTACCCAGTGATGTTCTTACTTCTTTGACCAGACTTGATGTGATCTTGGCTTTACTTAATGCTTTTATTGCTGCTTGACTATCAGACAGGATGGAAATATCCTTTTCATGATAGTTCTTTTGCAGATTGAATTCTGCACATCTTCCAATAGCACAAACCTCAGCTTTAAAAAGGCTGGTGTGTCTGCCTAGGGGTTCATAATATTTGGTTCTGGGTCCCCCAGGCCACTTCCTTGATCAGTAAGTGATCCGTCTGTGTACCACTTTGTGTGTGGTTTCATAGGGTGAACTGCCGCAAGAGAGGTCCAAGCCTCTTTTGTGCTGAGTTTGGAATCAAAATATATGGCGAGACTTTAGTATTCTTAGAAATGCTCGCATCTCCAAAAAAAAATATTATTGACATTAATGTTTATACGATACTAACGTCACTCAATTGATTTGCCTTCCCGGAACTAAGACTTAAGCTTTATGGTATGGTCTTAAAGTTCAAATTGGCATTTAATTATTATTACGAACCCATACACACAATAGGCTAGAAACTTCCGCATTGACAACCTCTAACACACGCAAAAACCAGATTTCAAATTCATCAAAGCGTTCATGAGAACACCCGTAACACGTAAAACATAAGTTTCTTTTATATATATAAATTGAAAAAATTTAAAAAATCGGTAACTTAGAATATCAATCTAAAATCAGTATGTTTAAAATGCGTCAAAATCGCACTCAAAGTGAAACTAAAAAAAGATTTAGAATTCCTAGAAACTGGGTAAACTCTACTAGGTAAAGTGTGGCCTGTCTATTTTTTTTTTCTCTCACAGTTTTTATGCTTTTTCAGCGCTTCTATCCTACGTTAGATAAGTCTAAAGCTACGAGAAATACATCATCATGGCATGTTAAAGGTTCACCTTTAAAGGGTTACAAATCAATTGTGCACACCGAAGCATATGCCGTGAAAGTGTCAGGTGTTCTTGTGTCTGGGTCAACGTAACGTATGATTAATATCAAATATGCTCAAAGCATTCAAGCATAAATTTCAATCAGATATGCACATGCCAAAATAATATAAATCTACCATACATAGATAGACACTAAATATTTGTAGTCAATTAGCGAAACAAACAAGTATCAAGCATACGCAACGTTGCCACCCGGCAACAGGCAGTCTGTCCGCCATTGGTATTCTAAAGCAACAGGAGCACAAAAAAAAAAACTTAACCCTCATCAATGTTGAAATAGGTACGACAACAGCGCACATAAAAAAAATAAAAGTTGTCCCAAAACAAAAAAAAGTTTGTCATGTTTTGGCATACCTGCAACATAGGGGCAACTGGGCGCAGGGTGGGGTGAACTCTAAAATCTGTCTACGCATATCCTGGCGACATATTGACAACGTAAATTAGAAGCTAAGCCATGTGAAAAACTGACACGACCAGGAGTCAATTTAAATATTGTTTCGCAAAATTAAGTGCATAAATTTTCACTAACACACATGCACACACACCCAAATATAGATAATAGTAGAAATTTTATATGTATAGGGTGTTCTTTTTTTATTGAACCACTAAACTTTTAATTGAAAAAACTTTTGAGCTATTTTATGGGAGCTGCCAAAAAGTAATTTAGATTAGCATAGAACGTCCCCTGATGCTTTTGTAATTATTGTATTATTAATCCTTTGGGTGCAGTTTGGGAACCATACAAATAATATAAAGCATTAACAGGACTCCGATTGTGGCTTGCCCCAAATGGAGTAGATAATTGGAATCCCATACCTAAAGCAAAATGTGTATAACCAAGTTTCGGAGAAATGTAAAAAGAAAATTCAGACAAAACTAATTTTTAGAACCAACAAACAATCATTATATAAGGATATTAAGGTGTATAAATTTTTATAGTGCCAAAAAAGCGTTGTGCGGTTCTCATCTCTTTTGATTATTATTATTTTGACATGTTCTAAAAAAAATAAAAATCTAAGAACTTAGTCTATCTACAAAAATTTTCCAACTATTTCTATTTCAATCCCTTTTGATTCCTTGGATCATTCTGAGCAATTTGGCCCAAGACACTACGGGTCTAAAACGAAATTCGAGTCTCCCACTTTTTTAAAATAAGTTTTTTTTTAAATATTTTAAAATAGACTTAGACCATCCATTTACAAGTTCAAAAAATGTGCTATTTTCCTTTCGCCAAATGTGTATTTGGGGTCGAGAAATCCATTTTTGACATATATTTTAAATTTTAAGCGCCGCCAGAGGGAGTTTTTACGTATTTTTTGGATTTTTTTGTTTTTTCTTTTTTGAAAATTGCCAAAATCTTGCGAAAATTGACGAAATTTGTTACAGTGCTTAAGAACTATGAAAAAGTGAAATATTCGCCGGTTTTTGTCAAATATAAAAAAAAAAAACCGAAAAATATACAAAAGCGACCTCTGGTGGTGCTCAAAATTAAAAATGTATTATTATATGCATTGTGACAAAAAAGTTTCCGGAATTTCTGAATAAATCGCAAATTAGTTTATCTTCTTCATTATTTATTTTGTCTCCTACAAAATATGCCTCTTCTGGAGCAATATAGATATGGCAACGCTTCTTCCAATCTTCGAAACATTTTTTATAGGCGTTGGGCGGGATCGCGTTAAGCTCTCTGGTCGCATTTTGTTTTATGGTCGGTATGAAGTTAAAACGGGTTCCACTGTTTTGGTTTTGGATAGAGGAAAAAGTCGCACGGGGCCAGAACTAGACTATGCGGTGCCTGGTCGACGGTTTTTATCGAGTGTTTTGCCTTAAATGTGTTCACAATCGTATTTTTGCATTGTAAGCTTCGAATATCACTTATAAGGTGGACTGATATTAACAGCTACCATAAACAAACTGGTTGACAGATCCCGCTCATTTTTGGCATAGTCATTAAGTACAGTCCCACCAGCATACAGAAACTCTAAATATTGAAAAATACTTATCGCGCGCGTTTTAAATGGAAATGGAAACTTTTTTGTCACAATGTATACTACTGCTACAAAAAAAGTGACGTTGCATTCATTTTAAAAAACCTGCTAGACCTAAAAGATTTACAATGTTCGTTATTAATTTTGGATTGCCAGTTGCCACATCGAAGAACGTGTCACCTTACTCCCCCCACATTAAAACATCCCTTTCGATTTTCGTGATATTATGTCAGAATATCTCTAGAACATCCGTTTCATCATCATTATCTTTGCCGCTACAGCAATAGTTCGGCTTTTGCCTTCCGAACAATATTTCTCCAATAATCTCTATCCTTTGCAGCTTCATCTCAGCTTAGGATATTTAATTTCTCCAAAACGGCTTTCATTCCATTAATCCAACGCGCTAGGGGTCGCCAAACTGCTCTTCTTTCATCTAGGGTTGATATTATGTCAGAATATTTCTAGCACATTCGTTTCGTCATCATCACCCTAGGAGCTTTGCCATCCGAACAATATTTCTCCAGTAACCTCTATCCTTTGCAGCTTCCTCCCAGCTTAGGAGATTTAATTTTTACGAAACAATTTTCATTCCATTTATTCAACGTGCTCGGTGTCGCCCAACTGCTCTTCTTGCATCTTGGATTGGTTGAAGCCAGTTTTTTTTTCTAAAATTGGGCAGTATCGAAGTCATTGTGACTTGATATAGGCAACTAGACTGGTGTCGTTAAATATCTCTCTTCGATGGTGTGAACGTGATAATTATTAGGATTTCTCCATATCGGACCAAAAACTCTTCGTAAACATTTGCTCTTGGAACCCTGTATCTTATTTCCTTAGAGTCCACGTCTCATGCCTGTAGGTTAGTATTGGTCGGAGCATGGTTTTATATACCCTGAACTTTAGAGTTCCATAGAGATGGTGTGATTTGAGGAACGTTGAAAGCGAACAAAATTTGGAGTTCGCAGATTTTATTCATTCTCTGATAACAGTTGCTCTTGGAGTTGATGTTCGAACCAAGATATTTAAAAAATAACATTCTTTTCTTTATTAATGTTTTTTTTTTCAGCCCAAAAACTTGGTACGTTTTGGTATAATTAAAAAAGAACCAGAACATCCCTTTGGTTCATTAAAATTGTAGTCGTATTCAAGAAATATTGTCTCCGAGTATTAGGGATGTTTTAAGAAAAGTGATAAAAATGTAGTTAATTAGGCTCCTTATTTCAACTGTTTCTGTTTCTAAGATCTGGGTAATAAGATAATAAGGACAAACTTGTAAGCCTATAATCCTATTCTGATAAAAATAAACACTTACTTCTTCAGCATGATTTTGATAACATGCCATCTTGGTGCAATAACAACCAACTAAATAAAAAGTCAAAATGTAATGTTATGACGTTTTATCGTTCTGCTCCTTATTTGGCTACTTACTCTTTAGAATCTTCTACCTTAAAACGCATCGAGACTGTTTCCGACCTTGGTGTTTTGTTCGACCATAACCTTAAATTCAATAACCATATTTGCAACATCGTCAATAAAACTAGAGGTGTTCTTGCTTTTATTAGGCGTTGGTCTAAAGAGTTTAACTACCCTTACACAACCAAACTTCTTTATATCTCTCTCGTTCGTCCTATTTTAGAATATTGTTCCTGCGTTTGGAGTCCTCAATACTACGTTTATCAAGACATGATTGAGTCCGTACAAAAGCAATTTCTCCTTTTTGCACTTTGTGGCTTAAACTGGGAACCAAACATCCAACTGCCGCCATATTCTGATAGACTTCGCCTTATAAATTGCCTTCCTTAAATCATCGCAGAACATGCCATGGCGTGTTATTCTTACATAAGCTGTTACTCGGTCTTATCGATTCCAATGAACTACTTAGCAAAGTTACTTTCGTCATACCTTCTAAAGTAACTCGTAATTTTCAACCTTTAGCCCTACAATTTTGTCTATATAATTATGTTTTACACGATCCTTTCCGTATCTTATGCTCTAATTATAACAACTTTTATAATTTCCTCTCTTTCGAACAATCTATTCAATCTATCACTTCTTCTATCCTAAGTTATCTTGCCTTGCCACTACGAGCATCCTTGACCAATCCTACATTATGAGTCATTCTTTTGGTCAACGGTGATCCTTTGGGACTTTTTTTTATATAATGTTTAATTTTCATCTTGCTTCCTTTTTTTCAACGTTTATATTGTAAACCCAAGTGTCTGTACAGTTCTTGATGTGAGAAGGTGCATATCATCAAAAAAGTTGACCCATCGGGCTAGATACGCGGATTAGTTATACCTTCTATTTTTCTTTTCTAAATAAATTTATGGTTTTTTCTATAATATATAATGTCAACTGAGCTTTGTTGTACTCCTTAAAGAAATAAATAAATAATAAAAAAAGCTAAATATTTCTAATATCTACCTGGGGCATCCATTTCCCAAGGACCAAAAGGGCGGGAGCTTAATATTTTTTCCATGCATATAGATAATAAAAAGTGCTATTTACATCTGCTTATTTATTTCCACCAAGAAATTGTACTAAAACCCACTTCAATTCCATGGCTTAAAAGTTGAAAAGCCAGAACTTTAACGAGTTTTTCATTCAATTAAATTGAAGGACATAAAAACAAAATGTTACAGAAAAAATATGATTAAGGCAAAAATTAAATTTACACATTTAAAGTAAACTAATAAAATACATAACTGATTATTTATTATGCTTCCAAATGAAAGTGTTTTCTCTCGTAAAAAAAAACACCCTCTATTTATACATACATGCATGTTTGCACTACTTTATTATTATGATGATTATTTATTAATATTTACGCTTTGCGTTTTTCCGACCTTTTTTTTACAGGGTTCAGGAAACGGATGGCTCGTATTTTGAGAGTTTCACTTCCTTGGGCTGGAAACGTGAAAATCGTCGCATGTCGGCAACGCGTGCCGCCGAGGCACGCGCTGAAGCTAATCCCGAAAATGAACGTGACCCGCCGGCACCGCAAGAAAATCTGGAGCGGCAGGAAGAAAAGGAGAAATTGTATGTTGAAGTATTGCATACCATTGCCAATACGGTGGGCGCTCCAGCACCTGGCGGACAGGTAACATTTAAACCAACAAATAAATCAATACTAACTTTATCTGTGTTGGGTGGAGAGAGAGTTTTGATGTAGCGTTTTGCTTACCGAGCAAATAGTCCTTCAAATAAACTTGTTGCCATAGAGTGTGTGTGTGAGCCAGGAATTAACAAAATTAAACAGAATACACAAACTGGGCCCAAGGCCAGAGCACCTTCGGTTACCAAATACACATTTAGGCCAACACACAAGTTGTATGATTAAAGGTTTTCGACTATATATTGTGGTGTGTGCCTTAGTTGTGAATTAATGGCCAACATTTAAGGCGAATGATTTGAAATTTCAATGATAAATATGCACGTGCTTTAGCCTTTAGGCCAAGGTGTTTAAGCCCGAGACTTAAACGACTTGAGGTAAACTTTAAACCTAAAACTAGTCAAGGAAACTCATGCAGAAATTCAATTAAAAATATTTAACTCTTTAATTGCTTTCATTTTGTATATTTGCTGTGGAATTTTCCAATATTTTTACAAGTGGCAGGCAAAACAATATTTTCACTAAGCCCTTACCCAACACTATCCTAACAAACTGACTAACTGTGTTTGCAGCAGTTCATTTTTCAATTATCGTTTTTAATTTAAGTGTAAGAAAATTGTGAGACGTTCGTTGGACAAACTAATGAAACTTAAGCCAACTCAAAGTCAGCAGAGAATAGGAGAAGAAGTGTTGGAAAACGCAAAAAGAGCAAAGCATAGTTGGCGTGGGGTTGCCAACTTAATAAAAGTTTCGCTAAAGCAACTAGAGATGGCAGGCAATGGATGTGAAATAAAATAAGGTTAGTCCTGCTGTGATTGAGCACAAACAGCTACGGTCTCTGGAGTCCTGGGCAGCAATGGATAGCGCAAGTTATTTGCTGTCCAATGACAAGGAGCAAGTGGCAGTCAGCAGGCAGCTCAGTCACCAGAGTCCAATTAATGCGACGTCATTTTTGCATTTAATCAAAAATAATTACAAATATACTAAAACGAACGCAAAGCAGTTACAATTTTTCATTAACGATTGTGGGTTCACTTTTTTTTGCAGTGTTGTTTCTTGTTTAATGAAAATTAATGAAAAACAAAAGCTATAATGACAAAAACAGATATTAAAGGCAGCAAAAACATGCTTGAGGGTTTCGGCATCTAACAGCAGTAAAGTATGGTTTGACTTAAGGACGACTATTGGACAAAAAGCAAAGAAACAACAAATAAGAAAAGGCAAGACTCAAGAGGCCAACAAAATATGCATAAAAGGCAAGCTTTTGTTAGGATTTATAGCCAAGAGCCAGCAAACAGAGACAGTTTTGCATATAGCCATTAGGACTATAAAATTTACTGAGCTTAATTTGTATAACTATTGTTTTTTGGTGGATCTCTGGACAACCCTTGTGGTTGCAGATCCCATGGCGACTGCTATGAGTAAGCTTTTTTAGTTCTTGTGGTTGAGTTGGAGAGAAAATGAATTGCTAATAAAAAAAATTGTCAGAATAAATAGATAAAGAAATTTAAAAAGATTCACAAAGGGAAGCTGCCCCCAGCGAATGATTTATAATACATATTCTAGATCACTCACGTATTTACAATGCCTTGTACGTAGGCTTATCCATATATTTCGGGTGTAAAAAAATATCACAGAAATTTATCTTTAAAAACGACATTGTTATGTACTTTTTTTCTGATTTAATAACTTATATATGTAAAGGGGTTTTCAATAAGAGCGCTACAAAAGTTTTTTTTAATTAAAACAAAAACAGTTTTGGATATCAATGAAATTCTTTATTCCTGTGAGTACATTCGATGCCATTATGTATGGAACTCGATATCTTTTGCATGGCCACCACGGGCACGCCTACAGAAGTCCAGACGCTGAACCCCATTTTCGACGGTTTTCAAGCATAAATCGGCCGATACTGCTTGAATTTCACGTTCGATATTTGTACGAAGTTCATCAATCGTCGCTGGCTTGTTGGCTTAGACCCTAGACTTGACTTAGCCCCACAGGAAATAGTCTAACGGCGTCAAATCGCACGACCGAGGTGGCCAATTGACTGGGCCAATTCGTGAAATAACACGTTCACCAAACTTGGTTTTCAATAAATCGATTGTGACATTCGCTGTGTGGCTTGTGGCGCCGTCCTGTTGAAACCACATATTGTCCAAGTCCATATCATCCAATCCGGTCCAAAAATATTTGGTTATCATTGAGCGGTAGCGATTCTCATTCACAGTAACGTGCCGGTCTTGATCATCACGGAAGAAGTACAGCCCAATGACGCCGCCGGCCCATAAACCTCACCAAACCGTAATTTTTTCGGGATGCAATGGTGACTCATGGAGTACGTGTGGATTGCTGCCTGAGCAATAACGCATATTTTGCTTATTGACGAAGCCATTCAGCTAGAAATGAGCCTCATCGCTGAAGATGATTTTTCGATGAAAATCCGGATCATTTTCAAGTTGTTGCTCAGCACAATTCGCGAACATTCGACGCTTCTGGTGGTCAAGCGGCTTCAGTTCTTGCGTCAATTTGATCTTGTTAGGATGTAGGCCAAGATCTTTTCGCGAAATTCGCCACAACGACGTCACAGAGATGCCCAACGCTTGAGAACGACGTGTGAGAGACTCGATTTGGAGTCTTCCTCAATTGATGCGCTAGCGGCAGCAATATTCTCGACACTACGGGCACTTTTTTGTCTCACTGGCACGGGAACATTTTGTACTGTGCCTGAGGATCCAAATTTTTCCACTAGACGCTCAATTGTTGATCTGGCAGGACAATTATGACGACCATAAATTGGACGTAGCGCTCTTAAAGTTGAGGCCACTGACTACGAATTTCGGTAGTAAATTTTAATAATTTCGACTCGTTGTTGGATCGTATATCTTTCCATGATGAAATGGCAAACCTTACCGATGAGAAATGTCAAGAGAGCGGGAAAAAATATGGCGTCGTTTGCTGTACCTTATCGGTCTACTTTTGTAGCGTTACTTATTGAAAATCACGATATCTCGGGAATATAAAAAAAATTACAGCTATTTATCAACAAAAACATAGCTATACAGGGGTGCCACTGAAAACCAATTCGATTCAATTTCGATACAATTGCAATTCTTGGTGCCACAGACATGGCTAAGAACGGTTTTAAAACCGCTGATAGTCATGTATGTGGCACCAAGAATTGGAATTGAAATCGAATTGGTTTTCTGTGGCACCCCAGATTATTTCATTTTTTTTCTTATTTAATAACTTATATATGTTTATCTAAGCCATATATATCCCTAAAGTAATTGCTCCATACGGTGTCTCTAGCCTCACACTTAGGAAAGCACAGAGACCTTAATAAAAGCTCCCATTAAGTGTCAAAGCCCGATAAATAGTCTACCAAAAATACATTATTTAGGTCAACGTACCGGCTTAATTTAAAAAATATTTTTTAAAAATAGCAGACCGTCGTCCTTGCGACTTTTAAGCGCGGTCTATACAAAGTGCAAATTATTAATATTACGTATACGCATCCGGCAATGCATTATAGCCAAGCAAGCTGGGCTCATTTAATTTTTGCCTATTTTCCGTTTGTTTTTTTTTTTTAATTAATGTGCTCATTATTAAGTTGGCAGAACAGCGACGTGAACGGCTGTTATTTAATAATTTAGTCCTGGCCAGCAACTGCAGCAGGCAATCAAATTAAAATAATATGCCAGAGAGAGAAGAATTTTAAAGTCTTTGTAGAGTATTTGTTAAAATGGTCAAAGCAAAATGAAGGACAAGCAAAGGAAATGAAAATTGTGTTTTTCTTTCCTCCCTTTTTTTACATATTTTGCATTGAAAGCGTTACATGAAGCATGAGTTAAAAGGGAAACGGCTGTACGCTCAAATAGCTGAGAAAAAAATGGAGGCAAAGAAAAATAAATAAACGAATAAATCGACAAGATAAATCAATAAAAGGCGGAAAAAAAAATTGAAAGCAAAAATCTATTAGATCAGCTCATAATAAATTTGTTGCTTTTTTTTCCTTAAAGCTAATTCCTTTATGATATTAAAAATTGTCGACCAAATGCTCCTGAACAAATGGCAAAATAATTAAATTAAATTAAATTACAAAATTGAATATTCAGCATATAAATTATTGCGTATACGCCATGTGCGGCTTGGCATAAATTGACTGGGTTTGTGTGTGACAATGGCAAGCTTAATTTGAATAAAGTTCTCACGTTTTGCTTCTCTGTCTTCTGTTTTGTTATACACACACACACACGCGCACACAACAGTTTGCACATTACAAGGACGAAATGTATCTGCATGCACAGCGCGCCTTTGGTGTCAATCCGGATCGTCATTATCGACTATTGCATGCCTCGGCGGAGGATAAACCAAAAATAATCGTGCTCTCAGCGGTCGTCATTGAGGCAGATGGTCTGGAGGCAAAGGATGCCAATGGTAAGCAATCAACCACAAGCTCTATCGCTCTTTATGTACATACATATACGAGTATGTATGTATGTATACTATATACTATAGGTAAATATGTTTGTTTGTCTTTGTGTTTGATATTGCCGTCATGTGTAAATATTTTTAGTTGCAAATTGATTTGCGGCTTTCAACTGCGATAATTCGATTTCAATTTCGCCTTCGTTTTGGTTTTCGGTTTGTTTGCCAGCCCTGCCAATTGCTTTATGAAAATTTCTGTGTGACCGGGTCGTAGCATAAATTATGCTACAGTCACACTAACAGAGTAGCTCTGCAAACTCAAAATGTTAAGTGTGGCAACATGCAAATGAGAAATGAGAGAAATGAGCACGTTCAAATCAAAGTGGGCCAAGTCTGTGTGACGGCTTGTTCAAGGATATCAAGTTGCTCGGGATTTTAGTCTGCCTCTGTAGCACTGTAATAATATTTGCTGAAATGAGTTTTAGTATTTTTTAAGGTGATTGAAAGGAATGTGCTGGGATAGCTGTAGATATCATAAGGAACTAAAGTTTAAGCAGTCCTTGAAATTGGAACTATTTCAACTAGTTCTAGACCCAGACCAAAGCTTAGATTTTAAAAACCTCACTGTATTGAATACTTAGAGTTGTAAGTTGAACTCCATTGCTTAGATTCACTAGGATATAATGACAAAAATTTCCCTTTTATATACCCTTTTCTAATAAAAAGGGTGTATTAAGTTTGTGTAACTCTAAAATATATGCTTAATAATACTGATGGAGATTTCTGAGGCACATCCAAAAAGTGACTCAACAAGTCAATATAGACTACCTTGAACAAAGAGTTCCCGAAACTTATTCAAAAAATAAATAAATTCGTGTCCGAAATTTTGAGTAACCTAATTTAGAAAAACGCATTATTTCCGCAATTATGGATGGATTTGGAAAATTCCTAGTGTTTTAGACTCGTATTATGAATCACTATTATTCTGCATTAAAATTTGAATAATTGAAATTTTTTGCCATTTTGTTGGTAAGGGGCTACATCACAAAATTTTATGGCCATAAAACCGTAAAGTCTAGAATATTAGGAAACCTGTATGCCATTCGAATGGGGCTGCCTAGAGCAATGCAAAACACGAAGGCTTTTCGACTTTTCGCCAGTATTTTAGAAGATATATCTAAAATTAAGACTAAAATTGTGTATAAAACAAAATCGATCGGTTTACATACCTTTGCATTGAAGGAAAGTTTCCAAGCAGCACGCTTATGCTTCCAAACAAATGCTTATGCTTCCAAACAAATGCTTATGCTTCTTAACAAATTCTCAAGTCACTGGTCAATTTGTTTTTTACACCTCTGAAGAGCATTTATTAAACAAATTTGTATCCATAATTTTGAGTAACCTAATTTAGAAAAACCCATTTATGGATAGATTTGGAAATCATCAAAATTGATATTGTCCCATTTAAAGCATTTCCCTTGGACTGCAACGCACTTATGCCAGCGCCTGATTCAATCCTCGAAAAAAATTTTATAATCGATTTAAAAAATCAGATGAATTCGGTGATTGTTGGATTTGTCCTGAACGTATCCAAAAGCAATAAAAAATTCTATAGAATGTCCGCGACAGATGTGGCAACTTTACGAAAAAAAAAAAGAGACATCAAATCGGGTGACTAAGTAAAAAGGAGTGCCACACGATGATAATTCCGGGAACTTTTTGATCAATGTGGTATCTCACTGTCCGCTCTTATAAACGCATAGATCTTCACGATCTCTATTAACTTTGAAAGAAGATCCCTTTTTACTACATATGAAGCAAACTTTATGTAGCTCCTTAAAGTTTTTATTTAATGTTGCAGATTGTAAATTTTATTAAAATAATTTTATATTTATAGCTCTTAAGGACCGATCGGTACAAAAACAAATATTTTAAGAGACGAATCCTTTTATTTAGAAATATATCGTACCCAAATATAGCGATCAAGTGTAATTTTTTTAAATGCCCAAGCGATACTGCTAACGATCCGTAATAATGAACTTGTGAAACCAAAAGTGCTAAGGGTCTTAAAAAATTACCCTAACTACATTTCAACTCTTCAATAATTTTTATGTTGAAGTTCGTTAAGCAATTTCCTTCTAAGTTTGAGAGCATCAATTTTTTCTAGCAGATCGTAGCAAGAAACTGTTGAAATGCTGAATATTGAGATAGTTCCTTTGTCCTGTTTATATATTGAAACAGCTCTCTGAGGAACCCGATATATTTTGGCCAAAACACTGTCATTTCCATAATAATTGTGTTAGAGTCATACATTCTGCTTCCCTAAAGATTTAACTATTTTTCTGTAAAGATTGATTCTCCTCAGATTTTTTAAATATATAGATATTCCTGACCCAAATGAAAAAACCAACCAATTTTTTTTAAACCTAATTAAAAAGAAATGGTTAATTGAAATTTGACCATATTTCATAAAGAAGATAACATACGAGAGATAGATATGAGTTCACACAAGCAAAAAAAAATGCACCTAAAATATTGAAAAGTTTTGGAATTATAATCCCAAACAGTTTCAGTTTTCCAAACAAATTACAAAAAATATCATTACCAATCCATCTGGATTTACCCACTGAAATTCTGAAAACAAAAATTGAAAAATATCTATTAAAATTTTGATTTCGTCAAAATAGATAATTTTTAAAATTTTTTGTCCTGCGTCTTTGTAAGTCTGATATAAAATTTTAAAATTTTACATCTAAAATGATAAATTAAAAAAAATGACTAAAAAATTTCAAGAAATGTTAAATTTTTACTGGCAAATTTTTAAAAAATTTAATTTTAAGATACTAAATTAAATTTCCGAAAAACGGGCTGATTTGCATTTTGTTGTAAAACATGTGAAGAAATTTATAAAAAGTCTTTCGATTAAATATCGAGGGGTAGTCGGAGGTACCCATCAAACATAGCGAGCCGAATGATAAAAAATGCCAACAAAATCTTTATAATTACCTCGAATATATTCAAAACCAGATAGTTTTTAAACTCAATTATATTTTTTCCCTGAAGTGATATTTATAAATACTTAAGTGAATGAAGATTTCGTAACTATTTTCATCATGGTCAACGCAGGTTTTTTTTTCTGTTAATTATCGTGAAAAATCAAAAAATATAAAATGTCACTTCAATCAGAAAGCCAAAAACTTAAATATTTTTTTGCACTGGATACCCTAATATGTGTAAAATCATATTCCATTATCATTGTGTCCCAATTTTGACTCTCTTGTGGAGGACTTTTGTCCAAAACCTAGTCACGCGGGCCCTTAGAGCAGCTGTTAGACTTAAGTACTATTTAAAAAAAGTATCTGTAATTAATTCATCCTTTGAATATTCATTCGAACTTGAGAAATCAACAAAATTCCAAAAATATTCTCTCTTCAGAGAATTTTTGCGCCATGCTGTAGTGGATTTTAACCCATATTTGGTGTTCATATAAACCGAAGTGACTATCAATTCGGCGCTTATCAAGTTGCCATGTTGGCTCTCCTACAAGAGCCACTCATGAATCCTTTCGACTGTTACAAAATTTTGTCCACACTGCATGTATACGCATTGAGGGTATTGGAAAAACTAAGGACTGTTTCCGCCTTCTGTTCAATAAATTTGCAATTTAATGCTCCCCATTTTGTTCATTATGCTCAAGAGGAGCAACAGCTACAGTAGAAAGCAATTTCGCATTTTAATGTGCTCAAGGATGTGTAAGGAATACGTTAAGTGGTGCTGCATTACTAGTAGTGCCGACTGCCAGCAGCCCGTCCATGTCAGCAGCCATCTGCTAAATGTGCTGTCGATGACGATGACGCTGACGTTGTGGATGTGGTTGGGGATGTGGTTGGCAATGCGGATAACGATGTCTAGTATGCTGTCTGTAGCTTTGTGTGTGGGCTTGTCTAATGGTTGATAGTTGCCAAGCTGAGTAACCAGCTAGCATTTAGCATGCTTTTGCAACTGACAGTTACTTTTGTTAGTTAGATTCAACTAAAAGGTTTACCATGCTTTACGGAATTATCAAATTTTAATTGTAAAGTGCTTGTTAATCATACGCCACGTGCGACCAGCAATTTGCTGACATTAATATTTAATTAATGGCCGTTTAAATGATTTTCTTTGATGCCTATTAATAATGCATACTATATACAGGCTTTTCAGATCCCTACTGCATGCTGGGCATACAACCAGATGGAGGACCACCCGTATCTCCGCTGCCGTTGCCGCCCACACCACGTGCACTCTCCGCAGACATGAGTGGTTTCGACAACAGTGTGACCGATTCTCCGCCGCATCGCAAGCATAGCTTTCGCTTGAGCTTTAAGCGCCGAGAGGGCGGACGCAGGGAGCAGCGTGATTCATTGGGCGGACCTGTGCCGGCCAAGCTCATCAAGGCGACAAGCATCAAGCCGCACACGCTGAGTCCCAAATGGAATGAGAAATTTAAATTGTAAGTAGCCACACGGCCGGCAGCCATTTTATAATTTATGTATATAGTATAGTACATATATATATATAGTATATACGTGTATTATGAAAGTAGGAATGACCCAGCATTTAAATTCAATCACGCTCAATTATTTGCCAAATGTGCGTGCCCATTCGGAATGGTATTTGATGGTCACTAATGGAGATTTGCGTCGAGTTATTCAATTACGCGTGTCCAACTGTTGTTGTTCTTATTTAAGCGATCAATTTGGTGCAAACAAAATGAAGCACAATTGATACATTGCGCTATCATTTAAATTTCAAATTAAGTATACGCCATGTTTTACGCACTTTAATTTTATGCTACAGCTTGATATATGTTGAATATGCAGCAAACTGTTTTCCGGTCTTGAATTATTTGAAATTATTTGAAATTATTTGAAATTATTTGAAATTATTTGAAATTATTGCAATAAATTCTTATTTCAACATAAAACTGCTATATAGGAAATAAGAACCGCAATAAATCTGCACAATTCAACTGCAATTCGCACAAATATTTTGCAATAACAAATAAAACCAAAATTATGCCGCAAAAATATTTGTTCCAATAAAACAAATATGTCGGTTAATTTAACGGACAGCTCGTAAATATGCGCATAAATTAAATAATAAATATGTTTGCTTATATACATATATGTACCATATAGTTCCCATATGACCAATCGGTCAAAAAACAGTTTTTGGTGCAAAATTTTTGTGTTTTTTGTTTGTTTCTTTTAATATTTGTTGATGAAAAAGATGGGAAAAAAGAATACGGATTGTAATAAACGTAGATAATAAGCTGGAAAATAAGATCGAGTACGTTTTACAAACTTGGAAAGAGATTTACATTTTTTAAAAAGCCCTAATGCCACTCCAGAGGTGCTGTTTTCCAGTGGGATATATATGAAATGATGATGATGAAATGCTACACCAACACTGAGTGACGCAAGATGTTGAAACAATGAGTAAGCAATCTGAGAAAAGGAAATTCAACAAGCAATCCAGAAGATGAGAATCGGCTAAGCAGGTATAGCGCCAAAAACTAATTAGGCGGCAGGACTTCCTCTGAGCATTAAACAAACAGAATTGTTTAGTATAGTCTGGAGGCAATGCCAATCCTCAGAGACTGGGAGGTCAACATAATACACCCATACCTCGCTATACGGCCGCTCTTTTTCCGGCATTTCGCTATAACTGCTCTCTTTAAATAAGGCACGGTTTCGATTTACGGCCTAAAATGTTTCGCTATAACAGCCAGAAAAACTTTTTCAATTTATTTTGTTTCATTTGCATTAAACTTTGTCTGCCGCTGTGACGTATTTTGAAGCTAACCTCGAAACACAACAATACGAAGCTGCTTGATTCGATTATTGAAAAAATGGAAGAGCTATTCATTATAACCACTTTTGATATAGTTGTCCGAAAATTCAAGGGTTCTTAAAGGACTAAATAAAAATCAATTACCCGAGATCCAACAAGAAAGCTTGGATGACTAAAGCTACTTTTGAGGATTGGTTCAAAAATCACTTTTGCACAGAAGTGCGAAAATATTTGCGAGACAATAACTTAAGCAACAAGGCTTTGCTAATTTTGGATAATGCACCAGGGCATCCTACTAATTTATCCGGACTAAATGCAGATGCATGATTGAGTACCTTCCGAAAAATGCAACAGCTCTGATCAAGCCAATGTATCAGGGAGCAATAGCCACTTTTAAGGCATATGCCTTACCTACGTCGAACTTTCCGACAACTTATAAGGGAAATCGGTTGTAAATCTTCAATTAAAACATTTTGGATAAACTTTAACATCAAGAATGCTGTTGACAGCATAAGTGAATCAAGGAAAGAATTTGAAAAAAAAATATTCCTTCCGGAAATTAGACAAAATATTTTGGATCTAGCACATGATCTCGGCTTTGAAGGTTTAAACGAACATGATATGATTGATTTACTTAAAGCTGATAAGGGATTCCTTATATAAGGAACTCATTCGGTTGCAAGCACCGCTATTTGATGAAGAACCTGTTGTATCTAAACAACTAATATCAAAAAATTCGCCGAAAGTTATTTCGAAGAAGGAATAAACATCCGCCTTGAAAACAATACTGATGTGGAACGCAGCGCTAAAGTTTCTCGGGCAATTAACTCAAATCAATAAATAACGAAATGGACAAAAAGGCAAAACAAACAACGTTGGACAATTTTTTAAAGCCAGGCGCTATGACAGTGATCTGAATGTTACAATTCCTTCAACGTCTTCGGAATAAAGTCGTTACATATTAATCAAAATATATTACATATTTAAAAAATTTGGAACCGATCCCATGGAATTTGTAATGAATTTGTATTAGAATAATTGATTCGTTATACGGCTTTTCGCTTTACGGCCAAGTTTCGTGGAACGTATCTAGGCCGTAAAGCTAGGTATGGGTGTAGTGCACCTATGCAAGAAAGGCGACTCTGCCTATGTTTATTTACTTAAGACTGTTTGAAATGAGACTGAGAGTCCTGCTAGAAAGTCAACTAGCAGAACAATAAGCTGCCAACATCGACAAAAAAAGATTTAATTCTCTTTGCGAGAACAATTTGTGAAAAATTCATCTCAAGGAAACAAAAAAGCTTTTTTAGTACACTGCCGCTCAACTGAATAGGTTCACGATTTCTATAAAAGTTTTTGGATCATATCTTTTTAATTAATTGGCCGATTGTGATGAAATATATTTTTTTTTATAGAAAATTTTATTGTTAATAATAAACAACAGTTAGAGGTCGCTAACATTTGTACAAGTAATTTTTTTTTTTTGTTTTCCATTAACATACCAAAATTTGACTGTTTATTTTGGCTCAACAGAATAGGTTCAATAGTATTTGTCTTCAATTTATGAGCGATAGCCATAATTTAAAGACGTCAATTCTTAAGTGTTTATCAATTTAGAGTAATTGCAGCTATTATTATGTAAAATGGGCCGCGGAACTCAACTAAGTGATTTTGAAAAAGGTAGAATAGAAGGATATGTCGAATCTGGTCTAAGTCACCGTCAAATCGCAAAAAAAATTTGATCAAAGTCAAAGTGTTGTGAGTAATTATCTTCGAAATACCTCGAACTATGGCAATAACATGAAAGGAGGTGCAAAATACGCGACAACGGTAACAGCCAGAAGACATATTATTAGAACTGCATCCAATTCAACTCGCTCAGCTGCCAAAATCAAGGAAACATGCGGTGTTAAGGCCAGTCTGGCGACTGTGAAACGCATAATTCGTAGGGCAAAACATTTGAGGAGGTTGAAAATTAAAAAAAAAACACCTCTTAATGATGTGTGTAAAGCTGCACACCTTCGGTTTGCTCAAGATCATATGTCATGGAAGGAGGAATGGAACACTGTCGTGTTTTCCGATGAGAAAAAATTCAATATAGATGTTCCGGACGGGTATAATTACTACTTCCATCACCTACGAAAGGAAGAATGTGTTTTAAGTCGCCACCACTCTTGTGCAGGTGGAATAATGGTGTGGGGAGGCATATCCTACTATGGGACTTGTGAACTGCAGTTAGTTTCATCAAAAATGAATGCAAATGTGTACAAAACTGTACTACAAAAGAGTTTTCCACAATTTTTTAATGTGTTTCACCGGCTGTCATGGACATTTCAGCATGACAACGCACCCATTCACACTGCAAGAGTGATAAAACAGTGGATTGCAGACCAGAATGTAAGATTGCTCGAGTGGGCACCATACTCCCTGGACCTAAATATTATGGAAAACGTTTGGGCGCTATTGTCTCGAAAAGTTTATGAGGGTGGGAGACAATTTAAAGACACAGAGTCCTTAATTGACGCCATTAAAAACGCCTGGACAGAGATTTCTCTTGGAGTATTCGAAAACTATTATAAATCTGTGCAAATTGGATATATATGAAGTTATACTAAAAAAAGGAGGGCATACTAATTACCATATTATAGCGAAAAAGTATATATTTTTATTAAAAATAAACCACACTGTGAATAATTACTTTTTATGTTTTTATTTCTTATTCGAATCTCTTGAACCTATTCTGTTGAGCCAAAATAAACAGTCAAATTTTGGTATGTTAATGGAAAACAAAAAAAAAATTACTTGTACTAATGTTACCGACCGCTAACAGTTGTTTATTATTAACAATAAAATATTCTATAAAAAAAAATATATTTCATCACAATCGGCCAATTAATTAAAAAGATAGGATCCAATAACTTTTGTAGAAATCGTGAACCTATTCAGTTGAGCGGCAGTGTATTTGTAGACCTAAGAGCGGCTTTCGACAAAGCTAATGTCTGGAGCGTAATACGAAAAAAAGTAGATGGAAAGCTAATCGAATTATAGGGGAAGAGTAAGACTGAACGGCGAACTATCAGAGTGCTCCTTAATGAATACCGATTTCAATCAGGGAGAGTCCATTACGCCTTTATTTTTTTTTTGGAGCTAATGGATGAAATCATTGAAGTAAGTTAAAGAGCAACAACAAAAACGAAGTTCAGAAACTTCAACATGCGGCCAGTTTTTTGTCAAGCACTTGTAAAGGGTGTTTTTTAAGCGCGTCCGGACTTAAAACTTCAATAAAACGTGGAAAAATTACCCCAAGAATGGTTTCATTAAACGGATAATTTCGTAATATTTAACATTTGAAAATTAGCTCTGGCATGAGACCACCACGACTATGGGTTACGAAGCGCATCCTGTCAGTCAAATTTTTGACAAAACTTTCGAACATTTCAAACCGTATTTCTGTAAAAGCAGGTTCAATGTTGGTTTTCAAGTCGCCAAATGTTACTGTCTTGCCTATAGCACGAACGTGAGGTGCAGTTGGTGGGCCTATTTCTTGAAATAGCCTTCCCATCGAATGGGGTGTTCAGTAAACCAGAGCTCTTTGACACCTCTGTTAACTAAACTTGGAAATATTCGTTGATCATCGCTCTGTATCGATCAATATTAATGGTGACACGTTAAAAATCGATAAAATTGTATTTTCCTCTACACTGGCCTCTACAACAGCAATATTTTCTTCGGCCCGATCTTCTCATTCTGGTTGGTGGGCGTACATCGAATGCCAAATGAGTTCCAGAACGGTCGCGAATAGCACATTCTGATGGACGATTATTGGGTCTGTAAATTATACGATGAGCTCCATAAATTATTACAACAGAGCAATGATTTTTATACCCTGTACCGTATGGTCCAAGGGTATATTAAGTTTGTGCAAGCCGAAAATGTATGTAACATATAGAAGGAGACGTCGGAGACACCCCAAAGTTACCTAAAATATGATCAGGGTGAATAGAGAAGTCGATATACCCATGTCCGTCTGTCCGTCCGTCCGTCTGTCCGTCTGTCCGTCCGTCCGTCTGTCCGTCTGTCCGTCCGTCCGTCCGTGTGAACGCCTAGATCTCAGAGATGGTAAGAGCTAGAGTTACCAAACTTTCACATTAGATCCCATATTATTCCATAGGAGGCAAGTTTATTTTATTTTTTTGATATCGGGGATAAATTATATAGCTCCCATGGGGGTGTTTGAGACGACCTCGAAAAAAAAAAAGCGTTTTAGATAAATAATTCGTTTGTTTATGAAGATATCGTAACCAAATTTGGTATTCGAAAGTCTTTTGTAGTTCTCAATCACTGTACCAAATTTGATCGAAATCGGTTGACTATATCATATAGCTCACATAGGACCGATCGGCCAAAATAACTTTTTAAAGAAAAATTCGCTATATTTCGTTTTTTAATAAAGGTTTCGTAACCAGATTTGGCGTTTGGAAATTTTTTAGAGCACTTAAGCAATGTGCCAAATTTGAACAAAATCGGTTGACTATATCATATAGCTCCCATAGGTCCGATCTTCCAAAAAATCGATTTTTTAACCAAATTTGTTGTGTTTCGTTTGTTTGTTAAGATATTGGGACCAAATTTGACATTCGTGAGTATTTTATAGTTCCTAAGCACTGTACCAAATTTAATCCAAATCGTTTGACTAGATCATATAGCTCCCATAGGACCAATCGGTCCAAAAACACGTTTTTATACAAAATTCGATGTGTTTTGTTTGTTTGTAAAGATATTTGAAATAACTTTGGCGTTCATATCTTTTTAAGGTATTTAAGCACCGCGTCAAATTTTATTGAAATCGGTTGACTATATCATATAGCTCCCATAGGAACAATCGAAAAAAAAAAATATTTTTGCTTAAAAATTCTTCTGTTTTTGGTTTTTTGTGAAGAAATCGGACTTTATTACAAGCTAGTGGTACAGGGTATCGTAAAGTCGTCCGCGCCCGACTTTACGTCCGCCATTTTTTTTATTATGAATCCTTACGATTTGAAGATGTTCTTGAGGTGTAAATCTTTCCATGATTAATTAACTATTCATTCTTACTGAATAAAATGAAATTTAAATTTTTCAAAAGAGGCAAGAGGTTTCAGAGATATCCCTTTCGGAAATCCGGACCCTATTAAAATATCTTATATGCCGTCGATATAATCACTGTAGAAAAACTCGAAAACAATGTCAACGAATGGTGGAGATTTCGGAAAAGCAAGGGCTTGACTGTAAATACAGCAAAGACCAAAGTTATGCAGATCGCGAAAAACGAAGGTGAGATCTTAGGATACTAAAAACCTATTAAAAAATCACTCTTTATATGCGGACGATATAATCGCCATAGCGGACTCCGTAGAAAAACTCGAAAATTATATCAACGAAAGTGGGAGACTTCAGAAAAGCAAGGGCTTGACTGTAAATACAGCAAAGACCAAAGTGATGCTGATCGCGGAAAACGAAGACGAGGTCTTGAGGATACTAAAAACTTTTTAAGTTTTACAAACCAGAAGACTGGAGGCAAGAACACTAAAATGGTTTAGTCAAATTACACGAATGTCACTTTATGATTTCCTAAGCGCTACTTGGAAACTAAGTTAGAAGGAAGAAGGCAGGAAGAGGACCATGCATCTGTGGAGTGTATTGAAGAAGTAGGAAGGAAAAGAGGTGGATCCGAATTGAAGAGTATGGCGAATAATAGATTGAAATGTAGGAAGTTCACCGTGCTCCGTCCCACGATGTAATGGTACACAGGGGTTTTTGTCACTGAAGAAAAAGATATTTTATAAAGGCCCCCAGCATAGTTACCAAAAATGTATCAAAATCGGTTGACTATATCACATAGCCCCAATAAGAGCGATCAGTTTCTTTTTGAATTAATCGAAATCAAATTTGGCAATCAAATGTCTTTTGAATTTCTGAAGCTATATGCCGCATTTACTTTTAATTAGTGATACAGGATTCGGTCTTGGGGGATTCTTTACTTCGATGTGTATATATATCAGAGCTCGCAAAAGACTTTCAACCCATATTCCCAACTATTGGGGGTGGGTACGGACCTTCTGGCGAACGGAAGATTATAACTCAAACGTTATTTTGAACCCAAAATTTGTATTTTTTTTGTTTTCATCCTTTAATTGATCTGATTAATGATTTAACCAAAGAATCATTTATCTGAGTTAAGAAAAAACGTATTTTTATTACATCTGAGTAATGTTCAATCGTAATTGAATTAAAGTTCACATTATCGATATCGGAAAACAGTCTTTATCTTAGCTGTTTCAAAAAATGTACTATAACGAGTACTACTACGTCGTCCTTCTCTCCTAGTGGAGCATAGAGCCCCAACTACAAAAATAAGTCAAAATAAAATATTGTTTTTTCATTATAAAGCCACTCCCTCCTAGATCTCCGTCCTAACCAACCATTTATCTCCCCTTACCTATCTAACAAATCTATTCTAATTATAGCACCTGCCGTTTTATGCTTTTTTCCTTGGGTATTTTATATCCTCTTTTAATGTTCCCAACAGCAGTTAAAAAACTATCGTTAAAGTGTTGCCAAATGTTTAAGTAATAAAAATTATATTTTATCTTTTCTTAGCGACATTGATGACATCAATACGGATACCTTTCACTTGGACATTTGGGACCATGATGATGAAAGCTGTGTTTTGGACGCCGTTTCGCGCCTAAATGAGGTACGTGGCGTGCGCGGTCTGGGTCGTTTCTTCAAGCAGGTGTGTCAGTCGGCGCGTTCGGGCTCACAGGATGATTTTCTCGGCTCTGTAAACATACCAATCTCTGAGATACCTTCAACTGGACTAGATGCTTGGTTCAAGCTAGAGGCACGTAGTCAACGCAGCACAGTACAGGGACGCATACGACTTAAACTGTGGCTGTCCACACGCGAGGATCGGGGTGCAACCGATGAAAAGAACGAGATGGGCTTGCATCTAATCGAAAAACTGCAAACGGTATTTATGCAGCATGAGGTGACCACCCATGAGCCCTCTTGGACTTGGTGTGGCGATTTGCCGGGTCCAGCGCTTACCATCTTACATCAGCTGGCCGTGCAGTCGGATTTGTCAGATTTGCATTGTGCCATGGCCAGGTAGGTGACCATACCGCATATAGGCGCTCTTGATAGTCAACAAATATTGTTTATTTTTGAACAGATATGTAGCTGCCGCCAAGCTCAATTGCACCACACCACTGGATCCAAAGTTTTTGCATCGTTTATTGGGTGATGTGGAGAAACAATGGAATCAGCCTAATCAAGAGCCGCTGTCTCGCGATCTGGAGCAGTGGCTGGCCGAGGCAATGAATGGCTTTGTGGAGCGTTCGCTTAATCAAATACGTCGACATCGTGACATTTTTCCTGCGCTCAATCCTCCATCGCTTATACGCCTGGAATTTCTGCTGCGTTGTCTAGGACTACTAGGCTCCATGCGCGCCTTCCGCGCTGTCTGTCCCTTTAATAAGGGTGTGCGTGGGGAGGTAGTCAATGCATTGCGCAAAGGCTCTGTTATGTGGGGACAAAATGTGCTGCGGGATTCACAGAGTTTACCCAATCCCTTATCGAATTTTGTAACAACATTAACCGCCGACATCCAGCTGGGTCACTCCTATTATCATGCGCTGTTTGACAAGTAAGTAGAAAAAAAAACACAACCTGCATACATTACAGATAGGTACACCGTCAAGGAGAAGCTTAATGAGCGGCATGTGCTGAAAAGGCTTTATAGGATGTTTATAATGATGGGACGATGGGGTCACAATTGCATAAAGCTTGAATATGAATTTCTAAAACAGCACAGATACATATAAGCAATTTATCGTAGCAATTAGCTTTTTGTCATGTCGTTTTATGTAGTTTTTTCCAAACTTAAGCCTGTTTTGGCGTGACGTTACATTTGCACAAAGATAAATAGAAATTATCTAATTTTTAATCAAATTATGACTTTTATATAAAGGATCTATATTATAAATGTCGGATACATTAGTCAGCCCCTCAAAATTGAAGCTTATTATGGCGTGACGTTACATTTGCACAATTATGACAAACAGAAAAATCAGATTTTTAACCAAATTAAGAGTTTCATACAAAATATCTATATTATAAATGTCGGATAAATTAGTCAGCCCTTCCAAACTTCAGCTTATTATGGCGTAACGTTACATTTGCACAAATATGACAAACAGAAAGATCTGATTTTTAATCAAATTAAGAATTTTATTCAAAAGATCTATATTATAAATGTCGGATACATTAGTCAGCCCCTCCAAATTTAAGCTTATATTGGCGTGACGTTACATATGCACTAAGATAAACAGAAATATCAGATTTTTTATAAAATTAAGACTTTTGTTTAAATGATCTTTATAATAAATGTCGGGTACATTAGTCAGCCCCTCCAAACTTAAGCTTATTATGGCGTAACGTTACATTTGCCCAAATATGACAAACAGAAATATCAGATTTTTAATCAAATTAAGACTTTTATATAAAAGATCTATATTATAAATGTCGGATACATTAGGAAGTGTTTGGAATCGTAACCCATGCATTGAGCAAGTCTTTTGATATTAAACATTTTATTTAAAAATGAGCTTAGTTTATTTTTCAAAAAATCGTAATCTGCTTCTTATCTGGCGTGACGTTACTCAAATTTCCATTAACGGCATTTTAATTATTAACAACGGTTTTAAAAACTCTGTATTTAACTCACAAAAAATCCAAAGTATAATAATGAGAAAATTATTAATATATAGTGATAAAAAGATAGATGCTTTTAAAAATAAGCAAATTTGATCAAAATATGAAATTCCAGCAATAATTTTTAGAAGTTAATAAAATAAAATAAAATAATAATAAAAGTTAATAACACTGTCCAACAGTGAAAAAGAACTTTTCAAGTGACCTAGTGTACGTTGTAGGTCTTGACGAGTAGATCACGATAGCGTTTTTCAAAATTGTCTAACACCCCCAAAATCGGAAGTTATTGCTTAAAAACCGTTTTTCGGGTACTGCGATCACTCCCACTATCACAACGTCGCCATTTTTCAACCGATTTTCGATTGCTTTACGGTTTTGGAAAGAAGAAGATTCAAGCTTTAAGATGATATGCATTTGTTTATACTTCATACAAAGCAACTACGCGATTTTTCTAAAAGATATCTAAGATTTACACTTTTTTTTCGTTTTTCACACTTTGAAGTCATTTTTATATAACATTTTGTTAAAACACCTTTACTTTTTTATATTTAATCTTAAAGAAATTTTAATTCCAAGTAAGAAAAGTTTTGGTATATTAAAATCGGTCAATAAATGTTTAAGTTACGACGCTTATTGTAAACAAGAAAATTCAATTTTCATCGACAAAAAAAAATGTTTTAGATGGATAATTCGTTTGTTAATGAAGATATCGTAACCAAATTTTGTATTTTTATCGTTTTTTATAGTTCCCAAGCACGGTATCAAATTTGATCAAAATCGGTTGACTATATCATATAACTCCCATAGGACCGATCGGACAAAATCACTTTTTCAAAGCAAAATTCGCTATATTTCGTTTTTTAATAAAGATATCGTAACCAGATTTAAAGTTTAGAATTTTTTTAGAGCACTTAAGCAATGTGCCAAAGTTGAACAAAATCGGTTGACTATATCATATAGCTCCCATAGGGCCGATCTTCCAAAAAATCGATTTTTAAACAAAATTTGTTCGTGTTTCGTTTGTTTGTTAAGATATTGGTACCAAATTTGACATTCGTGAGTTTTTTATAGTTCCTAAACTGTACTAAATTTAATCCAAATCGATTGACTAAATCATATAGCTCCCATAGGACCAATCGGTCCAAAATAACGTTTTTTATACAAAATTCGATGTGTTTGGTTTGTTTGTAAAGATATTTGAACTAAATTCGGCATTGAGAGCTTTTTTAAGGTATTAAAGCACTGTGTCAAATTTTATTGAAATCGGTTGACTATATCATATAGCTCCCATAGGAACGATCGGTCAAAAAAAAATTTTTGCTTACAAATTCTTCTGTTTTTGGTTTTTTGTGAAATTTAATGTATTTCCAAGAACACAAAAAGTATTTATAACCAATTTTTAGAGCACATAGTTTAAAAAAGTGATTTTGATCTCGAATATCGGATCTTTAAAAATATTTTTTGCTGAGCTTTCAAATCATTTGATATAGTCAAACTCGATTTCGAATTCAAATTTGGTACAGTGATTGAGTGAACTATAAAAAACTTTCAAATTACGAAAAAAACAAAGTTGAATTGTTTACGATAATCGTGTAACTAAACATAACGAATTATTCATCTAAAACGCTTTTTTTAGTCGAGGTCATGTCTCTAAGACACACGTCCAATGAGATGTCTATAAAATTTATACAATGCTCGATATGAAAACGAAAAAAAGTGAAACTTAGAATCTTTTAGAAAAATCGCGTATCCTATGTATGAAGTATAACAAATGCATATCATCTTAATGCTTGAATCTAGTCTTTCAAGCGTAAGCATCAAACTCGTTGAAAAATGGGACGCTGTGATAGTGGATCCAGTACCAAAAATTTAAATAACTTCCTTTGTGGAATAATATGGATCTATGTGCCAAAGTCTGGTACTGAAGCTTTATCATTCTGAGATGTCTAGGCATTCACTCGGACGTGACGCGATTTCATATGACGGACATGGTGTATATCAGACTTCTCTTTTCACCCTGATCATATTTCTATGGTAACTTTGTGAGGTGTCTCTCGAAGTCTCCTTCTATATGTGTACATACATTTTTCGGCTTGCACAAACTTAATATAACTCTTGGTACCATACGGTACTGGGTATAAAAATGGAAAGATCTCATGGAGCTCATTTTCTCTACAAATAGATTTAGAAACTTTATTAAAACTAAACTTCTTAAATTCGGGAGCTTTTCAACAAAAAATTCACCAAAATAAAAAGATCTCATGGATGTTATTTTTCTAAAATAGATTTAGAAACTTGATTTCTAAACTTCTTAAATTCGGGAGGTTTTTAAAAACAAAAAAGGCACCAAAATGAAAAGATCTCATGGATGTCATTTTTCTAAAATAGATTTAGAAACTTTATTAAAACTAAACTTCTTAAATTCGGGAGCTTTTTAAAAAAAATTCATCAAAATGAAAAGATCTCATGGATCTCATTTTTCTAAAATAGATTTAGAAACTTGATTGAAACTTACTATAATAGTTTTGTAATTTATATAGCAACAGTTACTAACTGAAACCCAGAGTGGATAACATTTATAAAATATGTTTTTCATAAAAACCTTTTCCATGAAACTTAGCCCTCAATCTTGTCGCCACAATCAGTTCACCTAACTCATGTCTGAAAGCAATCAGAATTTACCTTTAGTTTGTTTTGAAAGGGCTTTATAGTGTGTTCCTATATAAGGAACTTAAAACTTCCCAATGATTTTTAAAAACTCTTAATTTGGGTACAAAAAATTGTTCGTAAAATCTTTTTAAGGTGAAATTCATTTGTTTTTATTAGCAGAATTCCAATTCTCGGTTAAAAGCCCCTTGAGTTTTGATTTTTTTCATTAAAGGACATTTTTATTAAAACAAGCTGTTTATTTGCTTCCATCAAATACTTTCGGAATGGCTTTAAATATCACAGGCGCTATATGTAGGTAAAAATTAAACTTTTTAGTCGATGGCATTATTGATATTGTTGGCCACCCTAGTGTCTAGTTTCAATATTGTTACGAGATCCTTCTAGGTGTAAAACTGCTTGAAAATTTGTTCATTGATGGTGTTGCTGGTATTCGATGCTAAACCCTTTTTGTTTCAAGAGCTTAAGGCTCACGCTTCAAGTCTATAGAGCACATAAAAATAAACGATTGCCAAATAAGTACCAAAAAGGATTCTTTTTAAAATTTGCAACATTTTAGTGACTAGTTGTCCATGTCCCTTTACGCTGCAAGTCGTAACGCCGATGTGAACGGGCCATTAACTGGCTTTAAAATTTGATGCTTCCATAGCCTGTCATTGTCGCTTTTATTGTTGCATCCATATTGCGGTGATGTTGTCCTTTCTAGAATGCTCAAAATTGAATTAAATATGTGAGGCACGTGGCAGACATAAAATACGCTCGAAGGATATACCGCAGACAAACAAAATGGCGCACAGCTTAGTTGCTGGAGCATATAAAATTAGCAAGCAGTTAAACTAAACAAGCTGCATGGCAGGGCCAACATGTTGTATGAGTGATGTTTAGACCACTTCAATAACAATGACTTGGTGCTTCCAATTTCAATGTTTTTTTGGAGTAAAATTTTGTGAAAGCAAACAGTTGCCTGGTTTGTCAGTTCATAGAAATAAGAATGCAGCCATGTGATGGTCAGTAAAGCAGGGCTAAGCACTTAAGTCTCAAATTAATTGGGCTGCCATAAAAATGTTCTCACGTTGGATAGATCACTCGTTCATTTAACAATAGTTAATGAGGCAGTTCGCCAAAGCACGATGAATGGGGAGCAATCATCAAACTTAATTGAGTTTTATTGATGTTTGTTTAAGAGTGGGTTCAAATCTTGTTATTATTTGGCATTGGTTTAGAAAACCTTGCAAATGTGGAGACTCATATTAATTCGACAGACATTTTAAAGGAACATCTCTACACCCAATTTATCATCATCATCAATTCCTTTATCTCCGGTTGCAGCATAGGGCCTCTCTATACGCCCATTTGCAGAAATCAAATTCATCGACTCTATCCATCGGCTTAGAAAGCCAAATGGCTGCAAACCAAGATCTAAATTCTGAAATCTCTTGAGTTTTTGAGTACAGCTTGAGACCAAATCTCTAGTAAAAACCTTAGGTGCTTCAGAAATCTTGGAGATTTATTTATTTAGGCAACCCTTCTAGCCATCAGTCGTCAACCGCTGTTAGTACCATTGTGGATGGCAAAATGCTTTTCTTCTTTTTCACTCCCCATTTGCTGTTAGGCGTCGGGGTAACCTCGGGATATCCATCTTCTCCAATTAGGTCGGTTCCGGCTCTCTCTTCTCATCTCTGCCAAGGTTCTGCCCTTCATCCTTCCCACATCCTGGATGCGATATTCCCAAGTTTTTCGGTGTCTTCCTTGAGAGGAAGTGCATTGCCTTCGGTTCTCATTTCCAGTACCTGTTTGGCTTTTCTTGACTCGTCAATCCGATGTAGATGTCCGAACCATTTTAGCTGTCTCTCCTCGATTTCTTGTATGTATAATCGACTTCTTCTGCCCTACTTCTGAACGTATTCTTTCATTTCTCTCCTGGATTTTCCTGCGACTTTTCGTACGTACTTCATTTCTGTAGCCTGAAATTTACTCAGATATTTTTTTAATAGCGGCAAACACTCGGTACCGTTCAGTGCTATTGGTACTATAACCGTGTTGTAAAACTCTCGATTACCACCTATTGTGTTACTTATCTGATAGTACGCTGAGACCGGTTTCTTGGTCCGGCTTAGCACTTCTTGGTCTATTTTTCCCTTACAGCTAACAATGGTCCGAGGTAATCATAGGATTCAACTCTCTCTAATTCTCTGCCGTTGCATGCTATATGCAGATTCTCTGTCTACCTATCCTCTTTAGAGACCCACATTACTTTGCTTTTGGCTATATTGATCTCCATTCCCTTTTCGGATTGTTTGCTATGATAACAATATCGTCCGCATATAATAGGAATTGCAGGTAGATGGGTTGAAGTCTCCAGTTCCCAAACTTTGTTTTTTCTATTTGCCTCTTACACGATTTAGCTATTTCATCCATGAACAAGATGAACAGTAGTCGGCTAAGACTGTCTCCTTGCTTTAATCCTTTGCATATTTCAAATACTTCTGACTTCTTCCCCTGTAGTCTTACTTTCCCCGTCGGCTTGTCATACAACTTGACACTTTTAATAGCGTTTATCAGTCTCTCTGTGATAATTTTATTGGCCTGTAGTTGTTACAGTCGTAGCTACTACCCTTCTTGTGAATTGGTATTATCAGATATTCTTTCCAGTCTGTTGGTATCCTATTTGCATCTGATGCTTTTTGAAACGGTTCAGTTAAGGATTTTTGAATTTATGGACCAACATATTTAATGAGTTCTGGGGCTATTTCATCTGGTCCGGCGGCTTTTCCGATTTTTATTGTCTGTTTGGCATACTCAACCTCTTTTTCTCTAACTGGTCCTTCTGTTGTTTCGTCTTCAACTTCTAGGAAAGGGCCATATACGATTCCGTTCTCATCAGGTATGGTTTCAGCGGAGTTGATGGCAAAATACATTTATTTAAATCTTTAATTTATAATAAAATTTAAAATTTTATATATATGTAACCTTTCGTAACTACAGAAATCTATTTGGGGCTTGATTTCTTTTTAAATTCAGTTTTTGTTTTAACTTAACGAACTCCATTTCAATAATGTATAGAGCTAATAAAAAGCTTTGCTTTATAAACTAAAAGGGGTTCAGCCATTAGCAAATTGATTTGAACAAATCCCCAGCTGGTTGAAGTTGCCTGTAGTATATAAATTAAATTTAGTTGAACATCTAACAGGTTGCGCAAAACATTTACTAGACTATACCCAACTACTCAAAGCTAAAAGCTCTGGACATAAGCTGCTTTAAAATCATTATATAGAAATAAACCTGCAACCAGCTGGGGGGTCATTACAAATACCAACACCTGAAACTTAACAAGCCATTAGGTAACACTTGAGATAAGACTAACCAAGCAATTCTCTGGTTATACGCTTACAGCACTAATGGTATACAGTACTTCAGCATCATTTACAAACAATATGATGCAATGGTGGGCGAGGAGGTGTACAACAGGATGGCTGCTGGCCAGGTGCCAGGTGTGCGCATGAACTTGGCTCAATATGCGGTACTCGAGGGTGATGCCGAGCCTGTGGATACCCGGCCCTTTGAATTGTTTTTGGCGCTGCAGGAATTCTGTCAGCTAAAGCGACATTTATCCGCACAGCCGCAGCCACCAGAGAAACCGCTGGCGCTGTCCAATAATCATGAGTGGTTTATACCCACTTTTGAGCGTTGGATGATGGTGAGCAAGGCTAAGGCATTGCAGCGTATACGTGCGGCCATACACATGGATGCCATCTGCGAGGGTGAGCGCATTGTGCGTTATAGCTCTTCCTCTGTGGATACGGCCTCTACGCTGCTGAATATCAAGGAGTTCTGGAAGGTCATCAATTGGCCGGATGAAGATACGGCCATTATGATGGAGTCACAACTAATCGATGTAGTCTGTTCGGCGGCCATGCATTATTGCGATCTTATACATACTGCCTTGGCAGATAGTGGCTACTATGAGCAGCAGGGACCTTTTCGCTGCTCCGATGACATGTGCGTGACCGTCAACAATGTGGAGTATGTGCGTCGCACGCTGGCCGAGTTTCGTTCCGACGAGCAGCCGCTTGAAGAGTCGGCAGACAATCTGCTCGAGTCGAGTCTGACGCATATGGAGAATCGTTGCGAGCGCATACTCTCCAAGCTGGCGCCGCTCATGCAAATGTCATTGCAAAAGGCTGTCTTCCATTTAGCCTGGTCGCCCGACTCCTTGCCCGCCAATCAGGCCATAGTGCCGCTGCTGGAGTACTTGGATTGTCATTTGGCGGCCCTAAATAGCGCCATGCTGACCAAAAATTTTAATCGCTCGTTGCGTTTTATTTGGAAGACAGTACTGGGTGAAATGTCACGTCAAATGGAAACTGGTGATGAGACGGACAAGCCCACACATTTTCATAAGCGTTTTTGTATGAGGCACTGCAGCTGCTGGTGGACTTCTTTCATGCCGAGGGTCAGGGTTTGCTGTTGGAGTGTTTGCACACTGAGGATTTCTGGCGCATTGAGCAACGCCTGCAGTTTCACAAAACGGATACGGATCGTCTTATTGATATGTTCTATATGAGCAGGTTGAGGGAACAGTTGATGGCGGTTAGTCCGAGTCCATATGGCTCGTTGGCGGTGCGCGCTTATTTCAATCATGATTCGCTATGTGTGGAAGTTTTGCATGCCAGAGATGTGGTGCCATTGGATCCAAATGGATTTAGTGATCCATTTGTGGTCATTGAATTGCTACCAAGACGCATATTTTTGCATTGCATGGAGCAGCAGACCAATGTGCATAAGGTGAGTTTGTCGAATAAAATAATGTATATACACATTTTTTTTTTTCCGAAAAAGGGTACCTCACAGAGAGGTGGGGCACTGCGACCAAAAGGTCTTTTGTACCATACCCTAAGTTTAAAACAAAAGACTTTCCGCTTTCCTCATGAATAGCAATAGGTCTTTTGTTGGTGTTGATCCGAGTTGGAAGGGACTAATCCGTTCCTTTCCCTGTGTGACAGGTTCTGTCCCATGCCAGCGCTGGGCAGTCACAGAGAATATGCCTGGTGGTTTTATCGTCTTCTAGACAGAGCCTGCACTCTGAAGAGTCCGATAGGCCAATTTTCTGTAGATGATATCTAACAGTGCGGTGGCCAGATAGGTAAGCTACCAGGATCTTTAGGACCGCTCTGCCAAGACCTTTTGTCTTGATTGCATCCAGAGGTTTGACAAGCACTTTTGCTTGACGAAGCCCCGGAAGGGAGAACCAATATCTCCTATGTTCTCCTGCGGCCCATTTGCTTATCATGGTTTTGATCGTGGACCAACCAACACCACAAAACGGCGCAGGAGATGTAGTCTGGGTGGAGGCACCCTGTCGTGCTAGATCGTCAGCGATGGCGTTACCATCCACTCCCCAGTGTCCAGGCACCCAACATAGCACGACTTTGTTCCGGGCGGACAGGGTTTGGAGGTAGTTATAGCATTCTTTAACCATCCGGAAGGAGATGCTCCAGGAAGACAATGCTCTAATGGCAGCTTGGCTATCTGAAAAAATGCATATGTTTGCGCCCCTAGTTCTCTTGAGAAGGATATTAAGGACGCAGATCTTCTCATGGCATGAATCTCCGCTTGAAAGACGCTGGGCCAGATGCCCATTGCGGTAGAGATTCTGGTGTTGGGTCCAACGATTCCAACACCTACACCCTGCTCAGTTTTGGACCCATACGTGAACCAATATTGCCATCGGGAGTTTCCACAGGGGCTGCCATCATCCCAAGTCTCCCGACTTGGGAGAAGAGATCTAAATTAATGTATATACATAAATAATTCAACTTGGCAAAGTGACTTTGGTGGGGTTGGGAGAAGTGCAGAAGTGCCTGACTAACAGCGGGATCAATTTAACTTGTTTTTGTAAAGCTTTCGTGACAAGATTCCTTTTGAAATCAAGAAAAAAATAATAACACATTGATAGGTATTGACGCATTTTAAACCACTGCTTTGTGCAGAAGTGCCCTACGTTTAATAGTCTGTTAAAAGGCACTTCTGCCCGACAAGGTTAATACTCTAAATGTTTTTGTGTTTCAACCAAACAAGCGAAATTGTTAAAATAATTGTTAGGATCATTTTAGAAAAATTCTTGAAATAATTCCATTAGAGTTAAGGAAAAAAGAATAAAGAATTATAATAAAGAATGATTTCAAAAGAACCTGATGGCACTAACTAATACCTAAAACCATATTAAAAGCAATATGGACACATTGTTAGGAATTGACGCATTTAATAACACTGCTTCATGCAAAAGTGCCCTACGATTCGAAGTCTAAGTTTAGGCACTTCTGCATTTTTGCCCGACTTAACATTGGCGATATTAAATATTTTTTATAATTTAAATAATTGTCCCACAAGCTAATCCCATCTAATTACTTTAACGCAGCGCACTTTGAATCCCATATTTGATGAATGCTTCGAATTCTCGGTTACCTTGGAGCAGTGTCTTACAGAAGGCGCCATGATATGCTTTACAGTAATGGATCACGATGTTATAACAGCCAATGACTTTGGCGGCGAGGCCTATTTGGCCTTGGGCAACATACCGGGCGTGGCTGACTATAGCACCAGTGTGGACAATTTCCATGGCCTAAAGCAAATTGAATTGCCGCTCATGGAGCAAAAGGATAAATGTGAGTTGTCCACTCAGTCAATGTCAGCCAGCTGACCATTTACAATGTCAATCTCTTTGACTTCCGCTCTATTCTTTTTTTTTTACCCCCAATCAATTCTTATCTGCTACTTGCAGCCAATCCCATACTGCAAATTCTGGAACTACGCATCAATGACAAACAGGCGCAGGACTTTGTACGCAAGCAGAAGGCTCGTTTTATTAATTAATTCTAAAAGGTTGCACAAGAGGTAACAACTGATAAATGTTTGTAAAACAAATTTGGAAAAATGCAATGAAATTGCTAAAAAAAAAAGGCGTTAAGACAAAAAGTTTCTTAAAATATGGTAACACAATTAAAGCTCCCTTTTTTCGCTGTACACAAAAATTACAAATATATAAGAATTGGCATTGAATATATTATATACATATATAATTATATACATAATGTATATGTTATAACTGTAGTAGTTGTTAGTATTAGTGCTCTTTTGTTTGTAAATGTTAGCAAAAGTGAAAACTCAAATGGTGCAAATGAAAATTACAAAATTAAGTTGCAGTTAAGAAGGTTTTAAGACCCAGTCGACTGCACTAGGTTAGCCCACTAGGCGTATACATAATTATATATTATTTATGTACTAAACTCCTTTGTTGCTCTATTGACAAACTAAATTCACTATATATTAGGGAAAATAAATGAATGTAGTATTGCTGAAATTGACACAATTAATGAAAACTAAAAAAAAAATTTAAGACTTTACACTAAAACACAAAAGTTTTAAATACTGTATACATACTATATATATAAAAAAAAATATTTTGAGTCAATTTTTAAAATAAATGCGCCGTTTGCATTGGCTAAAAAAAAAAGAGAGAGTATCTAAACTTCAGTAACTCTTTTATAAGCCAGTGCAAACAGCGCTTAAGTTACACTGTGCAACAAATTTTGAGCAGTTTTCCCATACTTGATGATACGGCTGGTGGCGTAGGGTTAAACTTTTTTGTTCGAATGGTGTGGTAGCTAAACTCGGCAGCAGTAAACAATGGAATCGGCCATAAGGCTAAAATAATCTTTGAATCTGTCCATTAGTTCTAGAGGATACTCGGCTATTCTCAGTAAATTTTTGCATATTCCCAAAACCACTGACGTCTCTAACTCAATAGAGTTATTTTTAGACACACTGTTCAGTGTAAGTTTCCCACCTCGTGAATATTGGGATAATGATACTGAGACTGTAATAGCAAGATTACGATCTTTACGAATGGATCTAAACTCAATGATCAGGTGGGAGGGGTGTTTATTCGGAACCGTTACGCATTAACGAGTCCTTCCCTTTACCAGATCATAGTGATGATTTCCAAACAAAAATCATCATGGAAAGTATTCTTATCATTAAGAAGCGTTCAGTAACCGAAAGGGAAATTTCGATTTGTTCTGACAGTAAGGCTGACTCATCATTAATGATGCGAAGTATAGATGGGAGTCGCTCAGCACATCAGCCCATTTTTCTGAGACAGACGCCCATTAAGGAGGTCAAACAGTTTTACTATCTAGGAAGTTTTGTATTGTCAGACGGAGGAACGGATCTGGATGTTAACAGCAGAATAAGTAAAGCCCTCAGCGCCTTTGGAATGTTGCCTTCAATATGGAACTCTAGCCAAATTTCTCTACGCACCAAGTTAAGGCTCTTCGAATCCAATGTCAAATCTGTACTGCTGTATGCCTGTGAAACCTAGAAAGTCTCCACCTCCATCACGAGAAGATTACAGGCATTTGTAAACCGCTGCCTTCGATGCATTCTTAAGATCCGGTGGCCGGAGATTATATCGAATCAAGAATTGTGGCGCATAACGAGTCAAACGCTTTTGAATGTCTAAATTAGACAGCGGAAGTTGCGCTGGATTGGCCACACGTTGAGGAGGCCAAACGACTGCATCGTGAAGCAGTCCTTCGAATGGAATCCTCAAAGTACACGGCGAGCTGGTAGACCAAGAACTACTTGGAAATTTACGGTATTGGTAGTAAAACGTGGCCACAGCTGAAGTATCTGACCGCAGATCGGGTAGGATGGAGGAAATTTGACGCCGCCCTATGCCCCGCTCGGATTTGAAGTACTTGAATAATAGAATAGATGGGAGCAAACTGGAAACTTGGCCGTAATGGAGCTCAAATTGAACTAACTTTAAAAACTAAACTGACTTGACATAAGAGCAAAGATAGGGGCTCTTACTGGGCATTGCCTTATTTTGCCTACTGCTGGAGTTGTCAGGAGGTAGATGAATAGGAAACAGTGGAGCATCGGCCGTGTAGATGCATGGTAGAAGATTACAGAATACTTTGGAATCCGAACTTATTGGTAGTGTTACTGAACTCGCAGGAAGATTAATTCGTTCATTAAATCGTCAGGTTGGTTCAGAGAGGATAAGGGGGAGAAAGAAATAGCTTAAGTGGATGACAACGGGCTTTGTAGGCTAAGGTCTGTCGGAAGACAATCACTTCTGACTACCTACCTTAAGTCAGGCGGCGAAGCTTCACGGAACGCGTAAAGACTTCAATAAGTGTTCGAGTGGGGTAAGCTGTTCCAGTACAATTATTCGTCTGATTGTTGACGAATTAAAATTTCGCAGCGTCCAAAAAATTATTACCAAAGGCTTTGCCATTCAAAAGATTAGGTTAGGATAGGTCCCACACTCAAGAGGTCCTGAATATGATCTTAAAGTCACTTCCATCCGGCGACATGAGTGAATCTCAGAAAAAATTTAGATTTGAGAAAGTGGAACCTTGTTCTGCAAAGTCCAGGACAGTAACAGAAGAGCTGCTCCGGCGTCTCTAGCTCTAGCTCTTCTTCATCACTGTAGCTTCTGCGAAAATCGTGGTGAGGAGCGTTGCGTGGGTTACCACCAGCCAGTGTCCAGTAATAGCTCGGATTACTATTGAGCATTGAGCTGCATTAAGACAGCAAAGTTCCTCTTTTCTTTTCCTGCAAAAAAGTCGGCCAAGTTTGCCGTGATATCCTGCATGTGTTCGATGATTCCATATCAAATTTGCAGAGAGGGCTATATACCCAGACGCTCCTTGTTTTGAAAGAGGATGCTGGTAGTTTTTAGTCTAGCCAGTTCATTCGTAATACAATTTTCCCCGATATCCCTATGTCCTGGTGGCCATGACCTCCGCCTGGAAAGGAAAGATGTTTTAATATCGAGACCCTTCAGCCAACACAGTTGTCCAACTTGAACTCATCCGCGTATATTTTAATTGAGCCAACTGCGCCTGGTATACCCATATTCCACCCCTCCCTGATTGGAATGTGCGTTTTAAAGTTGGTTGTACGGTGTTCCTTAGCGGTACAATAGTCTGTGCTCTCGAGAATAAGAGGGTTTCCCTTTAGAGAATTCAAATCAGAGAAAGGAGGTTCTAGATGGCATCTAGTGCCTCGTTTAGAGTCAAGTATAGAGCAATGGTGATGGTGCGCGGAACACTTCCTACTGCCGTTTGCAATCTGGAACTCGCTTTCCGAAATACCCTTAAGAGATGACCTATCTGCACCGAGGAAGAAGGTTGTAGATAGCATCTAGAGGCTCGTTTGGAGTCAAGTACAGAGCAACGCTTATGGTGCGTGGAGCACTTCGTCCTCGGTGCAGATAGGTCATCTCTGAAGAGTATTCCGGAAAGCGAGTTCCAGATTGCAAACGGCAGTAGGAATCACGTTATACGCGTTGTGTCGGAGTGCAAGGGTTCTGTTTGAAGCACTACAAACCGATTTTAACCGATTAACTCATTATAAAAATTTACGATATAGACATTGGATAGGATGGCAGCATAAATATACGACTATCTAAAGGAACTTAAACAAAGTTTAGATTGGTACTACGCCCACCTGGCACTATTTATCAGAATTGGAATCATCCTAACCAGATCTGCTGTTGCACAGTGTTTCTAGCACAAAGAAGACTATTTTTAAAACACACACCGACACATATTATAACATATACTAAAGCAAACTTAGAAACAATCAAAAACTGCGTAACGCCGAGCTTCTTTATAAAGATTTGCATAAATTTGAACGCATCCTAACTCGCTCTAACTATCACGCACACACATAATATACTATATATATGTATATGTAAATTAAATCAAGCCCAAAAAGCCAGTGTAACTAAGGCTAGAAGAATTTTTAAAAATAATATAATATTTCTACAAATATTTTCTGAGCACACATTTTGTATTATATAAATTTATTACATATACACACATACACTGACTTTCTTATACAACACACATACATGCGCACATAGGCAATACATATACTCTTACATGTATTAGCCATGTCACTGTGTACACTGAGTCCCAAAAGTAGCCTTCAGCTGATTGCTTTTTATATACAGGTTTAAAGCTTTTTTGAATCTAACTTTATAAACTCTCCCAAATCTAAGCTTCCACTTAAGTCTATTTTTTTTGTTGTCTTTTTTTTTGATTTACTAGAAGTGTTTGCTTCGAATTGTAAATTTTGTACTATATACAATGGTCTCTCTATATGGTGTACATATATATAATATATATATATGCGATGCAAAACTATTGATAACTCTAAACTCTAGAAACTTTTTATACCTATCAAAAAGCAGCCACAACAAAAGCTGCTGCAACTAAATTAAAAAAAAAATACTTTTAAACACTAAAAAATCCAAGTCAAATTAAAGCTATGTACTTTTTTTAATATTTACAGGCTAACAAAAAAATTATATGAGTAAATAATATTAAAAAAAATTAATGTATTACACGCAAATAGTTTTTAAGCCGCAAAAAAACACTTTAAATTTCTTTTTATATTTTTTTTTTACAATTATTTTTGTATTTTGTTTGGGGCAAACTTGCAAAAGAAACATCGACGAGTACTATAATTAATTAAATTGGCTATATTTAAAAAATATATACAATATATTGATAAAAAAAGCCAAATATTTAATAAAAAGCAAACATCGAAGTTACATCAACGCTGCTTAGGCCCACTTAAATGCTTATTTGTTGACTTTTTTTTTGTAAATAAATTTAAAAAAAATTTATTTAATATACACATTAAACTTAAAAAAAAATAACTTAAAACCAATTTGTTAATATGTGTACCTTTGATAATTTCCCAACATATGCAAAGTTAAAAAAAATATAATAAATCAATTTTATGAATATTCAATGTAACTGACACTAATTGCGTAAAAAATAAATTAAACTTAAATAAAAATGCAAATATTTAAGTACAGTCCAGCAAACTGAACTAAACACTTATTGAAAACTTGGCCGAAGCAAAACCAGCTAAGACAGCTAAAGACCAACAGCATTTACAACAAAAACAACAACTACAAAATACACAAGCATATACAGAATCAAAAATTAGCTAAAGTTATAAATAAAAAAAAAAAAGTATATGCTATACACAAAAAAAAAGCTTAACAGAAATCCCTCCTACATGACAGCAACTTATACATATGATACTGTATGCTATATACAAGCATGCTTTTTACAAATACATAGACATAAATGAAACAACAGAGTTCAATGATATATGTACAACTATTTTTTATTATTTATTTATATTTTTTGTTTATTATTTAAAAATAAATACCATTATATACATATTTATTTTCTACTTAGCGTAAACTTTTTTAACCAAGACAAATGTAACTCTACCGCCGATACTTGAAAGTATTTAACTGAAATTTTTTAAAAATCCCACCCACGCAGACACTTACAGAATTACACTATGTTCCTAAGTCCAAACTACAAAAGTATATATTTATTATATAAGAAACTGCAACTTGAAAAACGATACCAAATAAAATAAAGCCAAATTTCTAGTTTCTAGAAACTATCAAGCAACTATCAGATGCAGGCAAGCTTAAACTTAAAAATAAAAATTAATTACTATCATAACAAAGCAAAAACAAAAAAAAAAATACAATCTTAAGTGTGCGTATGATTAAATTAAAATAAAAAAAATATACATTATACTTACCTAAGAAAAAGCGAATCAAACCAAACAAAAAATAAAAGCAAAAAAAAGCTAAATATATGTTTAAACAAAATATAATTGCAAACAAGCGACAGAAACATTATCAAATTCAATCAATAAATGTCAATGAATAATTAATTACAAAATTGTTTTATTTTATTCACCTTCACTTTGAAGCCAAAGGTAAGTTACTCTACCTCAAAAAAAACTTGCTTAACTGCTAAGAGAACACAGCTACGAGGGCAGCTTGGTAAGTCAGCGAGCGTTGGAAATCTTTAAAGATTTTATTTTTAACTCTTAAGGGCTAGACGCAAACACTCAAACAAAACAAAACCTCCTTTTAAAAAAAGCTCGCAATCGTTTGGTCACAAAACGTTCTTGGAGGTCGGATGCAGGATGTTTTTCGATGTCAAAAGCCCACCGTAGATGGCGCTATTACCTTAACCAGCTGTTCGGGTTTGCGCCACAAACAAAAGTTATTTGCAGCTAATTATTTTGTACGCGATAAATTATGGCTGGTTGACTAAATCGTTGCGGATCGTTGGGAAATTATGAGAAAATTGTTATATATTTTTTTTTTATAAGGAATCCAAAATATTGGAAATAGCCAATAAACTCTACATAATGAAAGGCTATAAAATGAAGCAAAATTTTGACAACTGACCAATAAGTTCCAATCAAAGCCGGAAGAGATTAACTTTAGTTCCAGCGAAGCGGCAAGCAAAACTATAAATAAATGGGTGGAATCCAAGACAAATAATTTAATTAAGGATCTTACTTCGCCAGACGATTTTGACTACCTTTCACGTCTAGTGTTGATCAATGCTGTGCATTTAAAGGTCGAGTGGAAATCCAAATTTAGTTCGTCGAATAAGGATTTCTTTTTGAATGATGCCGATAAGATAAAGATGCCCATGATGTATATGAGGAGTGATTTTGCTTATGCAGAATTGTCCGAATTGGATGCCAAGATGATCATATTGCCCAATAAGAAGACCGGACTGCAGCTGCTAGAGAGCAAGGTGAAAACCATTTCTTTGTTGGATATTACAAAGAAATTGTCTAATGAAATGGTCATAGTAAAGTTCCCAAAATTCAGAGCGGAATTCAAACAAGAGCTAAAAGACGTTTTTAAACAGCTGGGCATGAACCGTCTATTTACGGATGAAGCTGAATTTGGTCAAATTTTGGAAAGGGGAGAACGTCTATTAGTTTCAAAAATCATACGCAAGGCTTTTGTTGATGTGAGTGAGTGGAGCACGGAGGCAGCTGCAGCTACCGTAGGTTATCCGAGGGCGATTGAAAAGCAGGTATCTCCGCCCAAGGAATTTTACGCCAACAAGCCCTTCTACTATGGAATCATATGGGATCTAATGTGAAAGTTATGGTTACTCTAGCTCTTAGCATCTATGAGATAGCTAGGCGTCTCACACGGACGGATCAGTTGGACAGATCGGACAGTGGGTATATCGACTTCTGCTATTCACCCTGATCATATTTTAAGTAACTTTGGGGTGTCTCCGACGTCTCCTTCTATATAGTACATACATTTTCGGCTCGCACAAACTTAACTATACCCTTTGTACCATGACGGTACCAGGCGTATAAAGGAACGGTTCGTCAAACGTTTGGTCACTAAATGACGCTTACTTAGGAGGTCAAATGCAGACCTGTGATATGGTTGCATTTTTTGTTTTTCGACACTCACAAAGCTTCAGCTGTACGATGGCGCTATTACCTTTACCAGCTGTTTGGGTTTACGCCAATTATTTTGTATAATAATTATTGATATAATTATATTAAAATTTACGCAATTTTAAATGTATGGCTGGCCGGACTCAAATCGTTGCGGATCGTTGGGCAAATTACTGAGCAAAATTGTTATAATGCTAAAATAAAGTAAATTGTAACATTAATGCTCTTTAAAATACGTCTTTACAAAATCGTCATCACTAAGGTCGGGTTCACCCAAATACTTCGACTTTTCTTGGGTTTTTCCACCTCTCGTCGCTCTTTTTCTTCATTCCACATTTCATTTGCAATGCATTATTATTTTGAATGTGGCTTTTTCGGATATTGCTCAGAATACCTTGGACCCATCACGTTTCTAATGAAGAAGTCCTGCGAAGAGTTCACGTTGATAGACAACTGCTCAAAGCTATCAAACGAAGAAAAACTTCATATCTGGGTCATATTCTGCGAAATCCCAAATATGAGCTGTTACAACTCATTCTGCAAGGCAAGATTGAAGGAAGAAGAGGCATCGGTCGTAAGCAGTTCTCTTGGTTGAGGAACATAAGGCAATGGACCGGTATGCAACATGTGGGTCAACTCTTGAAAGCAGCTAGAGACCGCGAATTATTTTCAAATATTGTTAAAAATTTGTCCTGAAAATACTTAATATTATTTATATTTTTATTTTTATGTTTATACTTTTTTCTTGAAGAAAGAAGAAGTCATTATTATAGCATTTTTTACACAAAAAATCATAAATAATAAATGTTCTGTTTTTAAATTTTATTTCACGCATTTAAGAATTTACTATTTGTAATCAAAAAAAAGCTGATTTTTGATAATTATTTCTATAATTGGCACATTTTGTTAGTTATTTTGTTCCTTTCCTAAATAAGACTGCCTGTTTGCTAGGTGGCTTTTTTCTTATCTCCGTCTATCCCTTTAACATTTTAATCCATTTGAAATTTGGGATAGCATTGTCTAAGAAACAAAATAAAATCATTGAAAAAAGTTAAACTCTTACTCAATATCATAACCATTGTTTAATTTGTTTCTAATCTCGAGTCAACTACTTTTCAGCCGACCCTCTTTAGCACATACATACGTTCATATCCACAGATATTAACCTTAGCGTTTAAGTCATGAACATAAATGTTAAGCACTTTGGTATTAGTGTTATTTGCTTTTGATTCTTTGATAAAGAAAAGGAATAGTCATAGCCTGTTCACACTGTCATAACAATGAGAAACCAAAGCCCAATCGTCCAAGACCGATAAAAAAAATCGCCGAGCACGCAAAACACTTATAACCTTTACGCCTCTCACAACTAAACAAAAAATGCCATTCACTTGAAATTCGGTACAAATGTTCGGGAAGAGTGTACCAACACAACAAATCCAAAAAAAATCGATAATCGAAAATACGTTACCCGCGAAATTTGAAAAGTCACATTATTTTTTGAACACACCTCGCATATATCTTTTTGCACCAAACAATGGAAACAAAGAAATTTAAATGACCTTGAGGTTTTTGCACAGAATACAATTTTTATACCCTGTACCGTATGGTACCAAGGGTATATTAAGTTTGTGCAAGCCGAAAATGTATGTAACATATAGAAGGAGACGTCGGAGACACCCCAAAGTTACCTAAAATATGATCAGGGTGAATAGAGAAGTCGATATACCCATGTCCGTCTGTCCGTCTGTCCGTCTGTCCGTCCGTCCGTCCGTCCGTCCGTCTGTCCGTCCGTGTGAACGCCTAGATCTAAGAGTTGGTAAGAGCTAGAGTTACCAAACTTTCACATTAGATCCCATATTATTTCATAGGAGGCAAGTTTATTTTATTTTTTTGATATCGGGGATAAATTATATAGCTCCCATGGGGGTGTTTGAGACGACCTCGACAAAAAAAAGCGTTTTAGATGAATAATTCGTTTGTTTATGAAGATATCGTAACGAAATTTGGTATTCGAAAGTTTTTTATAGTTCCCAATCACTGTACCAAATTTGATCGAAATCGTTTGACTATATCATATAGCTCCCATAGGACCGATCGGCCAAAATAACTTTTTTAAAGAAAAATTCGCTATATTTCGTTTTTTAATAAAGATATCCTAACCAGATTTGGCGTTTGGAAATTTTTTAAGCAATGTGCCAAATTTGAACAAAATCGGTTGACTATATCATATAGCTCCCATAGGTCCGATCTTCCAAGAAATCGATTTTTTAACAAAATTTGTTGTGTTTCATTTGTTTGTTAAGATATTGGGACCAAATTTGACATTCGTGAGTATTTTATAGTTCTTAAGCACTGTACCAAATTTAATCCAAATCGTTTGTCTAGATCATATAGCTCCCATAGGACCAATCGGTCCAAAAACACGTTTTTTATACAATATTCGATGTGTTTTGTTTGTTTGTAAAGATATTTGAAATAAATTTGGCATCCATATCTTTTTTAAGGTATTTAAGCACTGTGTCAAATTTTATTGAAATCGGTTGACTATATCATATAGCTCCCATAGGAACGATCGGTAAAAAAAAATTTTTGCTTAAAAATTCTTCTGTTTTTGGTTTTTTGTGAAGAAATCGGACTTTATTACAAGCTAGTGGTACAGGGTATCCTAAAGTCGTCCGCGCCCGACTTTACGTCCGCCATTTTTTTTTATTGGAAATGCATTGGAAAACAGACCAATGAGTTGAATGACTAGTGTAAACACTATAAATTATTTTTACTTAATTTCTAGTGTAGAAAAAAGTAACTAACTTATTGAAGAATGTGATATATGATTGAAAGAGGTATGGGGCGCTGTGAATGATGACGGATTTCAAAAATAACAAAAAACCAAACATTCATTTTTATAATTTATAATAATTTATTCCTTAAAACATATATATCATCAATTACTTACGACAGTAGACCCAAAAACGAAACTGTCCATAATTAAATAAAAATATTATGGGTGGACAACCCTTATCACGCAGGGGTATGAAAATATATGTTGGCCGATTCTCAGACCTATCCAATAGGCACACAAAATTTCATGAAAATCGTTCCAGCCGTTTCGGAGGAGTACGGTAACTAACATTATGACATGAGAATTGTATATATAAGATTTAGCAAGTTATTTTTTTAATCTTATCATTGGTTTTTTCTGAGAATTACATTTTGGTTCAAAAACTTAAATGGCTTAATATTGCTAAATAATAATTTTTTATTTTGCAAATTTTTCGAAATTATAAATGTTTTTATGATTTCCAGTTTTCTTATTTTAAAATCACTAATCCACTATTGAGAGCTATTAAGTTGGAGATATCCCGACGGGTCAAGACGGGATCTGCTCAGAAAACATTAATACAGAGAAAATCAGAATAGTATATGGGAGTGGGGCTGACAAAAGAGCATCGAATGCAACAAAAAAAAAGAAACTGAATGTGGATTAATTTTACATTGTTCTCTGTACAACTGGAATCTCCCTTCTTAGACAACCACAAATCGATAGTGTATTGAATTCTACCATTCTATTATACTTAAACGTATTGTTTCGGATCCAAGTCACCAAAGAGGCCTAATATGGATGAGCAGCGAATAATAGCTACATTTATTTCTGAGGTGGTATTCAAACTTCTTTTAATTTTAATTTTTCAACTTTACAGCACGGCTTTCAGCTATCCGGCGTTGATAAATTTTAAATCCAATTTTGAACTGACCGTTGAATTCAAATTTAGTAAAATTTAAATATTTTCCATTTCCATTTCGGTTGCAAAGTACAAGGCGAACAGAAACCCACAGCAAGTAACCGAAAAAATATTAAAATTTAAAAATTCAAATTCTCAACTGACTGTTGAATTCAAATTTTATAAAATTTAAATATTTTCCGTCGATTTGTAGCCAATTTCAAACTATTTTAGCTGCCATTTCGGTTTCAAAGTACCAGGCGAACAGAAGCCCACAGCAAGTAACCGAAAAAATTTTAAAATTTAAAAATTCAAATTCCCAACTGACTGTTGAATTCAAATTTTATATAATTTAAATATTTTCCGTTGATTTGTGGCCAATTTCAAACTATTTTGGCTGCCATTTCGGTTTCAAAGTACCAGGCGAACAGAAGCCCACAGCAAGTAACCGAAAAAATATTAAAATTTAAAAATTCAAATTCCCAACTGACCGTTGAATTCAAATTTTGTAAATTTAAAAATTTTCCGTTGATTTGTGGCCAATTTCAAACTATTTTAGCTGCCATTTCGGTTTCAAAGTACCAGGCGAACAGAAGCCCACAGCAAGTAACCGAAAAAATTTTAAAATTTAAAAATTCAAATTCCCAACTGACTGTTGAATTCAAATTTTATAAAATTTAAATATTTTCCGTTGATTTGTGGCCAATTTCAAACTATTTTAGCTGCCATTTCGGTTTCAAAGTACCAGGCGAACAGAAGCCCACAGCAAGTAACCGAAAAAATATTAAAATTTAAAAATTCAAATTCCCAACTGACCGTTGAATTCAAATTTTGTAAAATTTAAAAATTTTCCGTTGATTTGTGGCCAATTTCAAACTATTTTAGCTGCCATTTCGGTTTCAAAGTACCAGGCGAACAGAAGCCCACAGCAAGTAACCGAAAAAATTTTAAAATTTAAAAATTCAAATTCCCAACTGACTGTTGAATTCAAATTTTATAAAATTTAAATATTTTCCGTTGATTTGTGGCCAATTTCAAACTATTTTAGCTGCCATTTCGGTTTCAAAGTACCAGGCGAACAGAAACCCACAGCAAGTAACCGAAAAAATTTTAAAATTTAAAAATTCAAATTCCCAACTGACTGTTGAATTCAAATTTTATAAAATTTAAAAATTTTCCGTTGATTTGTGGCCAATTTCAAACTATTTTAGCTGCCATTTCGGTTTCAAAGTACCAGGCGAACAGAAGCCCACAGCAAGTAACCGAAAAAATTTAAAATTTAAAAATTCAAATTCCCAACTGACTGTTGAATTCAAATTTTATAAAATTTAAATATTTTCCGTTGATTTGTGGCCAATTTCAAACTATTTTAGCTGCCATTTCGGTTTCAAAGTACCAGGCGAACAGAAGCCCACAGCAAGTAACCGAAAAAATATTAAAATTTAAATATTCAAATTCCCAACTGACTGTTGAATTCAAATTTTGTAAAATTTAAAAATTTTCCGTTGATTTGTGGCCAATTTCAAAATATTTTAGCTGCCATTTCGGTTTCAAAGTACCAGGCGAACAAAAGCCCACAGCAAGTAACCGAAAAAATTTTAAAACTTTAAAATTCAAATTCCCAACTGACTGTTGAATTCAAATTTTATAAAATTTAAAAATTTTCCGTTGATTTGTGGCCAATTTCAAACTATTTTAGCTGCCATTTCGCTTTCAAAGTACCAGGCGAACAGAAGCTCACAGCAAGTAACCGAAAAAATTTTAAAATTTAAAAATTCAAATTCCCAACGCGAACAAAAAACCCGGCAAACGCCTAAATTTAAAAATTTAAATTCTCAACAACATTGCTAAATAATATTTTTTTATTTTGCAAAATTTTCAAAACTACAATTATTTTATAACTTTCAATTTTCTTATTTTACTCCAGGTTGTTGAGCTGGAGATATCCATGACAAGAACTGCTCCGAAAATGGGAGTGGCACTGACAAAACAAACTGGAATGCATACAAAAAAAAAAGCTGTTTGTGGATTACTTTTAGCTTTTGAGAAAAATTAATGTATAAATTAAATATAATTAATATATTAGCTTGCCTTCTTAGGCAGCCCCAAATCCGTAATATATTGAATTCTACCATTCTTCATTGGATCTAAGTCACCAAAGATGCCTAATACGGATGAGCAGCCAAATAATAGCTACTTTTAACTCCGGATCCGGCAAAATGTGCACATATATACCTTTTACGAATAATTTTTTTGTTTTGAAAATGAGTATCTTTAATTGCGTCTCCTGGATCCTGAAAAATTAGTGAATAATATCTCAATTTATCAAGTTTATTTTTAAAATCTAACTCTGTAATTTTGAATGTTTAGCTTTAAACAAACACACATATTATTTAATAATAATAAATAATAATATAAAATAAGCAAGCCAAAATTGTAAGTACCAATATTTTATTATGGTTTTAGTATTATTATTATTATTCTTGATAAATTATAAAAATAAAGCAAATTGGTAAAATAAGTAAACTAAATAAGTTTATGAAATAATAAACATAAACCAGCTAAAAGTGTAAATTAAAATATTTAATTTTAATTACTATAATTGTTGAAATATTATAAAAATAAAGCAAATTGTTAAACTAACTGAAATTTATCAAATAATACAATAAAAAAAATTGAAGTTACTATAATTTTTATAATTATTTTTGAAATATAAAAATAAAGCAAATTGTTAAAGTTACAAAATTTATCAAATAATAAAAATAAACAAGCTAAATATGTAAGTTACTATAATTTATTATAATTTTATAATTAATATTACTGTTATTGAAATATTATAAAAATAACGCACATTGTTAAATTAACTAACAAGCTTAAATTGTAAGTTGCATTATTTTATTATAATTTTTATAAATGTTAATATTATTTTTTAAATAAAAATTAACTGAAATTACTTAAAATAGCATGTTTTTTATTTTTAAAACAGGATATTTTGTTTCAGTTGCTGAAAAGGCTCTAAAACTGTATGAAATTCTCTGCATGGAGGAATCTATGGAAAGAAACATTTTGTAGTTCAAAATCGCTTGAAATGCCTAAAACCGTTGCTCAAATTCAAATGTTTAAATTTATTGAAAATTTGCCAAACAAAAAAATTTGATTCGAAATTTCGCTAAATTTTGACTCTGAACGGATTTCAGCTACCAGGCGAACAGAAATCATAAGCAAGCAGCTGCAGAGAAAATTTTTTCTAAAAGTGTCACTAAAAGTATGCTACACTTTCTGAGAAAAAATCGTATTAAATTTTTAAAAATGTAAATTTTTTGTAGCATACTTTAAGTTGCTAATTTTAAGTTGCCTTCTGAATTTTCAGCATTTCTGTTCGCCTGGTAGTTCAGCTGCTTTGAAGACCATTTTGTATGTAGAAATTGCAAAAATAAATTATTTTTGTTTTATTTTTTAGGTGTTTTCAGATTAAAGCAGTGGTCGGCAAATAAACATATGCATTTTTTGCGATTGTATGTATTGAACATTCTGTGACACTGTTTGGCCTGTTACTTTGGTGGGTTAAAAATTTTTTTAATTTTTCAAAATCTAAATTTTTATTGAATTTTTTTCGTGCTGCTGCCCAATCTCAAGGTCATTCAATTTAACAATCTTTTAGACCCTGCAAAATTCACAACCCATCTGAAAACTTCCATATATAAAAAGAGCTTGATTTTTTCGTTTCAATTAATTTTTTATTCAAATGAAATTAAATAGCTATTACAATCCTTTTAATTTAGCTTCTTAGTTTCTATATATAAATAACACTTACATATTTAAACAATGTTTTGTAGTTTTTGTATATAAACTATATTCAAGCCATTTATTTATTATGTATATTTTTTTTTTATTTTATACGCTAAGAAAATAATAGTTAAGTTACAAATTATAATATTTATTTATACAAAATTATAAAGTAGTTTGGTAGAAGGAATCTACGGACAGAAACATTTTGTTGTTGAAGATCATCTAATGAACAGCTTAAAGCCGTTACTCAAATCCACAATTTAAATTTTCTGAGCATTTGGCAAAAACAACAAAAAAATTTTATTCGATTTTCGCTACATTTTGAGTCTGAATGGATTTCAGCTACCAGGCGAACAGAAATGATAAGCAAGCAGCTGCAGAAAAAACACTGTCACTAAAAGTATGCCACACTTTTTTTACAAAATATTTATAAACGTGAAATTTATGTAGCATACTTTTAGTTGCTAATTTAAAGTTACCTTCTGCATTTTATGCATTTCTGTTCGCCTGTTAGTATCAGCTGGTTTTGAAACATTTTAGTGAATACAATTTAAAAATAAAAAAAATTTTTTTTCTCTCTTAGTTGCTTTCAGATAAGATAAATTCCGTTGAAAAATGGATGAAGTTGCCATGTTTATTTACGAAATTCCTTTTTTATTACTTTAAATTCTGTTTTATAGTTTCTAGCAATTATTTATGTTTGTTCAATAGTTCTTCTCGGTTTTTACTTTTTTAAAGCAAAAAAAGTTTTATTTATTATTTAAGTAGAAAAGTTTATTTAGAGAATATTAGATACAAAATATTAACTAAAAATTGTATATAGAAAGTAAATTATATAACATAGGTATTAAATACTTAATACAAAAATATTATTTTTATTTCGTATTTTAGGAATTTTTTAGAATCTGTAACAATTTTAAAAATTATATACAAAAATTAAATACAATGGTATATATACATATTATTGCAAGATCGCGAAGTAATACTCCACGGTGATACCGTGAGAGGGAAGCGGAGAGTAGGTGGTAAGTTTAGTGGGTGAGGTAACAGAAGTCCCACACTTTTCGGCTTTTAAAGCTTCCCCCACCTATACAAAAAAAAATATATATATTATTGCAATATGTCGGAACATCCAGCTTAATATTTCATCATTTAAGGAGAGAACCATGTCCTTATCTCAAACTTGCAGATAGGTTAGATTAGGTTACACCGGTTGACTCCTGGGGAAGTCACACATAGACTGTAGAGGCCTTAATGGAACTGGAGGATGCTGCTGGTGTACGATGCACGTTGGTCATCAAGTATGAGCGAACTTGGAGACAGTTCCCATTGAAACAACGCACCCTTCTTCGGCATGCAACTGGACTGTACTGGAGTCAGCACATTACAATATTTACATCAAGATGTAGAGCGAATCTTGCCAAAAAAGGAGGATTTAGATAATAAGCGCTCCTATAAAAGAGCATAATAATGGTAATTAGTATACTATGGATTGGGCCATCCAAATCTAGAGAACCTTAGGTAAAGCCAACTTTAAAATAATTAAAATTCCAAAAAATGGTAGATGCCCCTGAGTACCGAGCTCCACAGGAGTATCTCGGAACTCGGTTTGTTGTTGATATAAAAGATGAACTAAGAAGCCGTCAGAGGGATCGCTTGTGATTTCTTTCCAATTCACAAGCGCCAGAGCAAAGACAATTGAGACGCCTTCACCTATGTATGTATGTGACCTCGGATGTCGTCAGTTAATCAAAATCACTGGAGTACTTCCAAAACCTAAAAATATATAAGTAAATATTATTTGATATAGGTAAATCTTACAGAAATTACAAATAAGAAAAATAGCTTTCCATTCTTAACTATTGGACTAAAGCCCTAAGCTTTCTATTCGTTATACAATTAGTCTGCCAAGATTAATTTTTTGTAACTATTGGACTAAAGCCCTAGGTCTATGCAAGCTGATTTCTAATAAATAAAAAAATAAAGATTTGTCTTTTCTTTCAAGACTCTGGGTTTGGACGTTATGTCATGCTATCCTACAATCCCTGCCAACAAAAACAGCACTTCCCTGTCCAATAAAAAGTTTCCTAGGCTAGTATGGCCCGCAACTCCAACAAATTATTCAACGGCCCTGATTCAAACCATCTAATAAGTCTCCTTTTCACACTCTCTAAAGCTTAAATAATGGTGAAAAAGGCTGGACATGAAAGAACCTAGCAAAATCGAGCAGATTCATTCAATCTTTACCAAATTTTTCAGGTTTGATAATAAGGAATACTGCAACGGAGTCTTCGTTGATGCTAACCAGTTTTTGATAGGTCTGAAGCCTGCTCCCAGTTCCGGTTTCCAACATGCTTGAAGCCCTTTCTGCGAAAAGACTAATGAAAGCTGATGTGCCACAGAGCTGATATCCCTATCCCCAGAGCTTCCATTTGGAAAGAAAGGAAATTAAACCCTTTCCACGAAAAGACCAATGAGAGCTGGTGTGCCACAGGGAAGCATGCGTTTTTTTGTAATCTGTATACGGCTGATAGCGGAGAATTACATTTGCCAATAGGTGTTACTATGGTCTCAGTAAGCAGATATACAGCAGAGACCTCTCTCGAACAACAAAAGTAACACTTTACAAGACGCTCATCTTGCCCGTGCTCTTATACGGCACAGAAGCATGGGTTGTGTCACGGACAGATGCAGCTGCTCTTGGGGTGTTTGAGAGGAAAATTCTATGCAAAATCTTCGGTCCCGTACGTTTAGAGAAAGGCTATCGCATACGGATGAACCACGAGCTGTACCAGCTCTAAGACCACATGGATGTTGTCCAGCGCATCACAATACAACGTCCGCGCCGGCTCGGCCATGTCGTACGTTTGTATAATGATGCTCCAGCGAAAAATGTATTCGAAGCGAAAGCCGACGAAGGAAGACGGAGGGGACGACCACGACTCCGATGGAGAGTTCATGTGGAGGAGAACCTATCCTCCCTTGGTATTTATAATTGGAGAAGGCGCGCGCAAAGAAGAGGCGCCTGGCGAGAGCTGCTGAAGTCGGCCGTAATGATGATGATACAGCTGATATCCCAGTCCCAACATCACTACTTTATTTTTAGTTAATTCATTAAATTGGTTGAATTTAACCGAACCGCCGATATTAATAGATTTTACATTATGTCTGTTAAACCTTTGGCAAAAATGTGAACATTACATCGACTTATTAGATTTAGTTAAAGAGCATTAAAAAATCTTTTCAAATCAACAACTAGTGATATTTCTCACTAAAAAACTTGATTCACAAAATTGCGTTTCATAGAATGAAAATTTTCTAAAACACAAATTATCATTACTTGTATCAAAATAGCACAAATAACCAATTTGTTCTTATGGTCGACTTGACGTTTTAGCCAAATTTGAGCAAAACCTGTGAACAGTGTAAACACAGCATCAACAGCCATGGCTTGTGCCGCCCGCCAAGTGTTTATTGGATTGGTTTCAATGCATTATCGTGTGCCAAAGTCAAAGGCCTCGAACAAAAGAGAAAAGAAGCTTTTATCTAAATTAAATCCAGATACCACATCAGTTCCAAGTGCTAAACATGTGGTGAAAATGATTTAGCATTTGTGCCATCAAATCTTTATGCCGCACAGTTTCATGTTTTGTTTGCCTTTATTTTAAAGAACACTTAAAGTTTTTCATTATAGATTTTTCTGTCTGCCGGAGCTTAAATATTTCAACTATGTCTGTCAAACTTTCACGACTCTTGTTCTGTCTGACTGTCTGTCAGTCTGTCATGCAACGTGCTGTTAAAAATCACTGCAGTTTTATGCAACTTTTATGACACCAACAAGAGCAACAACAACAACAGCAACGACAACAACAAGAACAACAACCACATCAACGTCAAAGACAACGACAACAATAACAACGACTGTGTCGACAAGAAGACAAGGCAACAACGACAACAACGACAACACCAACGCCCAAGCTTTTTACGAGTTTGCCTGACTTTGGCTTTTCAAAGTAAGATCTGTTAAAATAGCAACAAGAAAAGAGTATTCTACAAAAATGTGATTCACTAGCAAGAATGGAATGTGACAGAGGGATACCCTGCAGTTACTTTTTCCGAAAAACAATAGTGCACTGCTCACTTGGCTATGCTCTGTATAAGAGCTACAACTACAGTTATATTGTTCTTGTCAAGGAAATAATAATAATAATTTGTACCTGTGCATCGAGATGTTTTACGAAAGTTTATAGTTTCATTGAATTATTAATCATGCTTCACCAAATTCGGTTTGGATTGTATTTACTAAAATTCGCGGTAAATAAGGGACAAAGTGAGATAAATCGAGTCTAAAAATATTAGAATAAAATTTTCAAAATTAGTTCAGTTAAATAAAGCATATAACTTAACGCCACACTTCCCATTCCCCCAACTCCCACGCTATTACAAGTATTCCTGCACGTCTGTCATCGACCACTCCATCGAACACTGGACGCCGCAAACACCTGGCAGCGATCATTGGACGAAACCCTTGGAGAGGTCACCGAACGATGTGAAGCACTTGATAGAGCCAGCAACTAGAGCCCTTAAGACACTCAGCGGCTAGACTCTCAGCGACGAAAGGCGACACTCAGACAGTCCCGCTGCAGTCAGGTCTGCCAAGGCACTGCCAAGGCTAGTCCTGACTGTAGGCGGTTTTGTGACAGTCACAGTTCTTGTACATTGTTCCAGTCGATTTATGTTCGAGTTGATACTCAACGTCGGCTTAAATTGTCCGAACGTAGCTTTAAGTTAGATCTTAATTTTTTGAGCGAAGTTCTTTTTAAATAAACTGAAAAGTGATTTTATGACCATATACCTATGTCCGATTTTGACATTTCGTTTCGCATTTCTTTGGCGACAAAGCAGTCGTATTCATAAAAAATCTGCAAGACTTAGCTGGCCAAATATTGATGTTAACAAAATTCGGAAGTTGCACTCACTAATTCGCTCATCCCTATCTACTCTTACGAGACATTGTCTTATAGGTAGCATGCCGAAATGATTTCTGCCGTGTCTGCGGATCTGAAGAGGAGAAGGAACCCGTTTTCCACCTTAGTACTTCTCCCTATCCTGAAGAAAACTAAGGACCCTGAGGTCCCCATTTCTAACCGGCCTTACAGGTCCAATCTATCCTTTCCAATTTGTGTCCCCGAAATACAGCTAGGTTCATTGACCTTTCAGGCTGATTCAGCAACAAAACGGTTACAGCGGACCATGTCTCGCCTATAATGCCTATATAATCTATGTCTAATCTCTGATTAGATCTCAACCAGCTTTACCTGTGGCATCATAAAAGGCCGCTTTGTCCCTAAGTGCGTCTGGATTGTTCCATGACAGGCAACCACTTAAACCTAACCTAACCTTACTTGCTTACTTACCAAGGTGGCTTTCAGGCCGCCTCAAGAGCTTTCGCCAGGAGCTTCTGCTTCCCGCGAGTGTTCTCCAAGTATAGGCAGGTGCTCTTCACTTGCTCCTTCCATTGGAGTCGTGGTCTCCCTTTTCGTCGTCCGTCGTTGGTTCTCGTTTCGCTGAAGTTTCTTCGCCCATACGAACGACATCTCGTAGCTACACGATACCGCCGTCAAGCTCATACAATTCGTTGTTCATTCATATGCGATAGTCGCTCCCAATATGTAAGGGATTTTGCCCAGAATTTTTCTTCAGAACCCTCCAAGCGCTGCACCATCCGTCTGCGGCACAATCCATGCTTCTGCGCCATAGTGTAGAATGTAAGTTTTGTCTGACGAGAGAGGACTCTGTTATATATTTTTGGTTACTTAGCCCAAACTAACTCCAATTGGCAAGTGTGATCCATGGTTTAATCTCCAGGCTGATATCATTATCGATGTTGAGATCGATGAATTCCTTGACAAGTTCAAAAGTACATTGAACCGCTACAAAATGGGGTCCTATGCGCCGCATAACCCTATGCGTAACCATGCCTTGTCCTCATTCACCACCAAACCCACTTTTGCTGACTCCTTTTCGATTGATGTATATGCAGCAGTGATACCTCGCTTGTAACGTTCCACGATCTTAATATTATTGCAATGAGCTGGACACCTTGTGTAAAGTAGTGGTAATAGTAGAAGTAACGCCTTTAGCAGCATTCCTTTCATCACAAGATGGAGGAGTCGACTTGACTGAAACCTCACACGGTATTAAAAGTTCGGAGAGGTTCGTTCCTACTTTGATGGAGCTGATCAATCTGCTCATTCTACACAGGCGAATCAGGCGAATCAGCTTCGGCGGAATACCGAACTCAGAGAATCCCTTATATGGCTATCGAAAGCAGCTTTATAGTATACATAAAGATGATGGATGTTCGTCTGTCTTTCTCGGGTTTTTTCCAGTATCTAGAGTAATGTGAAGATCTGGTTTGTAGTGGAAAAAAAGATATTTTCGAAATAAAAAAATTAACGAACACGGAGACGTTTTCATCTAAAAAGGTAGTACAGCTTTTGCTTACCATTTTTAAACATTTTAGGATCCAAACGTATCGCTGAAATTTTTTTATGTGAACTTTTGTTGCGGCGCGTTTTTCTTGATAAATTGGAATATTTAACATGAAAACGGCGTAAGAATAATTGTGATCGCTACTAGTTAAAGGAACCGAGGGATTGTTTGGTCTGCCATAATTCAGCAAAGCTGATCAAATATGATTCTCGTATAGATCTCTATTCTACTGGAAGTAGCTGTTGGATGTTTGTCAAATCTGAATCTCGCCTAGATATCTCTTCTACTGGAAGTATGTCAATGGCACAGAGGCTACATCGATCCCAATAATATTCATATGTGCTGGGATCCATCTAAGCAATACATTTTTCCAATGTTTCTGATGTTTTTGGCATTTGTTTTTTGAAGCAACACTAAATTTATTTCTAATCCAGCCAACAAATAAAGAAATTCTATAGAGTCAAATTTTCGACGTCTAGCAGATGGACGAAAATAGCTTAGTACTACTCCCAACTTACACTGCTAAAAATGTTTGTTAAAAAAATTCTGAATTGCCTCAACTCCTTTTGGCTGTTATATACATTGCACAAATCTATACTACCCTTGACCCCAAGATGGCTGCAGTGTATAAAATAATACTAAAATATAGAACAAGAGTGTGAGGGCTGCTTTGAACTTGGCATGTGCAAGCCATATAAAAGTCTAAGTATATTCCTGTGCTTGTGTGGGTGTATATTCATAAGACTTTCCCGACAAAGCCATAGAGTGGCTCCATTCATTTTTTTGCCAGGGCTTAAGCAGGGGCGTAACATTGATGCAGCACTTACAAAAGAACGTGGTAACTAAGCTACAAAGGGTGGTTATAATGAAAGCTTAAAAACTAGGATTTAAAAAAAAAATAACTTTGACAATAATACGGGCTTTCTAGGAAATTAATTCGCTGAAAGGTTAAAACCTTGAACTAAAAAAATGCGAGCTACTTTAAAGCAAGTGCATTTGTCGTAATGAAGGCTTGAAGTGAATTTATTTTACAAATTCTGAGCTTTCTGATTAGTTCCAAATATTGTGGGAAAGGCAATATGCATACGTAAAGGACTCGGATAATGATAAGAGCCTTTAGGAGCACTGTCAATAGTACTTGTAACCAGGTATATGGATGTTTCCTTCTAAGATATATCTTCTTTTCGGCATTTCCGAATGGTTCAGTAAGGACACCAAGTAAAAGCTTTAACTTACTTACAGTACTAAGTCTCACTGCATTAATTTTTCTCTTTCCAGCCCACACTACTCTTGCTGAACTTCTTAAGACTTATAACTAACCTAAATAACCTTACCTAGGCAAAAGGATTCCAAATCTGCCAATTACACTTAGAGATGTCAATTGACAATAACGACGTTCACAAAAGTCTCTATTAATTCGAGACACCGCCATTCGGATTCGGCTTTAAACTGTAGATCCCTGTTTTCTTCGAACAGTTATAATAGAGATCCCCAATGTTCCGCACAGAACCAACTGACAAAATAGTCAGTTAGGGAAATTATTGTTATTTCTATCAATGACACTTTGACGTATATTAAAAACATTTGAAAAACTTTGTTTCGAGATCAAGAGCCTTGCACAAATTTATGATACCCGAAAATATTTTTGGATAACGCTCTCAAACTTTACTTATTCCAAAAAAAACGAACAAAGGATTATATTTTGGTATTAAAAATCTATTTATTGGGTCGTTCACTAAGTAATTTCGTTCTTTTTAGTGCAATTGAATCGGTCATTTCAAAAACCTTATGTCACATTTTTTTGCAACATGATTTTTTTGCTTAAAATGGTTCCTTAAAGGGAGATACGTATTCTGGGTAAAAACTATATAAGTCAATACAATCCTTCCTCTTCAAATAATAATAATTAAGCATAAAAAAGTCCGTTAAAACTCATTTGTTTATGTATGAAACAGTTTTTATTGATTCCTGAAAAATTCTTATTTAGTGACTTGTGAGGTTTTTGAAATGACCGATTCAATTAAAACGCGATTTTTTTTATTATGTAAAACATTTTATGAAATTATTTTGATTCAATACCTTTTGCCATCTTTCGGGCAAAAGATTGATTGGTCCAAGTGGTTTTTCACGTCTGAATTTGAAAAAATTTTGCAGGGACTGGAACCAGTAATAGTCCGAAGGTGCTAAGTCTGGAGAATATGGTGGGTGTGGTAGCACATCCCATTCAAGCTGCAAAACCTTTTGGCGACTCATCAAACTTGTTCTAGGTCTCGCATTATCCTGGTGGAACTCTACACCTTTCTATTGATCAATTCTGGCTTCTTTCTTTAAAATCCCGCCAAACAGACAACATAACCTTTTTTTGGTGCCTATCGGCCTTGGAGTGGTTTGAGCTGGTTCATCCTTTTTAAACCATGATCTCTTGAGCGTCACATTCTTGTCAACAACGCAATTCACGCGCTTCAAAAATGGATCACTTCTTTGACGATTGATAGGCAAATCACAGTCGTTAATGCGACGAAGTAAATTTCGTTCTGTAAGAACATGAAGATTCCATATGTCAAACTTTAAAATTAATCCTAGCCGTTTCATGTACTCATCTCTCGAATTGTTATTCTACGATTTGCATGATCCAACGACTTTATTTTATCCACATCAGCTTTAAGAGGCCTTCCAGGACGTGCATCCTTAACATCGAAATTGTAGGAACGAAATTTTGCTAACCAATTTTGGCATTGGCGTTCGGTCAACACATCTTCTCCGTACACATCGCATAATTTTCGCCTTGCATGAACTGATTTTTTACCCTTTTGATAGTAAAACAGTAAAATATGCCGATGTTGTTTTCGATCTTCCATCTTCGATAGGGTACCATACAATAACTATTCCAAAAAATTTAACAAAATATTTTACAAAAAATCGTTACTATATAAGATGTTGAAGTTGTGTGAAGTTGGATGCGAAAGAATTCAATAAGATCAGCTGTTGTCATCAAACGAAATTACCAAGTGAACGACCCAATGGATACTTACTGAACTGTCTACATCTAAAGCCAGAAATTCAAAAACAATAAAGCAAAGGCGAAAGTTCGTTTCCTTTTATTACTTTCACATAAAGCTCAAAAAAAAAGTGTTTTTAAGAAAACCTCTAACGACAACCGGGTAACCCTTTTGCCATCTACGTCACTGCTCTTAGCCCCAGGCACGCACAGACGACACAAGTCGAATGCAACCAACCTTAGCTTCTGTCAATGTGACAATTTGCAAGCTGCAGCAGTAGGAGAAAGAGAGTGCCACACGCAACTCAAGCTCCAACCCACGGCATCATTTGACAATTGTCAGTGCTTTCCTGCAACACTCTATACGGACTGCATCCGACCAGACCATACCATACCATGCCAGTACAACGACAGTTGAGCTTAAAGCCATTTTTTTGTTGGCTACGACCAAAAAGTTTTGCTACAATGCCATTTTAAATTTAAGTTATGCACATTTTCGGACTATGTTCAATTTCCGACCAACAAAAGAGTTAACTTATTTAGTTTGGGCCGGGTTACCAAAAATAAAAACACAAAAAACGGAGCAAATAAATGGCCAGCAGGAAATATGCAGTGCGCATTAAAATGGCCAACAAAAAACCCGTGTAAGTGTAAGTCTATCTGTGTGTGTGTGAGAGGTTGCATACATTTGCATATGAAATTTTGTTTACAGTTTCAAATCTGGAGTGGGATCTGTCTGTCAGAAAAATGGTTATAGCCGTCAGCCAGCGCCATCGCCATGTGCAACTTGGTTGCAGTTTGCCACGAAATTGGCCAACAAAAACAGAAACTAGGTCAAGTTCGCGGTGGCTTATAAGTAAGCCCATTAGCTGCAACATGCTCTTATCTATCTAAATTAAAATGGCATTAAAAAGCTGCAAGCTCACTGCGCCACTTTGCCACTTGGCCACTTTGCCGCTTTCCACCTGACTACTTCTTGCCACCAAGCCATTAGTAGTCGCTCGCATGTCATGCTCATTATCGATATGCAACGGTGGCGTCTCCTGCTATTGCCACACCATGACAGTCACTTTTCGTAATGACTTTTCAGCCAGAAGGTGTTAGGCATTGAATTGATGGAAATTAGCGCAAGTGTTGACACCAAAAAAAAATAACATGGTAGAAAGAAAAAGCCGCTGCAACAGAGTCACGTGCGGCAGTTGGCCAAGTTGAGGCTGCCAGGCGAACGAACGAACAACTGTCGTCCATTAGAAAATATAAAAGTTAGTTAGAAAAGTTCACAAGCAGCGTAGAGAGTTATAAATACACTGCTATTTAAGAAAACTTAACTTAACTTTTTGGTTAGATGGTATCTATAGATATTTTTAAAATTTTTTAAAGTAAGAGAAGAGAGTTCCTCAAACCAATATTGAGTGTCAAAGCTTTTATGGAACTTAAAACTTTTGCAGCAATGTTATAGCAAGTACTTGAGCTGATTGATTGAAAAGTAAAAGGATTTTAAAATAATTTTATACCGAGTAATTTTACTTTTGTGTCCGAAACCGGAAACCCTCGAAAAACTCGGAATAAAAATATTTTGAAAACCTTATACTTTTCAGTCAGTCAGTCAAAAGTATTTTCTGTTATTTCCGAAGCTGTAGGCCTTCGAAAAACTCGGGATAAGAACCTTCAACTTTTCAGTTAGTTCAACTCTCTCTCTCATTTTGGAAAATTACCTTTACTCATTTCAAGGTACAAAATGTGTAAAAATATTACGAAATTTAGAAACAATTTACTTTCGCTCAATATGGCCACCTTTTGCCTTCACTATGGCCTTGAGACGGTCCAAAAATGAATCGCAAGCTGCCCGAATGTGACTTGCAGGTATTTTGGCCCACTCGTGGACTTTTTTCAGCGCTTCGAGACTGTTGTATCTTTTAGTTCGGACCTTGCTCTCCAAAATTTTCCAAAGAGAATAATCCATCGGATTCGCGTCTGGTGAATTCGAGAGCCATTGTGTGGACGTTATGAAGTTCGGAACGTTGTTTTTCAGCCATTCTTGGTTCACTCGAGCTTTGTGAGACGGTGCCGAGTCCTGTTGAAACGTCCATGGTCTGCCACCGAAATGTTTGTCTGCCCACGGCTTCAAAGATACCTCCAGAATACTTTCCCGATAATATTGCGCATTAACCTTGACGCCAGGCTCTATGAAAACGATTGGAGAGCGCCCATCTGCGGTTACAGCGGCCCAAACCATTATCTGTGGCGGGTGCTGCCTCCTGGTGGCCAATCGATGACTCAAATTCTCGTATGAACGGTCCCTCGAGTAAACCCTATCGTTTTGAGAGTTTAGGAATTGCTCAATTGTAAAAATTTTCTCGTCAGAAAACACAATGTTCGGCAATTGACCGATTTCGGCCAAGCGAAGCAAGTGCCGGACCCTGTAGACAATGTCGGGTCTCTGAGCCCGTTTAGCGGTGTTACCTTATAAAAAAGTTTTTTTAAGTTTTTTACCCGACGATGATTTTTATGAAATTTTGTGGTCGCTGCCTTTCTTAGTTCAAAATGTCGCCGGCTCGTCGAAACGATGATCTTTATAATAACCGATCCGTGACAAAAATTGAGTTGTTTTGAGCTTAACTTACTTATGTCGAAAAGTATGTTTCAGATGATGATTATATAACATCCAAACCAACAGAAGGTCCACCCTATACAACTAATTTTGAATAATCTTACCTTCTTTTTAGCTTTATAGCCTTTGGTGGGCCATAGCTTGCGCTTTTCACTTTGTGGATCATTTCACTACATTGATCCCTTTTAGGGGCGTAGCGAGGGGGGCTACGGGTGGTGTGACACCCCCCAAACATCCAGCAGTCAGGAAATCTCGGATATTAACTAATCACTTTTCCCCAATTACTATTCATGCAGTCGGTAATTTGTTGAATCGAGTCGGCATTTTGAGGCTCACACCCCCCACATTCAAGGCTGCTCCACTGATCCATCTCTACAACGACATTTCTCCAGCGTAGGATTCCTATTTTTCTGAGCTCGGGTTCTATATCATTTAATCATCGTTTCCTTGAGTGTCCTATTATTTTTCCTCCAATCGGTTTCAATGCAAAGGCCTTTCGAGCTATTCTTTCGTACTATTATCAATTAGAAATAATACCACTTCTTTCTCAAATATCCATTAAAAATACATCCTTGAACAGTTTTAAAAGAATTCTAAAGCATTTCGTATCTTTTCAAAGAAATATAAAAATCGGCACATATTTATATTAAACGTATTGTCACAACTGGCATAGCTAAGCCGTTCACTTTAGTCCACAAAATCATTTAAAACCAAAGTTCTGATAAGTTCTGTCTAATAAGTGTATCCAATTCGGTGTCACCCATTCTCAATGAAAGCAATTTTTTTACTGCCATAATAAAGAGTTTAAAAGTTAGAAGCGCGTCATGGCCGTGGCACGATTGACGAACAAAGTTATTGTTATTGTGGCAGCGTTGAGGTTAATGAAGTGCCGCCTGCTGGAAGAGAATTCTAATTGCCCGTTCCCACAATTTGAAAGGTGCCATCTAATATGGACGTGAAAGGAGCTTCGACTGCGCCACACCAGCAGCCCTTATTGCACGTGTAATACAAGTAACTAACTTCAAGCGGTGTTCACGTTTAACGGTTATTAAATGTAGTTTGACTGCAACATGCAACATGCGACATGCCACAAGCGGCACATGGGCCAAAGTTGTCATGATGCTGACAAGTTGCCAGGTTGCCAAAAGTGCAAAGTGCAGTGCCGCACGTTTTGCTTGTCGTCATTGTCATCCATGAACAGCGTTATGCATGATTTTCGGAAAACGAGGTGACGTCTGCGAGCGGGCAAACTTTTTTCTCATTTCTTGTGACGTAAATGTAATAAGATTAAAGCTTAAAGTTGCTTTTAGTATGTAGTTGTTGAGCTAAATAGCAATAATGCAAAAAAAACAACAAAAAGTGTGCTTAATTTATATTAATTTTTTGTAACTTTTTTATTTAAGTGTTAGTATATATATTTAAAATTGTATAGGGTATATGTATCCATATATGTTTATGAATTTAAACTGACACGCGGCAAAATTGTATTTTGGGAAAAGTACAATAGTTTTTTCAAGCTGGTAGGACTGTCTTTGTCATCCACGCAAAGTGACACGTCAAAATATTCATTAGTGTTTGAGTTTTTATGAGTTGCTAAATGTGAATTTTTCGATTTTCACAATGTCTTTTTGAATTTATTGGAAAATTGACGTCGCGTTGACAATAATATGAGACTTGGACCTTACATACAAGATGCCGATCAACACCGAACAGACATAGAAGACACGCTGCGTAAAAAACGCATACACGACGTAGACACGTCTCAGACACGTTATAGACACGACAGACTCACGAAACAGTCACGAAACTGGCATAGAAGACACATCACATACATGACGCTCGTCTCAGGCACGACACAGACAAGTATAGACACGGCACACCTATGGCACTTATAGAATGGAAATTATAGAGTTTGTGCATAATTTTTGATAAGTAAAACCAAAGTTATCAATTTTGACGAGAAATTGAAATATGGAGTTTTCGAAATTATTTTCGAAATTTAAAAGAGCATAAATAGAAATAATAATTTTTAAAAACCAGATTAATTAGTGTCCTGGTATTTTTGTAATTGGCTTCGAAAGCTGAAACTTAGTTAGGGGCTATACCTCCAAAACCATTAAATATTTTGGGCACAGATTTTTTCAATGTATGTGAAGCTCATAAATATCTCTTTGAGAAATATGGTTCAATTCCAATGAAATTTTGTTGTATTTTTTGTTATGTTAACTTAAAATTTTTGTTTTTAAATTTTTTTTTCAAAAAAAATCATAACTTTTTTACTATAAAAAAATTTAAAAAAAATACACTTTTTGAGATATTTGTTTTTGAAAAAATTTTGAAATTTTTGTTTTTTTGCAAAATAAAAAAATAAACAATTTTTTCTAAGATAAATACTAACTTTTAAAGTAAGCGTTTTGATCGAGCAAAATTTTAGGAAATTTTACTATTTGTTAGTCCAAATGGTCTACTTTACTATGATAAAATTTAAAAAATAAAAAGAAATTCACTTTTCGAGATATTTGTTTTAAAAAAAATAAATAAAATAAAAAAACGTTTTTTTCTAAAAAAAAACTCATAACTCTTAAACAGAGCGTTTGACAAAGTTATGCACATTTAAAAAAAAAGTGGCCTAAAATATCGACATTTACCTTTAAAACAAAATGGCGAAAAGTCAGAGAAACAAATTTTTTTGCTAAAAAAATTACGTGTCTAATGAAATGGACCAAGGAACAACATATTTCAGTTTCATTGAACTCTAAAATCATGTCCTGCGCGGAAGGGGTATTTTGAAATGGAAAGGGCCATGGAATATCACCTTACTTTTTGGTCACTTTTTTATTTACCAACAATTGCATTTTTCGCAATTATATTTTACGTAGTGCTGCTAACTTAGAAAACTTCAGATTATATTAACCCAGATATGCCCATGGTAAAAAAAACTAATTTTTTTTGCATTTTATTTTATAAATCGATAAAATAAAACATTTGTATACAAGGTGTGTTCAAAAAATTAAGGTGACTTTGTATTTTTAAGAAAAAATATTTATTTATTCATCAATATTTATGTTGTCCCCTTCAAAGTAATCCCCCTCAGATACAATACACTTATGCCAACGGTTTTTCCAATCCTCAAAGCGCTCCTCATAAGCACTTTTCGGTATAGCCTTGAGCTCTTCCAGCGATGCAGTCTTTATCTCTTCAATTGTTGCAAATTCATAGGTCTCTTTAGTTTTGGGAACAAGAAAAAGTCACATTGGGCCAAATCCGGTAAATATGGTGGCTGAGGCATGATTGTGGTGTTTTTTTTGGCCAAAAAATCTCTCACAAGCAAAGATGATTCAGCAGGGGCATTATCGTGATGCAAAAGCCATGAATAGTTTTTCAACAATTCTGGACGTTTTCTTTATATTGCTTCTCGCAAACGGTGCATAACTTCCAGATAATACTGTTTATTGACCGTACGACCATATGGTAAGAACTCCTGATGCACCACGCCATGGTAATCAAAGAAAACAGTGAGCAAAACTTTGGCATTTGATGGTTTTTCTGGCCGCTTCCATTGGGACGATTGGGCTTTGGTTTCGATATCATAACCATATACCCATGATTCGTATCCAGTTTTGACCCTTTTGAGTAAATCTGGGTCGACGTTGACGTCATTCAACAGCTATTGAGCGATGCTCATGCGACGGTTCTTTTGGTCAAAATTTAGCAATTTCGGAACAAACTCCGCTGACACACGTCTCATGCCCAAAACTTTAGAAAAAATTTCATGGCACGAGCCAAGCGATATACCGACATGCTCTGCAACTTCTCTGATAGTGATTCGACGATTTTCCAAAACCATTTTCCTCACTGCTTGAACACTTTCATCAGTTGTTGACGTGCTTGGGCATCCAGAGCGAGGCTCGTCATTGACATCTTCCCGGCCATCTTAGAAAAGTTTGTACCACTTGTAAACATTTTTTTTACTCAGAATAGTTTCACCGTATGCTACTGTCAACATTTCAAGTGTTACGGAGCACTTAATTTTATTTTTTACACAAAAAAATCCATTGATCCATATTTTTCGATAGCAAAAAATCGCCGAGCACGCAAAGCACTTATAACCTTTACGCCTCTCACAACCAAACAAAAAATGGTAGAGTGTACCAACACAACAAAACAAAAAAAATCGATAATCGAAAATACGTTGCCCGCGAAATTTGAAAAGCCACCTTACTTTTTGAACACACTTCGTATGTAGGGCATTGGGCATCTCTTGGTTAAGAAAGTTTTTCCCGATAAATCTAGCGCAACTCGCTGTCATTGTAATGTAAGTTACCAAGCGTATTTAATTTTATATATTTTTACTATATGTAGCGATGCCTTTTTAAAAGGTATAGAAAAAAATTTTAAAATTTAATTTTTTTGTCGTAACATCAAGCCAAAATAAAAATGGCCACATACTAAAATCTATCTTGTGACGTCACACACCAATTCTTTATCTTAGCCCAAAAACAAATCTGTACATTGTGCCACCTTCATTGCTTTACTACATGAACATTTACAACGTCATTATTAACCGCATCATCATTGTCAACGTCCACGTCATTGTTGTTGTTGTCAGCGTCATTAGCGTCTTCATCGTCATTAGTCCTTGGCGCTCGCTCTCCCACTCTCTCAAGCAGCGCCACTGAGCTGTGACTTAAACCGGTTTTGACGCTCATTTTTTTATACCTATTTTTATGCCTAAAACTGACTACGACCTAAGCTCACGCAGGTGCGCTGGCCGCCACTGGCGATCAGTTCGAGTTCAAACCTGGTTGCGTTCGTTACTGCGCGCGGATGTTGTTAGTAAATTAAGTATAAGGCAACAACAATAACAGCAATAACAACATTAGCATTAGAGCAGCTTAAAGCGCAACGCCCAAAACTCGAAAAAGCAATACTAACAACAACAACAACAACGACGAAAACAACAAGAACAACGCGCAATACGTTCAACTATTTTTAGAGGATTACGTGAGTGTTTCTCTTCTTGCGGGTTAAATGCTTTGTTGTTGTTGTTGCTGCTACGCTGTGTGTGATGTGAAGTTTGAATTTGTTTGAAATTTGTTCGCAAGTGCAAATTGCCAAAAAAAAAAAAAATATACTCAAAAAAAGAAGAAGAAACACACACACACACACACACACACACGCACGCTTGTATATTTATATAATATAAAGAAACAAAATGGCGTACAATTTATAGCCGCCGTGAACTGTTTTTATTATTTGATATTTTATTTGAGCTGTGCTTAAATTCTAAAATGTTTTTTTTTTTTTAGTTTTTAGTTAGGGTGTGTGTAAGTGTGTGTGTGCAGCTTACCACAAACCTGCTGCCATTATTGTTGCATTGGGTCTGCTCTACCCTGCTAGCCGCCTGTATCAAGATTACGAGGGCAGTTTGTTAATTTTGAGAATTTCGGCGTAAAGGGCATTGCATCATCGAAACCACGGCTTTCCATAGGATCTGCTAGAAACTATAGACGCCTTAAACACACCTTAGCTGTATATGTAAACATTAAAAATTAATCCAATGTTTTAACCCGAAGAAGATTTTGCGCAGTTTTGCAAAAGTGAACGCATTACTGGCTGCATTACTAAACACCACTCCTGAGACCAAGGAACAGTTTTTGCGGAGAATGTCTTCGGCCAAGGTGCTTCTGACAGCAAATAAGATCAGATCTTATGATCACGGAACTTTTCCACAACAGGAAATTTAGATCTCTTCTCCATAGTCGGGAGACTTAGGATGATGGCAGCCACTGTGGAAATCACCGATGGCAACAATGGTTCACGGATGGGTCCAAAACTGAGCAGGGTGTAGGTTTTGGAATCGTTGGACCCAACACCAGAATCTCTACCGCAATGGGCATCTGGCCCAGCGTCTTTCAAGCGTAGATTCATGCCATAGAGATCTTAATATCCTTCTCAAGGGAACTAGGCTCGCAAACATATGCATTTTTTTCAGATAGCCAAGCTGCCATTAGGGCATTGTCTTCCTGGACCATCTCCTCCCCGATGGTTAAAGAATGCTATAACTACCTCCAAACCCTGTCCGCCCGGAACAAAGTCGTACTATGTTGGGTGCTGGACACTCGGGAGTGGATGGTAATGCGATCGCTGACAATCTAGCACGACAGGGTGCCTCCACCCAGACTACATCTCCTGCGCCGTTTTGTGGTATTGGTTGGTCGACGATCAAAACCATGATAAACAAAAGGGCCATTGGCCGCAGGAGAACATAGGAGATACTGGTTCTTCCTTCCGGGGCTTCGTCAAGCAAAAGTGCTTGTCAAACCTCTGGAAGCGGACCTAAAGCTCCTGGTAGCTTACCTATCTGGCCACCACACTGTTAGATATCATCTACAGAAAATTGGCCTATCGGACTCTTCAGAGATCAGGCTCTGTCTAGAAGACGATGAAACCACCAAGCATATTCTCTGTGACTGCCCAGCGCTGGTATGGGACAGAGCCTATCACATAGGAAAGGAACGGATTAGACCCTTCTATCTCAGGTCAACACCAACAAAAGACAGCAAATAAGGTCAAGGCGACAGTTTTTTAAGATGCACTTAGGTATCATTGTTCCCTTAAAAGGCTACACCTGAGTGGGCATGAGCCCGACCAGAGTTGTCTTACTGTTATGAGCCAAGCTAAAGTTGTGGACAGGCACCGGTACATTCCACGCGAGCTCGGATTTTCTCTCTACGGCTCTGGCTGCACTATTATTGGCAAATATGAAGCAGCGCTGCAGTACTCTTACGTCATCATCCTATAAATTGATCCACAAGCTTTTAATACCTCCATAGCCTGAAATCTACAATACTATAACAGATTTGATTCTACTTCATCTTTTTCGTCACTGAAACTGACCTTGAGCAAGCTTTTTTATGGGTAGAGAACAAAAAACCCCAAATATATGAAGCTTAAATAAGGCACTACACTTTTGCCAACTTTTGCAGCTGCCCTCGTATGCTTGGTTTTATTATGATACACAAACGGCCCTACTTAACCCAAACAGTAAGCCAGACACACGAATATCTCCAAAACCCAGGCGCTGCAATTTGCAGTCAGTTCCTAGACTAGATAGATGCTGCAGACTGTAGCTTGGGCCAAAAGCATGTTGGCCAAGTCTCTGGGTATATTGGTTTAGTTAGTGCGAGAAAAGCTGCGATGGCTTTCATTCATAAGCAGCTGTAGATTTCGTTTGCGATTATATCATACACACGAGTATGTGTGTGTGTGCGATCATTATCAACATATATAGTCATGTATAGCAAAGGCATGCTGGTGTCTGTGCCAGAGTTGGCTTAACTTTTGGCCAGAACGAGTATGTTGCTTTGGCCATGTGCAGCCCACTTGTAAAGCATAAGCTGTGGAGAGCAATAGACCAAAAAAAAAAGAGCGTTAGAATAGAGAAGAGACAGGCAGCTGAAAAAAAACCACACCAACACATGGCTAAAACCATTTTGCATATTGCCATATGCAATTGCCCACGCGGGCCAAGCTACCAACATTATAGTTGGCCAAAACCAAGCAGCTTATACGCAAAAAAAAAAAAAACATGTAATCACATGGGAATGTGTAATGTATACATGAGAGCGTGTGTGTTTATGAGTGTGTGTGTGTAAAATGTGTATTTTTTTAACCACAGTGCACTATAACTAGTGGAGTGTAATGAAAGGTGTTGTGGCAAAAATAAAAAAAAACCTAACAACCTGTCGTTCGAAAAGCGTTAACAATAAATAAACGAAACAATAGCAGTTCAACAAATATAACAACCGCAGCAACGTCTACCACGACTTGGTCTTAACTTAAAGCAACTGCGACCGTTTTCTGTCCCAATGTGGCACAACGCCAACTGAACAATGACGAGAGAAGGTAAGCCAGTTTTTGTTTTTGTTGCCCCTACTCCCCCCCGCCTTAGACTTATAGTTATAGATAGTATTGTAGGTAGGTGCGAGTATGTGCTATATAAGCAGATACCGCAATGAAATACAAATAAATGCATAGATAATAAATTGGCAAGACTTATTTCACGTAATAGCAGGCTTGTCAATAAGTCAGTACCAGGTATAACATATTAAACGGTGTCTTGAAGCAAGTTCAATATTTTTTTAAAACAATACTTAATTAAGACAGGTTGGTCGTTTAAATCGTATTTAATTTATGGAAGTTTATATAAAACAAACAAAAAATATTTTGTATCAATTGGTGGGACAGCCCCTAAAAAAATGTTTTGCGGCAAATTGTGCTGTGATAGGTTTTGCCCTTAACACAGGTCTACAAACACCGGGGTCATGTCTGTTTTTGGACAGCTTAAGATCATTTCCGACGTAATTTGCTGCGTGCCGTCAGCCAATAGGTATTATAAGGGGATCAACGTGTAAACACTTCTTGTGTGGTACGCGCCGTAATTGTGATACACTACTGGAAATGCGACTATACTCTCCCCGTGAGGGCGGCTGGAAGCAGGCCCTTGGTAAGGTCATGTCTCTGCCTTGAATGCTGACCAATTGTAGTCGGGCGAAAAGAAGAACACTCTTTCAAAAAATTACCCCAATCTAAGGTGCAACATCATACGCCGAAAGATGCATGATCGAGGGAGAGCTCGGTCTCTAGAATGCGGACTCTGGATATCTGTCAACTTCCAGTTTTAATCCTTGACTTCCCACAGCATCTCCGGCCATCCCGTGGGCGACATCCCCGCCCCGAGTATTCAATACATGTATGGATACTTCAAATGATTCTGATGAGTTTAATGACCCCTAAAAGCATCACCACAAGAGGAAGTCTGCGCGACGACCTCTAGTTGTACCGCTACTGCTGATGTGCCGCAACAGCGATCACCCCTAGTAGTGCTATTAGGCATACAGAAGGGACCCGGGTTCAACCACCTGAATCTGTTCAGGTAAAACCGGTACTTATTCAACCGAAAGGACCGCGTGTTCATCGACAGCTCGAGGTATCGGCTTCCAGCTCTGAAGATGAACTCCTGGTATCTGAGGGAGACGACAACGTGAGTTTAGTCTCACAGAAGTCGTCTGGCACCAGTAGCGGAGCCACTCCCCAGACCCTCAATCTGGAGACAGAGCCTTCCTTTGTAAGGCTGAACTCCTGCGAGAAGAGACTCCTCAGAGTTGCTCTTCGCAAAGGACTCTCCAGAGCAGAAGCTCTGTCTTCCGTCAAATCGGCACCCCCTGCGACACTGGTCAAGAGAAGCCGATCTGACGATAAGTCGCCACATACGGCGACAAAGAAACCCAAACAGATTCATTTAGAGTCAAACAAGATGTCCCCTACAGCAGTGCAGTCAAGGGCATCAAGCTGGGTTTCATTTTAAACGCTGCACCTCTTACCTCCGATCAAATGGTTCGGATCAAACAGACGATTATCGATGTCACAGTCGAATTCGCTGGTGATGCGACACCACAGTTCGAAGGATGTGTCCTTCGCTCGAACTGGGTGTTGTTGATATGTGCGAAAGAACCCACAGCTGCGTAGTTTCACAATAATATCTGGCATATCAAGAGCAAAGTGGCTCTTGATATCAGGTTGATGTCTGAGGAGGATTTTCCCCGTACACATATTGTTCGAGGATAATTCCCCAACAGCATCGACCTAACAAATGATAGGGTTCTAGCTGTTATAAACGTGCAGAATCCAGTTTTCACCGCGCAATGGCGCGTAATGCGGAGACTGACACATGGTCAACTTCTATACCTCGTCATTGCGGTTGATGGGACCTCCCATCAACAGCTGGTGAAACTGGGCGAGCACGTTTACTACCTATTTGGGAAAGTCAAACTTAGTCTTAAGTGTATTGGCCCTAAGACCGTTGGACCGTTGAACTATGTCTAGGACGCTCCTAATATGTAGATCACGCAACGCGAAGATTCATTATTGGTGTTTAAGATCGAAATTGCTGCACTATTTCATATAGCTTTCATACAAAAATTGAACCAGCATTTTGCGCAAACAAGCTCGCGCACTTCTTTGCGAAACCTTGAAAAGATTCATGGCATCTTTTTTGAATTGGATTTAATAGTACTGGTTTCTTTTAACTTTCTTTCTCAACGAATTTTATTTGAAAATGGCCTAAACACTGGTTTATGGTCCGACAACCTCCTACCATCTGACTTTATAAGCACACTGTGCAAAAAATTTATAAAACACAATCCTATAGCTCACGCTGATTTCTCTCAGTGCACATTCCAATAGCTTGTCGATTGATTTGCTAATCCCCCAGACTGTCCCAATACTGAACCCTAGCTGTAAGGCATTTGTTTGCAGAACTTTTTAACACTTTCGGCTATTTTGAAGGTTACTGCTGACCATTGCCGCCTAAAAAACACTTTACAACTTTTTGGCCAGCTTAAGCAAACAATTAAAGCTTAAGCGCTATAAATAGCCAAAGTATTTTGACAGCATTGGTCAGCGTGGGCGTTAAAGCAGTAGCCCCCATGAACTACGCTATAATTCAGACCTTATGGCATTACGTATACGTTGACCCTGAGAGCGTAGGAAGCTGTTTACGTTTATGAGCAAGATTCAGTTTGTTTGCTCTTTTTTAACGCTTTGATTTTTTTTTTTTTTTGTCTTTATGGGCAATGGAATGGCGCTGCTTATGTCATTTTGAGCAAAAAAAAAATTTGTCAGCGCAGCGGAAATCCGCTGAACTGGCTAGAGCAGTTGCATTGCAAAAGCCATTAGCTTAATCAAAATGTGGCCATCTGTTTTGTAGACCATATTCAGTTGGTTGTCGGTTTTGGTTTGGTTTTTTCATTTCCTCAAAGCAGAATACCAAATAAAATGATCAAACGACAATGCCCCAAAGCTTTCAAATGGCAACTTGTCTTGCTGTTAGTATGACAGCCTGTTAGCCATGTTAGACATGCACAAAATTGGCCAATAAGTGAAATTAATTGCTTACATACTACCAGCCAGCAGCAGCAGTTGGACAACTTGTGGTTTGTTCCAAGCACCGGAAGTTCCCTCTATCTATCTAACAGCTATGTTCAAATTTAGATAAATTGAAGTCAAGCAGAGTGCATTTTTTCAAAAGTTTGAAAATATTAATAAATCAGTATATTTCTTACATTTTTCCTGTTTTTAAGTTTTCTTTTTTTTTCGTTTTGTATTTTTCTTGTGACCCAACACCGCAGGCTATTGTTTTTCCCATAAAGCAAGACGCCTAATAAAAGTAGTAAAAACAACAGCTGGGAATTCAAGAAAATAACCAGCCAAGCTAAAATATAAAAACCATCCAGCAAGTCAGCCAGCGGCCAAGTGTTTTTCTTGATGACAATGTCGATAGCAATAATTTTTTATTTCACGTTTTTTTGGGGTCAACTCGAACTGGACTTGCTGAGGTGATACTCTTTAAATAGTTGGCTAAAAGAGAACTTTAAAGTGCCTACAACTTCAGATAGCTCGTTTTTAATCGTTGCTTATGCAATCAATTTTTTGGGTTTTTTTTTAAATAAATTCTGAAGTGTTTACCACTTTATGGGAATTTCTGTGAATTTCTTTTTGGCTCAATCGACTACTTTTAAGCTCTGCCAATTATTATTTTTCTATTTTGAAACTAAGGGAGTGAATTCCCTAGAGTTGAATCCAGCTAGGCTTTAATAATTTTGGGCTCAAGACCTCGTAAACGAAAGCAATGTATCATATTACGATGCTAAATTTAACAGCACCAAACTTTGTACTGAAGCTTCCAAATTACGATATTTCTCCTTTTAATTTATTTTTCAACATTTAAAAGTATACTAAGTAGCTGAATTCTGGGCCAACCTTCGTAAATTACAAATAAAATTACAAAAGTTTACCACATTTTAAAATCAAGAAATAATTGAAAAAATATTTTTTAACTTTCTTTAAATTTAAAATCATAACATATTTTTAGTTTAAAAATGGTATAAAAACTTATCGAATAAACTTCGAAAAATCAAAAAACCAGAAAAAATATTCTTTCGCTCGCTTCAAATTTACAATCATAGTTTTAGTTAACATTTAGTAAAAAAAATTTATCGGGTAAAGTTCAAAAAATCGATTTAAAAAATAGTTAAAATATCGTATAAAAATGTATCGGATAAAGTACAAAAAGAAGAAAATTGGACCATAGATTTGAAAAAATAAATTTTTTTTAATCTCTTTTTAACAATCAGATTTTAAGTCAAAACATCGTATAACAATTTATCGTATAAAGCTCAATATATCGAAAAACCAGACCAACGATTTAAAAAAATATATATTTTTTTAATTCCTTTTAATTTTACAATTAGATTTCTAGTTAAAATATCATATAAAAATTGATCGGATAAAGTTAAACAATCAGGCCATCGATTTGAAAAAATTTTACTCGCTTCGAATTTATAATGAAATTTTTAGTTAAAATATCGTATACAAATTCAGTGGATAAAGCTAAAAAATAAAACTGAAAACTAGATGACCATCGGAAAAGCTATTTTTTTACTCCCTTCCAATATACAATCATATTTTTTGTTCAAATATCGTTTACAAATTTATCGCATTGAAAAAAATATATTTAACTCTCTCAAATTTGCAATAAAATTGTTATTTAGAATATCATATACAAATTTATTGGATAAAATTAAAAAAAAACAGAAAACCAGACCATCGATTTGAATATATATTTTTTTACTCCCTTCAAATTTACAATCAAATTTTCAGTTGCAATAACGTTTAAGTTTACAATCACATTTTTTGTCAAAATATCGTATAAAAGTTTATCGGATAAAGTTAACAAAAAACATGAAATCAGGCCATTGGCTTGAAAAAACAAATGTTTACTCCCTGCAAGTTTGGAGAAATCAGAAAACTAGACCATCGATTTGCAAAAATATTTTTTTACTGTCTTTAAATTTACAATCAGACATTTGGTACAAATATCGAACACAAATTTATCGGATAATGTTAGAAAAAGCTGAAAACCAGACCATCGATTTGAAAAAATATTTTTTTACTACCATTAAATTTACAATCAGACATTTAGAACAAATAATCGTACACAAATTTATCGCATAATGTTGGAGAAATCAGAAAACCAGACGGCCGATTTGAAAAAATATTTTTTTACTCCCTTCAAATTTACAATTCGATTTTTATTTTATTATAAATTTATCGGATAGGGATTAAAAAATTAGAAAATATTAGCATCGATAATATTTTCGCAGTCCGTTTTACATAAAGCATTCCAAACCAAATCATTGAATTTTCCTTGGTTCTCCTTAAATATTGTAGTATTAAAAACTTTGTGCCAAATAAGAATGATTAAAATTAAATTAAAATGGAATTTTAAACGCAAACAAATCTTGAATGGCCTATTTATGGTAGTTTTCTCAGGCAGCTCAGTGACCTTTGAAATTGAAACCATATTATTTTATTCCTTCAAAGATTTTAAGACGATAAATTAATATCTTTGATCTCAACTTAATTCTTAAATCGTAAGCTAAATTCACACAATATATCTATTGATTGTGACGAAGGCCTTTGCAGCCTTTGCATAGTAATTAGTTAAGATAGTTTTTGAATTTACTTAACGTTATTAAATAAATAAAATATCTATCGATTATAACCGTTTTCAAAACCGTAATCGATGAATATAAAATATGCTCTCGTAAAAAAATAAAGCTAAAATGCATCTTTCTTTTTTTTTGTTCTATTAATTCTTATGTTGATAATATCCATAACATCAACAATTTTTCCCAATTTCGAAGATCTTAAACGTTAAAGAATTCTCTTTCAGCTTAAAATAATTTGTTAATTTTAAAAATTTTGTGAAAAATATACTTTTCTTGGCTCTGGTTGCTTCTATGAATTTTTAGTTAATGTGTACATATTAAATGTATATCACTGAAAAGAGAACATGAATAGGTTTCGATCTAATCTAATCTTTCGATCTACATATATAAATCAAAGCCATGTGAACACTTAATCTATTTTATTTTAAATCATAAAATCTGTCATAACGAGAACCCAAAAGCCATCTATGAACTACCGATGCTAACTAAGATCCCATTTTGCATTATATGATCTTTCACATGCACGTTTAACTGCAGTAACCCTTAAAATTTACTTGCTTTGGAACTAACTCTGTTTTCTATCATCTCTCATATTGCCTCTTCGAGCTTTCTTTAACAATTATAAATTTTATCATCATCGCCGCAAGAAAAAGTTTTATTTTTCTTCTTGATTGCTTACTACCATAAACTGATTTTTAAAGAGTATTCTCAATTCGTCTTGAGCTCAAAAAGCCGACGCTACTTGAGCTCATCTTTAGCTGTTTTGAGGCAGACCACCATAACGATTGCTTTTGCCTGCCCGTTGGCCATCTCAATAACGTGCGTTTGGTCAATATTTTCTTGACCATTAAATGTCATTCTAATCAAACTGCTGGCTTGCCACAACCAACAACAATAATAAACAAAAAAAAATTGCAACCATTTTGTTTACTCTTAACTCTGCCAAGTTACATATTCATTTTGATGCGGCAACATTTGCAGCTTCTTCTGCTGCTACTGCTGCTGCCGTTGCTGCTTCTGTCAACTGCTCATGGTCATAAACGTAATTCACATGATGCATGCAGCAGCAATAAAGACAACAACGGCAGCAATAACAACAACAACAACCAGCAGTTTATACTAACAAAAACAACAACAACAACGACAACGACAGATATACAACAACAATAGCCGCTGGCAACAGCAATTGACAGCGAAAGTTACGTAATCTGCCGCATTTATGCATGTATATATACAAACGAGGGCAGGCTGAGAAGTATTTGTGAAAACAAAAGAAATATCAAAAATACGTTATTGTCAAAATCATCGAGTTTATTTATTTAATTTATTTATTTGTTTATGTATACCAAATTTTTTGAATACAATTCTTCACAAGCCGCTTTCTTCAGCTTCGAAAAAAGACATATATTACTCACAAGAACCACTTAAACTGTTTCAATTTATGCAATTATCTCGATCGACTCATTTCAATTATTTATCAGACAGCCAATTGAATTAATTCACGTGCCTTGACTACTGCTTGATACACTCTCGCACTACACTTCTCACTAGAGGTGGAGAACTATCGATAGTCGGCGCCATCGATAGTCGACGATAGTAATTTCACAACCACCGATAGTTGACGATAGTACTATCGATAGTCGACGATAGTCCTGTCCACAATAATATACATATTTGGTTTTAAATTTAAAGTTTGTTTAATTTTTGAACAAGAAAATTCATTATGATATTTATGTTTTTTGACCCAAAAGTTTTGGTTCAAGAATTAAAGAATGTTCACATTTCCTTCCTTGAGCCTGGTTCGCCTCTCCGAAACAATAAGGCGAAGCCACAGAATGCATCAACGATCTACAACTGCCGCTTGTCGATGCGATATTGTCAGTATCCGCCGAAATACCTCCAGCTGGACTGCTGGAATATAGGACATGATTTTGACATGGTCGTGCAAATTTGACGTATTTTCGCTGGGGTACTCCTTTTTGCAGCTAATGCACTTTGCCAATTTTTTGTCATCTGACGTTTTATAGTATTTCCATACTTGTGAGATTTTACTGCACTATTGGCACTATCGTAAATGACTGGATGCTATCGATGGTAGCTCGATAGTGCTCAAACATCGATAGTGCCGATAGTACTATCGATAGTTCTCCACCTTCACTTCTCACTTCTCACAGCTTACTTTTTAGCCTGCCCTCGCACACGTGTATGTATGTCTTTAGTTGTTGGTCTTATTTGAGACAGGTTTTAGCCACAACAATAACAACAGCAACTAGCAAGTACATGCATGCATTATCTTATACAACACGGCGTATGCGTATTGCTTATCTTTGCGAAGCTGTAAAACTTCAGACAACATTAAGCTCATAAACACCAACCGAAAGCTATCATTAACGGCGACAGCATATGTAAATTTGACTCATCAATCTTATGGAAAAAGGGCAAATTAATCAACGCTAATCATCTCAAAAAACCGAAATTAAACTAAATACATATATGGATGAGGTATGTAGCTAAAAAAATAATACACAGTATATCAATGCTACATTTGATTGTATCAGCTAAAACTCTCATCGAGTTGGGATGATCGTAAATATCTTATAAAAAATTTGTAAAAGTTTTTAAGTTTTATTCGATAGACGTATTGCAAAATGCTGCATGTACTACAGTTTATGGACATTCTTTAAAATTGGCGAAAGACTTATGACCTAATTAAGGAAAAGAAACTGGAATCTCTAAAAACTTTTGAACATTTCTTCGTTGCAAAAAAAAACTTAACTAATAAAGTATATATTTGTATAATATTATTCAAATTATTAAATAAAGTAATTTAATATTGATTGTACTAAAAAAAAGTGTTTCGACAAGCTCCGGAAATCAAATTAAGTATGAATCCCAAAAATTACACATTTTTTGCTGTAAAGCTCTTCACAATATCTCCCATACTCTTTATTAGCAAAGATTGATTGACATTAATAGACTTTTTATTCCAAACATAAGCCATTAATACAAGTAATTAATATTTTTTAAGCAAGACATCAACATCCATCCAAAAATTCAGAATATTAAATATATAATTTAAAATTGCCATAAATATAAGCTAAGAATAGTAAAATATTATTTATCGTTAACTTTTCATTAAAATAAAGGGAACTTTTAAACCTATTTTGCCAATTTCACTTGCATCAAAGTCAGTCGAATTCAAACCACACAAAAATTTCGTTTTAGGGAAATTGGGAGCAAAATGAATTCGAATCAACTAGTCGAAAAAAGTTTATGTTCGGATTTATTATGCAAATTAAATGTTACAATAAAATATTTATCTCCTTTTGTCATTATCTTTTATATTTCCGTTTTTCTATTGTCAAAATAGTCCAGACTCAACTCTATATACAGTGACTTTAAAAATCGTTAAAATTACCTTTAAAAATAATGAAGTTATTTCAACTAGGTGTCAAATAAAGCTCAAGAAAATGATCTTTATGTCTTAGCCCGATTTCGTAGAGAATTTTATGAACTACAAATGTTATAAAAAAATTCGAAAGCTCGAGTAAAGTTTTATTTTGAATATTGATTTTTGTGACCTTTAACCTGAAGTCTTGCTGAAGACGCGGTGCCTAAATTTAAAAATTACTTTCAAAAACTGTCCGAAAATGTCGAAATCTAACTTTCATAGCTTATTTGTCAATTTTATATATATACTTCTAGAGTTCCAAGGTGTAACAAAGGGCCACAAATTTGTCAATATTTCAAGACATAAAATACCCATAACTTCCTCATTTATATGATTTTTTTCTCTTAGTGAATTTAGGTGCAATTTAGAAAAATGGGAAAAAAATTTTCAATATTTTTCTTCATTTACGAGATATAGCATGTCTTGCCAAACAAAGGATAGCTAAATATTAAGAGATCGATATCTTGATATATAATTGGAATTTTGTAAAAGAGTTAAATATAGGCAAGTTTTACACCATGTACAGAGTGTTTTTTTAGAGGTTCACAACTTTAAGTTGGCAACATTGCTTTATCCGGCAACGCAATAACAGCTGGTAGTTGGTTTTTGTTGAGTTTGGTTTGAAATTTCATTATGGATAGACTAAATCAGAGGAAAGCTTGAAAATTGCTTAAATTTTTTATCAAAATAATTCATCAAATTTATTCAAAATTTTGTCCTCTTTTCTTCTCAAAACATATCAATATCTAAAACTTTGTAAGGTTATAAACTTGGTTAGAGCTTTTTGTGTCATCTATTATTTATTGAATACCTGGAAATCAACATTCAAAAAGTATTTGTGGAAATACGGTGGCAAAAGCAGCGAAAAGTGAAAATTGGTGTTTCAGATTGGCGGCTATATAGCCAAAATCATATTAAAACATAAATGTCAAAAATTTGCTTTGAAATAAAGCCCGTTTTATTGATTTGAAAAATATATTTTTTTGTTTTATTATGATGTAAGCTTGTGTAACTCAAAAAAAAAAAACCCCCTTTATGCATGAAATATGCAAAAATTATCGAAATCAAAAACGATATGGGCTTGAAAAGAACCCCATTGCGGTTATTTACTTCTAAATTTTGTATTTAAATTAAATTATACAACTTACGTAAATTTTAACTGATTGATCGAATGAGTTTGGGTTTTAAGTATAAAAAGGCGCGGGAGAAAAAAGTTTTAATATAGATTAAATGACTTTTTTAGGCAATTTGAAAGCTTTTGACTATAACTTTGTTTCTTTATCTGTTCCAATAAATTTAAAAAAAAAAACAGCTAATAAGACGTTTAACCCTGCAAAGCTTTAGAGCCAAGTATTTCTCCTCTTGCCTGAAGATCACAAAACTCTGCGCATATTGACTTAAGGGGGTCTTACTATGTAATACCTCATTTCCGAGCGCTATATTCAAAAATTGATTACTAGAAAACTACAAATGATTTCGGGAAGCAGTTTTTTGTATTGTTATCATTCATTATTGAACTTTAAATAGTTTTTTTGGTTTTACATAAAAATTACCGCTACACGTCATTCACTGCGTCCTCGTCAAAAGTGTCCAGGGCGCACGGGGTGAACGATTTGGACCGATCAGATTATCAGAAACCAAAAAAGTTTTAAAATTAATTTTTCTCATCATCAAAAATTCAAAAAATTCTTATAATTGAATTTTGAAAAAAAAAATTTTTTTCTTGCACTTTTTTTTCTGCTATGACAAGAATTTCAAAAAGAAAACCTCAAGTCTATCTTTTGCGACATGTTTTCTGATAATAAAAATGTTTAGTATGACAAGATCGGTCAGGCAGATTTTTGGAAAACGTTCACCCCACCTCTAAAAAGACGACTTTAGGAAAAACAAGTTTAAAGATTGACAACGTAATAAAATATATACAACAGAAACACGAAAAACGACCGCGCGTGACCGTGAAAAATGTTCTGTCACTGCCAAACGAGCCCGTCCACAGTTAAATCCTTTTACTATTTAGATGAAAAACAATGTAAAAAAAATCGATTTTTTGAAACTGTTACATAGTAAGACCCCCTTAATTCAAAAAACTTTAACCAATTCGGTATTTAGTGTAACTTTTGGCTGATCTCAGCGTTCATACGAACAGATAGACTTATTGATTTATCGGTGGAGTGAAAAATGCCTTCAACCCCCCTACTAAAAACCCTACCTTATCACTCTTTGACTTACGTGCTTCAAATAATAAAAGTATTTCCAAGAAAATTACATTTAACAAGTATTTTTCACGTATTCCTCTTTCGAAAGTATCTTTTAACTTTTAACTTTCATTTGACATTTTAAATAGCTCGAATCACACGGAAACCAATACACACACACACCTCACACACACTCTATTCACTTACCCACTCAATTACGCACACAAATTGACTTGAACTGTCATTGAAACTGTCAGCGAAGTGGAGAACTAGTTAATGATGATTCCATCAAATAAAATGCACTTCATGTAATCAATGCCAGATGGTTGTGTCATTGCGCAAAGATTGCTTACAGCAGCAAATGGCATCACCGCAACAACCACATGAGCAGAAATGAGCAACCAAATCACGGTTTGCATTTCAAATTCGAATTGAATGCTTGAAATTCCTACGCAAACTAATTTTATCTGACCAAGCAATTCAATAAGTCAATTTAATTTATTTACCAGTCAAGTTTGAGACGATGCAAACCAAAACTTGCAAGCATTTTTTGAGATCTTGTGTTTAGATATTCATTTGTGTCATCATAAACTGCTAAAAACTTAAACTTTTAGTCAAAAAAGCAACAATTTTTAACATTTTTCGTACAGCTCCAACAGAGAGAAATTAACTATCTAAGCCCTTCCCAGTTTGCACATATTACTTACCTGTAACTACTCAAAAACATGACTTGACGGAAGCCAGTCGTTCTGTACTAAAAATTTCATGAATCCCTGAACTGTTATGCTCACCTGTACACCAGTTCGCAGCGAATGGTTGTCTGCTCGCTCCTAAGATATTCTAGATTGATATGCTTTATAGTAAAAAGAGAAAAAAGAAGAGATTTTAGATAAGTGATCTACTAAAGAATTTTTATTTCTTGTAACAGCGATCTTTTATTAAAAGTTTAAAGAGCAGCTAATTAAATAATCAGTTTCAAAATGAAAAATTAAGTTAAAGCAAGTTGGTTTAGTTTGTTACTCTTCTTCAGATACACCCATATCATCAAAGCAAATTTAGGTACAAAATCAAAGCACCCTGACCGCCTTATGTGACGTGCAAAATTGTGGTCAAATTTAACGAGGGCTTTTGAAATAAATAGCTTTAGTAATTAAAGCAATTTGTAAGATAATTTGGATAGCATGTATCTCAATAGAAATGACTTCATTGTTCACACATAGACTAATATCAGTGGCGTAGAAAGCTTTGTACAATGGGGGTAGGGCCGGCGGTACGTGTTGGTAACCCAGGTGAATCGGTCACTTCTACTAGTATCATAATGTAAGCGGAATATGAGAAAACATACTTTTGTTATACTACGAATGGTTCCTTAAAGCGAAGATACGTATTCAGGGAAAGAATCGAGATAAGTGAGTACAATCGTATCCTCTTCAATTTATGAGCAATGATTCGTATTTTACACTTTGCGATTCTTTCAACTCATTGACAATTTTCTACTTCTGACTGAGAGCATTCTTGTAGAAGGTTGTGTATATCGCAATGGCACTATCATTCAACAAAACTGTCTAAATCCATGCTTATGCCATTGACATCAGGCGTCATTGAGTGTATTATAGCGACGATGGTCGAGTGCGGTTTTCAGTGCTATTGTATGGAGTCTGCAAATAACTGGGTTTCACCCTACGTGAAAACAGAAAAGCTTGCTTTCGTTAGAGCAAGGCGAACCGCGGAATCGTCATGATCAATCGAGTGACAGCGCACATACTCAGTGAACAATTCCAAGGTAACCAGGAATTTTCAGTGCATGAATGTCAGCAACGTCTTTCAGAGCTAACTGATGATTTGGATTTGCTTCTAGCATGATACTCAGAGCCATATCTCGATCGACATACTATATCTCGCACCATTCGGTCAGCAAGTCGTCCGTGTTGCAATGATTTTCTTAGTTTTAGCGAATACGAGAAGTTTAATTTTTTCGACTAGTCAATTTTGCATTACTATCATAGTTGTTGAGATTTCATACTTACATAGACAGTCCTGCACGTCCATCCAGCGGCTCCGCCCACTCGCAGCATGTAGTTAGGATGGACGAGCCATGCTACAGCCAGACGTGTATTCGATGCAGCACTTCAGCGGCCGTCGCTAGATTTTATCCCCGACTTTCGTTGGAAAGACCAAGCGGAAGGGCCATGTCTTTGCTCCGTGTTACTATCGGAGAACGCACAATTCATAGGCGCCTGATATACGCATAAAAATAGACGTAATTCACAATATATGAATTGTTTATGGTCAAATTTCAAGAAGATTCAAGTAGCATAAATTACTCTGTTACAAACTAATTCAGTTGGTGTACTGACCCACCATACAGTTGATTCCTGACCGGCTCTGAATGGGAGTAACATGAGGTTTTTGAAGTGACTATTTCAATTTATATAACTAGGCTAAATAATAATAGCTTGTTTGTATTTAATATATAATAGTAAAATAATCTTTATATAAGAAAAAAAAGAATCGCAAAAAATTGCGGCCAAAAATTGTTGGAGGCAGATAAAAGCAAAACAGTGTTGTTCTATGGTTTTAAAAATGCTTGACAAAAGATGACGCCACTAGTTCAATGCATGAAGGCAGCACTGCTTTGATTTTGTCGCTACAACCAATTACCACTTATTACATCTATAGATAATAACTGGTAGAATCAAATTATTGCGAAACATTTTAAATATTTAAATTAAATAATAGACGGTATTTTTCATTTTTCGTAAGCTACTTAGTAGCCAAGTGACGCTTTAACAACACAAATAAAGTATTAAATTAATTATTTTTCGCCGTCATGTGAAATTTAAAACAATTTTAAAAACATCATATTTATATGTGTCAAATTGTATATACATACATCGTCATATATATACACCTATCGTCACATTAATTATAAAAATCATATTAATTTTTATTATTGTAGTTTTTATAGGATATGCCAAAGTTTCCCATTTGAAACAAAAAGCTGCTGGTTGTAAACTGACCTCAACTTGAACTATCGCAAAAAATTGCCATGAAAATCCCAAAAAAAAACAACCTCAATTCCAGACTGCCTTATTTTGAAGTCACTGATCATTACAGCAGTAATAATGTGCTTAAATTTACGGCTGTAAATTTTGAAACTGCATACCGGCCTTTATCATTAATTTCCGTAGCTCTACAAAAAAGCTTAACATCACAGCTCTACTTTTCAGCTGTTTTTCAAACGCTAAGGAAACGATAACTTATAAAACAAATGACGAACGAAATTGCTCGATTTAAATAATATCGCACTTATTGTACACAGAAACATTACGCTTCTTGTCTTTCTAACGACTTTTTGGCTGTCATAATATGTACTTTATTCCTAATTCTATAAAAAAGTATTGCAAATTTGCTTAATCTATGTACCATAAAAATAGTTTTGGTTCCTTAATCTTTTAATTTGAAAAACTAGCAAGTTTCAATTATATTTTTCATTTTGAGTATGTAGCAGGATAGGGGCATAGCACAAAATACTATACCATAATTTTTTATGAATTACCGAATTTGTTTACAAATATTGCAATGCCAATAGAATTGACACTTAGCGTGTTCACAATAAATAATAAACAGACTCTCTGTAAATGTTTCACAAAGAATCTTCCAACTCGTTTATATATTTTGCCGATAAAAATAAATATATATATATATTTTGCCATCAAAATAGCTTGTAACTTTACTTTTTGTCTCTAGCGATAAAACAAAATAGTTATTGTCCATCTAACATAAATTATCCCAAAAATGAGCAGCTTTGTTTGCTCAAAAACGCCTCTTTTTTTTGCCCCCAAAATAAATTAGAATTTTTGACTAGTTGCTTTTTTTGATGCTGCATACTGGCCTAAAAATTAAAGGGTACAAGAAAAACGTGATACACAAAAACTGCTACTTATTTTGCTTCTCCATAGATCAATCAATGAGTTCCTAGAACTAAAATTTATCAAAACTTCGTTTATAATAAATCAGCTGTGATTTGTTTTGCTAATAACTTCTTTTGAAGCTATTAAAAAATATATATAAATTCATAATTTATTGTCAACTTATATTTCAGGCATTATTCTGTGTAAGTAATGCTATGATGGAAATTTAAAACTAAATGGATATTTGTAAACCGATATAATAATATATTATACACAAAGATGAATGTGAAATCTTTTTTCAAAGAGACATACATAAAATTAGCTTACAAATTTAAGGGTAAACGAGTAAAGTGTTTTTTAGGGTAATTTTGGGTCGAGAAACACGTAAGTTACAACCTTGTTTCTATCTAAGCACCCTTTTCAAGAACTGTAGATGTTATGGATCCATTAACGTAAAACTGACGAGTGACAGCTGAATACGACGTAACTGAATTAAAAAGAAAAACTTTGAGTGAAGAATTCTTTTTTCATACGAAATGCGTTATCTGAGTGAGGATTGGAATTTTCGTATATGTTTCCAAAGCATTTAGAATTCTGACCCGATTATAAAGATCTTAAGCTCGAAATGTTTGTAAAAGTGCTCCCTTTCACCCTAAGGCTTAAAAAATTAAAAAACAATGTTTTTGTTAATAAAAACCAAGCTGGAAATTTGTAATTTTGAAAAATGGTCGAAATTACCTAAAATTACTCTAAAATCACTCTTTTAAGAAGGTTAATTTTTTGTGAACTAGTGTAATTCAAGCTAATTATTATTGGTAAACTTATATTAATTAAATATCCTTATAAAACGACGCGCAACGATTCTGTTGCCAAAATTTGTTGTTCCAAAATAACGATTGCGATAAATAGACTTTTGTGTGCAGTGTTGCCAGTTTAGCCTATTTCAGGCTAGATCTAGCATATTTGAAAATGGAATAGCTTATAAAAATTTTAAATAGCCTATAGGCATAAATCTAGCATGTTTTTAAGTCCACATAGCATATTGTAGCATATTCGTGACTACAACATAATTTAGCTTGTTCTAGATTTCGACTCGTTTTAAAAAGTCATAACGAAAGCATTCCAACAAATGATGTTCTAGGTTTCGACTGACTTCGAATCATTTCGCATATCGATTACCATTTGTATAAAACAGCTGGGCAGCTATCGATAAGTTCATTTGTAGAGTTACCATAAGTTTTCGAACATCTACTTAATTAATCTATTTTTTCTTTTTGCCAACATCTTTCTGAGATACTGAGTATATTAAACTTCATTTACAAATTTTGTATAATTTATTTTATATAAATATTTTAAGCCATCCAACAGAGCAACACGACAACATATAACTTTTACAAGTCATCTGTTCATGTCTGAATCCAGAACACCTTACGTTCATTTGATATTCCTCTCGTTTCGGTTTTGCATGAACACCCAAGTGTTTAATAGACATTTGTTTTTTGGAATAAAACATATATAATGAAAATTAAGCTTAATTCGATCAAGTGAGCACATTCTCAAATTTCTCGATCGAATTAATTTTAATTTAATTTGATGTCTTTGTTTAAGAACGTTCATAATTTTTCATATTATGCTATCGTTAAAACCTATAGATTTTTGTATGTTTTCTTCAATTTGGATATAACTTATTTTACAACATTTATTTTTAAATGTTAGCCTATTTCAGCCTATTTGTATCCAGAATCTAGCGTTTTCTGGAGCTCAACACCTGGCAACACTGGTGCTGTCGTAATCTAGTTATCTAATATGCTGGCGCCACCTTGCGTAAATTGCACATTGCTCTAAAAAAAAAATGGGCAGCACTGTTTCTGTGCAACAGTTTTGAAACGTTTGGTTACAATTTTTTTAAGCGCAGTTTTGTTTTTTATGGACGTATTAAATTAGTCTGCGTAGACCGCTTGAAAACAAAAAAGCCATATATAAGAAATATTTAAAATTTGGTAGTTCGTCTTGGGAGTTCCAAAATCGACGCAAAAATCTTAATAATAAGAATTTATGCCGAAAATACTGACAAAAAACTTCGTATCAATCAACTAGTGACAGTTTCTACATTTTTTAGAAGAATTTAATACTTTGCTAGAAATAAAGGGATTTTTTCCCAAATCCCCCTAACAATGCCACTGTACCTAATAATATATGAGTATGTATGTATTATATTTCGTTTTTGTTCACGCAATAAATTTCGCATGTGATTATAAGCGTTAGAATATAAGCCTTTCGTTAATTTTGTATTTTTTGGGAGTAAAGCGATTTTAAGAACAGCGGCGAAAAGTCTGGCCAAAAGCCAGAAAAGGTTATAAAAAAAAAAACATTATGATCAAGTTTGCAACAACATATAATTATGATGATAAGCAGTAGTAAGCTAAGTGAATGTCTACAAAAGAGTCAAAGTTGTCTTGGATAATCTGTTTTTTTTTTTAATAATTTTTTATATATATTTATTTTTTATGCCATCAAGGTCTTTTTGGCAGCAAATTCCAACACAACAATTTATGACACGGGCGTAACTTTTATAATTTTGTGTTGTTTATGTTCTGGGATGGGTTTTTAATATACTCACATATACAAACGTATGAAGTCGCTTAGTATACCTAGATAGATGTCTTTTTAATGTATTGCTGTCTGAGTTTTTGGCTAATAATCAAAAAAAATTTTGTATCGTGCTTCAAAAAATTCACAATCTTTTTGTGGGCGTGCATTTTGAATAATTATTCGTAAACAGTCAGTCACACATTTGAAGTTGTTTAAATGTCAAGTGGAGCTTATTGAATATGTATGTATTTAGTTATACATATGTGTGTGTGTGTATATATATATGTGTGTGTGTTTATAAATCAATTACTCTTAAAAGCTACAGCTCCGGGGAATTTCTTTATGAAGCGTTTGTTGACAATGACTACCCTACTCTACCCTATACTTTGATGTTTTCCCAAAAATCAAATTACAAATACAAACAATTTTGGCTTTGTTGTTTTCAATTCCTTGGAATCAATAATTCTGTTTGAGTCGACAAAATTTCTGTTCATTAGTTTTTGTTTATTACTTGGAAATAGCATTGAAAGCAGTTTTTGGAATGAAGTTTCTTTGAGCGATTTCTGGCTTGTGCGATATCAGACGCTCTAAGAGATTTTTATAGATTGTTTGAGTGCGACAATTTTGGGTATAAATAGAAATTCTGCAAAGAAAGCTTGTATGTTTGCTATTTTGTCGAATCTTATTTCAGGAAATTCTTTAATGCTACGTAGACTATATTTTCTTCATTGTGCACCAAAACTGGTTGGCCGCTTAAGCTTCAAAAAAAAAAAAAGTATATTCACAATAAGGTGCGGATTTGGTCTTCGAGGTTGTTCTTCACTTCAAAGACTTCACGCAAAAGACTTTCAACAATTTTTTTCGGATGGTCCGGATCCGGAAACCCCCTCCGTGGGTCCACTACTGCGCACGATCAAACTTTATCTGCTTGGTTATTCTGACAGCTTCTAAAATGTAATAGAAAACTGGTTACCTAATTTAAGCTCGAGCCCTCAATTTTGATATTTCAACACATGAGAGTCTAATTAGCAATGAGAACAGGAATTTTGTCATAAAATCGAACTAAATCCTCTGGACATGCTGATATAGATCTATATCTGCCGTACTTACGTCTAGATCTATTTAAACTTGATACATAGATTTCAGCAAGAGATGCGCATAATCCTGGCACCGAAGCATCTGTTCATATTTGGCATAACAAAAAACTATGCTATAATATAAGCTAATAAAAACATTAAAATAGGGCTTTGACGACTGATCGATATCCTACAATCAAATCCAATATATTGTTTAAGAACACCGAAATATATTTATTTACCAAATTTAGTTACAATAATATCCAAAAGTACATACGAATTGATTGATTTATTGGTCCCACAGATGCCATATAATAAGTTAACCAATTTTCATATAATTTGGTATTTTGCTTTGAACTATAAAAACTTCCGAATACGACAATACAACTAATTTTGTACAAGAAACAGTTTTTTGGCCGATCGATATGATCAAATAACCAATCTTAATCAAATTTGGTACAGTGTTGGGAAACTCAATAAACCGCCAACCACCATCTAAAACTTTTGCCTTTTTACAGATTCTCTGGAACACCTTTATGTGGCTATATTTATAATGTAACCCCGATATCAACAAAAAAATAAACAAACTTGTCTCCTATGGAATAATCTAATTTGAAAGTTTGGTTGCTCTAGCTCTTTCCATCTCTCATATCTATACAGACATACTCCTTCTCTAATCTGATTATACTTTAGGTAATTCCGACGTCAAGAATGCTATTTTCGTTGTTACCGATTTAAAAACACAGGCCCACAAAAAAAGAGTGGTCTGAACTGTAGGGCACTCTATATGGATTTTAAGCCGATGAGTCCGAATGCAAGATAACCTCTAAAAATACAAAAACAAAATTTTCGATTGATGGCTTTACAACTATATTTTATGTTTTTTGATCGCTAAATCTGAGTATTCTGATATAATCTTATGAAGTTTGCATTCTGCGTTTTCGGATTAAGCGACACCTAAAAAATATAGGTATATATAGGCGGGGCCGTGTAGAGCGGGGCCGTGTAGAGAAAAAACCGGGCCCAAGGGTAATATACCGGCACCTCTATTACAACTTTAGTTTTTTTTTTTTCTTAAAAGGGTACCTCCCAGGGAGGTGGGGCACTGCGACCAAAAGGTTTTTTGTACCATACCCTTAGGTTAAAACAAAAGACTTTCCGCTTTCCTCATGAATAGCGGTAGATCTTTTGTTGGTGTTGACCTGAGATTGAAGGGACCGTTACTTTCCGTTACTTTCCCATGTGACAGGCTCTGTAACGTACCAGCGATAGGCAGTCACAGAGAAAATGCCTGCTGGCTTTATCGTCTTCTAGACAGAGCCTGCACTCTGAAGAGTCCGATAGGCCAATTTTCTGTAGATGATATCTAACAGTGTGGTGGCCAGATAGGTAAGCTACCAGGAGCTTTAGGTCCGCTCTGCCAATACCTTTTGTCTTGATTGCTTCCAGAGGTTTGACAAGCACTTTTGCTTGACGAAGCCCCGGAAGGGAGAACCAGTATCTCCTATGTTCTCCGGCGGCCGCTTTGTTTATCATAGTTTTGATTGGCGACCAACCAATACCACAGAACGGCGCAGGAGATGTAGTCAGGGTGGAGGCACCCTGTCGTGCTAGATCGTCAGCGATCGCGTTACCATCCACTCCCGAGTGTCCAGGCACCAACGTAGCACATCTTTGTTCCGGGCGGACAGGGTTTGGAGGCAGTTATAGCACAACTTTAGCTTGAATAATTTTATTATGACAGTATTTACACTGGACCCCTGAAAAAAGTCTAGGCCTGAGGTAAGCTCCCCCTCCTATACTCCCCCTGGGCATAGGAACCCTTTTTGAATTCATGGGTTGACCTCCAAATACTTGGATTTATCCAGTTTTGGAGTCTTTGGGTAGTTTCACCACTTTTTTTTTGTGAAACTGTGAAACTTAATTTAATAACCTAGGAGAACGCAACTAAAGGAGAATCCCTATTTGGTATAAAGTAACATAAATTAAGTTCCAAGATGTTAGCGCTTTCAGTATCTTTTCGTAAAAACTTATTTGACAGCGCCGTTACTTGGTCATATGGATTTTAACCCAGAATTCGCTAGTCACTATTACCGACCCAGAAAATATTAACATATAAATGGAATGTAAAAAAAATAAAAAAAAAATGGGGGAAACAGGAAAACCAATTTTATTATATTTTTTTCCTAAAACTGCACACTTGTGGTTTGAGCCAAACAAAACAGCTGCTATGGTAAAGATCAGTTGGCTTACATGCTAGCGCACTAAAGATCAGGTTTTATTTATTTTTTTCTCCTCGTCAATATTAATTAAGTCCATGTCTAGTGCTTAGTGTTGGCCGCATTAGAATTTAAGCTTCAAAAACCGGACACAAAAGCTACATGGAAGTTTGCATTCGGTTTGCAACAACAACAAGCCATGGCGACAGAGATAAAGACTGCGCCTGGGCAAGCGAGCGTGGGAAAAGCAAAAACCGCGTGCTTCTTGCAACAACAACAACAACATTGGCAACAACAACAACAAATAACAAGCAGAACCGCTGGACGTCGACAGTGGCATCGACGTTGGCGTCAGAGAAGGCGGCTGCTCTGGCAATACCTGGACAAACTGGCAATCCGGCTGCTGGCTGTTAAGGCCGTTTCATGAGTTTGCATAAATAGTATCTCAAATGCACTACACACACACACACACAAATGCAACTATATGTGCATATGTATATGTATGTATATGGCTTATTAAAAGCTCCAGGTAGTCTTGTAGTATTAAAAGTTATCCAAGAAATTGGTAACGTTGGCTTGCTAAAGAAGATGCTCAGAGCCCAACAAAGGTTGTACTTCTAAATGTATCAAGTGTATTATAGCAACATCGGGTTGGTCTTAAATTTTACAAAGCATATGGCGAAATACATTTGTTTGGTGGACAATTGTGGCTTTAAACCCGCTTCCCAGGTAGACCTTAAATGTGCTTTCTATGATAAATTCAGTAGCTTTTGTTTAAAACTTAACAAAAGTGAATTAAAATTTTGGGGGTATAGCCAATTTTTCTCAGTTTATATCTTTAATAGGTTCACGAGTTTTAAGAAACCCCAGTAAAAGCAGTCTGGATTCGACCTTAAAAAAATGTCAATGGAAGATCCTGTCACAAGAGAAAGAAAATGCTCTCATTCTAAATAGATATAAGATATATTTGATATAGATCTAATTGTATTTATTCTGACAGCCAAGATGCTATTAAGTCGCTAGATTCAATGCCATTGGGCTTAAATGGGGCATGTCCCCAAACATAGTCCACTGGCTGTACACTGCCATTGTTAGACCCATACTCATGTATGGGGTCTCGATCTGGTGGCCTACCTTAGAAAAGGGGACTAACCTTAAAAAGTTAAGTAAAGCGAACCACCGAACTTACAATTAGTGGTGCTCTACGTTCTTCTAAGCCTTAGATGCTATTTTCAACCTGCTACCACTGAACAAGGTATGGAAACAACAAGCCATTCTATCAGCTTTACGCATGAGAGAGGCGAAAAAATGGAATGATCAAGATTTTGGTCATGCAAAGATTCTAAAAGGGAACCCACTTACCCCCGAAAGTAAAGACTACTGCATACCGCAGAAACATTTTACGACTAACTTCAGAGCCTATATTTTAACCAGAGAGGAGTGGAATACTGGGGTACCAGGCCCAGCAGGCTCGATAAAGGTATTCACGGACTGTTCCAAGCTAGACGACCGTGTAGGGGAGGAGTCTACGTCATTTCGACATTAGAATTGCTTTTCGGCTCCCAGACCACTGCAGTGTCTTTCAGGCAGAGGTGACAGCAATCCGGGAGGCTTTAACAACAATAAAAAACCTACAAGTTCAAGATAAGAACATCTGTATATATTCGGACAGCCAAGCGGCTATTAAGACCCTAGTTTCAATGACTTCGAGTATGAAGTCAGTGAATGACTGCCGCTTGTCTCTAGCGGAGATGTCTGAGCAGTTTTCAATTCACCTGATATAGGTCCCAGGACATAGGGACTTTGAGGGAAATTGTATTGCGGATAAACTGGCTAGACAAGGAACTACCGGCATCCTCCTTCAAGACAATGAGCGCCTGGGTATACACATGGCCAGCTGTAAACTGAGAATACGAAATTTTTTCACTCTCTGTGCAAATAAAACGTGGAATCGGATATAGAACAAGTGTATAATCTCGCGGAGAACTTGGTCGACCTACTGCAGCAAAAGAACCAAAAAACTTTACTGTCTGAATAGAACCCAGTGCTCATCTGTTATCCGTGCTATCACGGGACACTGGCTGGTGGGAAACCACGCATTCAGATTGAATGCTTCTCACCATGACTTCTGTAGAAGTTGTGGCAATGCAGAGGAGCTGGAGACTGTGGTACACTTCTTCTGTCATTGCCCTGGGCTGGGCAGTAAAAGGTTTAGTTTTCTAAAATCACAGCTTCTTGACGATTTGTCTCAGCTTTCTGAACAGAGTCCAAAATGCCTTTTAAGGTTGGGGAACTAGCTGACGGGCCTATCATTGGCATAAGTGAGTTAAGACGTCAGTCCCTAACCTAACCTAACCTAAATAGATATAGATTGTTAACAAACAAGCATAAGGCTTTATCATAGAAATAACGAAAAATAAGTCTGCCCGAATATATGGGTCGTCGAAAGAAAAGTACGTGCCCGGTAATGACTTTGGACAACGCCCTTAGCGCACTCATTTTTTTTTTTTTTTTTGAAGCAATTAATTTCAACCTACGGGCTATTTCAAAAACTCCAGGCTCGTGATTACTTACTAATTTACTGTAGTCCTTTTTTCCTTGTGGAGCATAGGCCCTCTACAAAAGATCTAAATCTTATTCTTTTGGGAGCATCACAACAAATTCCATTCCAAGAGAAGTTTGCGATATTAAGCTCAGGAAAATGTTCTGCACCTGGTTTGGGCTGGAAGTCCCGGAAGCTTGAGCGTTCCACCGAAGTGCGAATTGTAGGTCGCAGGGTTTCGAAGCGTGTGCCTGTTTCAAAGCCATTTACGGTGCTTAATCTTAACCAACGCCATTTCTGGATTTGTCCAGTTATAGAGAGATTCATTACTTTTTCGCTGATTTTGTGTCGGTGCTTCTCGAGCTTTTTCACGATTCGCATTATTATATTAAACTCAAAAATGATTTGGTTCTAAACGATCTGTGACAAGATTTCCAGATCTTGTTAAGAATGTCAATGGAGAATTCGTGAGTGCTTGTGATTATAAAAACGTTAGTACGGAAATGGAAATATAATAATTTTCCTATAGACAGCTACCCCAATATTCTTAAAAATGAACTACCTAGAAATGAATCTGATAAAACTTTTTTCACTGTCTGGCAATTTTTTTAAGAGGTAGCAAAACACAAAGAGAATGGTCAAAAAAATGCCTCCCAAATAGCTATAAATGCGTTTTTCTCCTTTAGGATACTAACTGGTTGCTCACTGTCGGATGCAGTTTACTTTTCTTCTGCCTAACTGGCTATAGTGACTGGGTTCCTTACCTTTTAACAGGTTATGGCCTGATGTAAAACGCCTTTCCAAGCGTTTCCTCATCACTCTCTCCTACTCCACTCCATGATACCAAAGTTAGCTAGTGATTAATTACATGACCCTTTCAAAGAAAGTAGTGGCTACTCCTTCGCCGGTTTCACACAACAATAAACAGCTCCCTGAGGCTTCTATATCCACATGAACAACATAACCGAGCCAGCGTATCCGCTTGACTATGTCAATGTCATTCTAGTTCGTCGAGGTAGTCGTCAAGCATTGTCAGAATATTTGCATCAGACAGTGTCAACACCTACGCTTCTACGCCAGAAGCAAATCGGATATGCGAAGCATCTTTTATAGTTTGACCTTCATTCGGCTAGAGGGATCTCTCAATTGCCTAATGGCCAATATTTGTATACCAACATCGCTGGTCTTTGAGTCGGTAATAGTAAGATAAACGGAAACCCTTGTTTTCCTACAAACATCTGTTTGTTTGATCGCTCGCTGCGTTCCTCTACCTAGCAAAACACATACTTAGACCCAACCAGATAGAGTCTTGGTTCTTTCCAAAAATTTAACTCAATTACGGAAATCAAAATATTGTAGCACTTTATATTTATGGCACGTTCATACTTTAAAAATGTGCAAATTTCGTTGACCCACATTTCAATTTCCTTTTTGAGTCCCTGCAAGTGCCATCTTGCCAGAGGGGCAGAGGGCTTTCCAATGTAACAGTCATTGGTAGCAAACCGCTAGCAGCATGTGGCAAGCTTAGCAAGTTGTGCAATTAAAAGAAATGCAGTAAAAAAAGTATAACTATGCAATCAATATAGTACACATAACTGTAAACCGCATACGGTCAAGCTATTAAATACTAGGTCAAACTTCAAGACCCCTTTCCTTTCCAAGCCACGACTCTTCAGCGCCCTCTCGCACCTCACCACAAAGTAGAATTAAAGCGTTTAATTGCTCAAAAACAACTTGCCTTTGCCTTGGCCGTTGTAACGTTGCTCAAGTTCTTACTAACAATTGTGTGTGTGTGCGTATTTACAGTCAGATCCGAAATTATTCAGACACCTTTGAATTTTAAGTTCATTGCTCTGTTGTTAGTAGTCCTAACTAATATTTTTAAAATTTGTTATATATGGAATTCCAAAAGAGTAAATTAAAAGTGTGCAAATTTCATATTGCTATTACTAGGAAAACTAAAAACCATTACGGAGTATTTTTATACCCTGTATAAGAGCTAGGGTAACCAAACTTTCACATTAGATCCCATATAATTCCATAGAAGACAAGTTTATTTTATTTTTTGACATCGTGGTTAAATTATATAGCTCCCATAGGGGTGTCTTAGACGACCTCAAAAAAAAAAAGCTTTAGATGGAAAATTCGTTTATGAAGATATCGTAACTAAATGTGGCTCAAAAATTTTTTTATGGTACCTAAGCACTGTGTCAAATTTGATCGAAATCGGTTGACTATATCATACAGCTCCCATAGGAACGATCGGTCAAAAAAATTGTTGCTTCAAAAATTCAGCTTTTGGTTTTTTATGAAGGAACAGGATTATATTGCAAGCTAGTAGTACAGGTGTATCCTACTTTACGGAGCCATTTTTATACCCTGTACCGTATGGTACCAAGGGTATATTAAGTTTGTGCAAGCCGAAAATGTATGTAACATATAGAAGGAGACGTCGGAGAAACCCCAAAGTTACCTAAAATATGATCAGGGTGAATAGAGAAGTCGATATACCCATGTCCGTCTGTCCGTCCGTCCGTCCGTGTGAACGCTTAGATCTCAGAGATGGTAAGAGCTAGAGTTACAAACTTTCACATTAGATCCCATATTATTCCATAAGGCAAGTTTATTTTATTTTTTTGATATCGGGGATAAATTATATAGCTCCCATGGGGGTGTTTGAGACGACCTCGACAAAACAAAGCGTTTTAGATGAATAATTCATTTGTTTATGAAGATATCATAACTAAATTTGGTATTCGAAAGTTTTTATAGTTCCCAAACACTGTACCAAATTTTATCGAAATCGGTGGACTATATCATATAGCTCCCATAGGACCGATCGGCCAAAATAACTATTTTAAAGAAAAATTCGCTATATTTCGGTTTTTCATAAAGATATCGTAATCAGATTTGGCGTTTGGAAATTTTTTAGACTACTTAAGCAATGTGCCAAATTTGAACAAAATCGCTTGACTATATCATATAGCTCCCATAGGTCCGATCTTCCAAAAAATCGATTTTTTAACAATATTTGTTGTGTTTCGTTTGTTTGTTAAGATATTGGGACCAAATTTGGCATTCGTGAGTATTTTATAGTTCCTAAGAACTGTACCAAATTTAATCCAAATCGTTTGGCTAGATCATATAGCTCCCATAGGACCAATCGGTCCAAAAACACGTTTTTTATACAAAATTCGATGTGTTTTGTTTGTTTGTAAAGATATTTGAAATAAATTTGGCATTCATATCTTTTTTAAGGTATTTAAGCACTGTGTCAAATTTTATTGAAATGGGTTGATTATATCATATAGCTCCCATAGGAATGAGCGGTCAAAAAAAAAATTTTTGCTTAAAAATTCTTCTGTTTTTGGTTTTTTGTGAAGAAATCTGACTTTCTTACAAGCTAGTGGTACAGGGTATCCTAAAGTCGTCCGCGCCCGACTTTACGTCCGCCATTTTTGTTTTTGTTTTTGGTGTTACCAAAAATTTTAGATCTCAAAAAAATAAATAAAACTATTGTATTTTAAATCATATATAATAATAAGATTTTATATTTCGTGGTCGGAAGCTATCTGCGGATCGGTCTATTGCTAGACTCATTAAGGATGCGGCAAGTGATCGTTGCCCTCACTGTGAACGCACATTCAACAAAAAGGCGTTTGATCGTCATGTTGAGTGGTGCAGGGAAAAAGCTATGCAGGCCACAATGAAAATGGGCAATAGCAAAGACACAAGCAAAGCCAAGGAGCGACTTGATGTTCGCAAACTTTACAAGCCGCCTAATCCCAAAAATCGCTCCAACAATCAAAAGGGCTCAAAGGAACCAAACCAACAGGTTTTCAGTGAAGTGGTCAAAATAATAAATACATATATAAAAATAAAAAAAGTGTATAGTATTATTATTACAAGTAAAAACAACGCTTTTATGCAAATACTGCTTAAATCGGTTGTGAATCATAAGCAAAACTAAAAAAAAAATATATTTCAGTTATACCACAAGAATTACAACTTTCTAAGCGGAAACAGCCGAAGGTAATCTACCCTAGACAGAAGAAACGTGTTGCGGTTGATTGGGGTTTACCGTCATAATGAAAAGATAAATCTGTTGTGAGTTTCAATATTGTCACTTGAAATAGGTGGGATTAAGCTGCAAAATTGTACGGGAGAGTGAGTCAAACAAACTAAATGGAAGTGAAGAACTAAAACAAGAGACGCCCTTATGGCGAAATTTCAAGCTTCCAGTTCCCTTGACCTTCAAGAAACGGGCAATACTAATAGAAGATGGAATCCTCAAGGCCGTATAAAGCAAAGGCGACCCAAAACAACATGGAAAGATACTGAAGAATCAGGGAAATTATGGGTCAAAATCAAACTACTTGCGAAAAATAGAACGAGATGGAAATTTTCCTTCCTCATCATCATCTATTTTATTTGACATCAGATAAATCTGCTGAAGGACTTAAAAAAGCTCATTTTTGGGATAGCTAGTTGAATACAAAGAGTCGCTAATTTTAATAAAGACTTCTTCGAAAACTACTTTGAATACTTTTTAACAAGGTTTTTTTCATTGGGATCAGTTCTTTCCCATACCTTACTGACTGCAATAAATAATAGAAATACTTCGAGTTTATTTGGTACTTCCTTAAATTTATTTTTTCAAAATCGTAGACTTAATTTGCATTCTTACTTTGCACAAAAGTTACAAAGCATTAAACTTAAAAATTGTAAAGCGTCTGAAAACTTTCTGTTCTGACTGTCTTTACATTTGTGTGTGTGCATCTCTTAGGCTATATGTTTGTATGTGTGTGCATTTAGCAACGACATAAAACACTTGTGCAGTTATTTGAACTATTAATGAACGCCTCAACCGAACCGAAAGTAACTCTACTTACTACATGGAGTCTAAATTGTTTGGGCCAAAGTCAAAAAGAAAAACCAAAAATAAAACAAAAAACATCTAACGGTGTCTAAAGTCTGGCCTTACCACACATAGCCCACAACCACGCCCCCTAAGCGCCTATGTCTTACCATAAATAAATTGTGGGCACTGCTACTGAGTGTTGAGACCTCTGTGAACAGGTTTGCCAGCCGCATATTTATGCGCATTGTTTTGGGTGCCATTTAGACCGTGCGCCATAGATACGAATGCCACACACACACACAGATACGCACCCATACACGTGCATATGTTAGTTAGAAGTTTTATGTTTTTGCCGCCAGTTACAGTTAAAATGCGAGTAACAATAAGTGAAACATTTTATGATCTTTATCAGCCAAACGCCTTCTACCTACATTGTGTATCTTACAGATACTTAAGGCAAAGTTATATGTAGTGGGTACATATTAACAAACTAAAGGTACAAAAACCGAAAGCGAGGGCTGCCATTAATATTGCATTTGGACACATTTTAAAATTGGCCAACACAGATAAAATAAATGGAATAAAAATAAGATTTTTGGTTAAAAAAATCGCATTCAAATGAGAACTATAAGAGTTGAAGAATATCTTTCTTGATTTTAAATTTTGAGAAATTTGGCAATGATAAAAATTAAAAGTATTAGCTCAGAATCTTCAAGCTAATGAAAAACTGCAAAAAGGTCTAAAATGGAATGTTCCTGTACAATACATTGAGCTTTTACAAGTTAAAAGCCTTAAAGCTCCTGAATTAAAACCGTCCTTGTTAAAAGCTTCTAACCTTACCTGTGAAATGATTAAAAGGGAGTAGCTGAGTAGGGTACTGGAAACTAGAGGTGGAGAACTATCGATAGCACTATCGATTTCGCACCATTAGCGGGCGAAAAAATTTAAATGGCTCATGAAGACTTCTCATATACTTTGCTACAAGAATTGCCAACAAGGTGGAAAAGTTTCTACCTAATGATCTAGCGCATCTTAGCAACAAGTGATGCCATCGTTATCAACTTCCAAAGCACCGCTACCTTTTACGGTTGAGAAATCAATATCTTAAAAGATGTAAAAAAAATATTGTAATTTTTCCAACAAGTAACTGAAAAGATTTCCGGTGGAAAATATCTGACTCTTTCGGCTGATAGTACCCATGGCATATGGGCTCTACCGCAAAGTGGAAAATCTTTTACCACAACTTCAAACTTTGCAAGGAAAAAATACGCAAAATACTTTATTAGAGTCTATTAAAAAAGTCTATTAATTTATGAGCTACGGTCGGTATCTAAGATGGCTAGAATATTGGATCCAAGATTCAAAAAGAGCGGTTTTCAGTATAATTCAAATGCTGAACAAGCATTAGCTATTTTTGAAAATGAGATTTTGAATTTTTCAGTCAAAGAAAACCCTGTCAATTTAACCCGGCAACGAAGACATCCCTGCAACATCCGTTGAGTCCGAAAACGTATTTAGCAAGGCAGGCTATTTTGCTTCGGAGGGGCCACAAGGAAGAAAATGCGAACATTCTTTAATTTTTGAACCAAAACTTTTGGATCAAAAAACATTAATATCATATATGAATTTTCTTGTTTAAAAACTAAACAATTTTTAAATATAAACCAAATGCGTATGTGTATTTTTGTGGACGGGACTACCGTCGACTATCAATAGTACTAGCGTCAACTATCGATGGTTGTGAAATTACTATCCTCGACTATCGATGGCGCCGACTATCGATAGTTCTCCACCTCTACTGGAAACTGCGATTACTGAAAAGTACTGCATCATTAGCTTAATTGTTTTTGTTGTGTTGAACGTAATCCTATAAATATTTATTAAACTTATAGTTATAATTTAATGCAAATAATTATGAAATAGTTTTTTTCGAGCAATGTTAAGATTGTTATACTATTTACCTAAAAAAATAAATAATTTTTTTCATCGTTTAAGCATGAAGAATGTTTTCTATTAAATATTATACAAATGTATTGTATTTCTTGATATCTTTTCAGAAAAAAATTTTCTAAATTAAAAAAAAAACTTTAATAACAGCTTCATCAGTTCCCACAGAGTCGGCCGTATCAATCGAATGACACTTCACAACATCTCCCGGTAGTCTATCAAGAATAGTCAGATTTATTTATTCACTTTATAATTTCTTGCGGCTAAAATTGCTCTCGTTGCCATTTCTTCAACATTAATATCGAACGGATACATCTCGTCGATTACGTCTTCACAGAGCATGTCCTCTGGTATATCTAATTCTTCTCTTTCTAGTCACCTACATCTAACAGCCAATTGGCATATTCTACAGAGTCTCCTTGGGCTCTCATATTTTTTTTCAGTTTTAGTTGATGGAATTTATCCCACAAAGGCGATGTCTTCAAGCACGCGTCTAGTATTTGGAGCTTTTCGTCTTTCTTCACTACAGGCAACACTTGCTTAAAAGTCTTACGGGTTCCGCCAGATTCATCTATAAAGAATAACTTCTGCGCGGGTTTACCCAATATCGACCTTTCTATAACATCGCCAGCGTGCTTCTGCTGGTAAACAGACATTTATGTTTATCTATGGCAAGATACTCCTCCACTACAGTATCTTGAATAATTTCATCTTCATTCGTAACTTCTGGCAATCCAACTTGATTCAGTGTCATGACTTCTTTTTCTAATAAATCTTGAATAATCGAAAGTGGTTCATTCGAGTCTTCTCCTAATTTCGACTTGAATTTCTCCACAGCGCAAAAGCGTCTACATCTCCACAAACCAACAAATATACAAAGAATTGTCGCAGTTTAAAGGGCATCATCACAGAAGCGGCATCAGACATCATATCGTTCATGAACTCGAGCGATTTGGTCACACCCGGTGCCTCTTGATTTATGAAAATTCATCAAAAACATGAGAAAAAAACCTTTTTTTATAATAGAGCCATAAGTTTGTTTGAAAAAAAATAAATATTTTGATAAAAAAAAAATTTATTTTTATATAATATAAATATTTTGATTTTCAATGAGCTCTATTACCCTTAGATTAAAAAGAAATTGGTCCAAAAATGATCACAATTAAATAATATCGAAAAACACTTTTTTTTTTTAATTAAGCTTTAAGCTTAAAAACTGTAATTTTCTGAAAAATTTGTTTTTTTTTGCCCTATGCATCGAACTGCATTATAAGTTTTTAAAAATAACTGGGGGCAGCTTCCTGAACCTTCTCCAGGTATACCCTTTGTGTTTAAAAAAAATTCATGGACGGAAGTTTTTATCCTCAGTAAAGTTCCAAAATATTTTTTAAAGAAAATTAAAACTCTTCTCCAAAAACTTAACTATTTAATAACTAAGTTTCTTTCCAGAAATACTATCATAATAAAATGATCATCAAAAAATGATATAAATTTTAAAATCGAAGAGATTTTTTTATTATATTAGATAGCACGGATTATAGTTTAATGGAACATATAAGTGGCCCCAACTATTTTTAAAATCTGATGATATAGATTGCTTCATAAGTAAAAAAAATATGTCCTAAAATGCTTAAATTTTCTGTTAATGCAATGTGATAAAAAAAAAACTGAGCTGCCATACTTAGAAAGCCTTTATAGGGATTAAAATGAGTTAGCAATAAGTCTTTCAGATAGGTTCCTAGATAGCTCTAACAACCCTATTTACTCTTCTGCCCAAAAGACTTTTAGTATTTATTAGGGTAATATTTTGGTTTGCCACATAAATTTATTTGAATATATGTTGACTTTGTTTTAAACAAATTTTATTATTTAATCCTATTCAATATTGTTAGCTGATACATTTATTATTTAAGCTGTCAAAAAGGTTTATTAAAAATATATAAGAAAACATAGAAATTATTATATTGCAAATTTGGATCATGTACGTTCGACTGTCTGTATGAACAGCTTTGTGTATACATAAAGGGTATTTTTTTTTTTTAAATTGTAAGACAAAGCAAAGTTTGTGAACCTCTAAAAAAACACGCTTTACGACCGTTCTTTTGAAGAAATATTTTAATCACACTATTACAGAAAACAGCTCGAAATTCGGAATCTTTTTAGCTAAGAAACTTTTTTTGTAATTTTAGTGTATATATTTTTAACCTGCTTGCATTATCTTAATTCACACAATTCTCTTTCATTTTTCTACTTCAGATGCCTAAAATATGACCCCCAATGGTATGTGCCTAATTTATTGACATAAGTTAAAATCACGTTTAACCTTAACGCAGTCAACTAAATGATATTAATGATAATGCAAATAAAAGTCAATTTGATATGGACGCTAACGCTACAAGCATTTGGTTATACCCAGCAGACAAAAGTATTTGAGACATGTTGGAAATTTGAACCCTGTTAATAAGACTTTGGCCAGGCCAATTAAAAAGAAGACGTTGATGACCCAATTATAGCAAATTGCGAAACCTTTGGGCGCCATATCGAAATAAACCATTATAACAATGAACATGGTAGAAATTGCCACTAACAATAACATTAAATGACAAAAAAAAAATGGCGAACATTGCAGTCGGACAGCAGCGACTTTGGAATACACTACAACAACGCATGATGAGGCAATTTTATATATAATGATTATAAGAAAAAAAAAAAATGTCGCGAATGGGAGGTGAATTAACGAACCAAGAGTCTACCAATATATAAGGTTGTCAAAAAAGTCTTGCGGTATTTTTATTGAATTTTCAATTGTTCATAAAATTGGTTATAATAATGCGATTTAAGTCAAATATGCGCCGTTTTGTTCGATGACGAGTTCCCAACGAGATGCCAACTTCATAATCCCCCTCTTATAGAAGCTCGCTTCCCTATTGTCAAAAAACTCGGAGAGCCAATTTTCACAGGACTCTCTTGTGGACAACTTCCGATTACCAAGCGCGTTCGTCATGGACAGAAATAGGTGGTAATCACTTGGTGCGAGATCCGGACTATACGGTGGATGCAAAAGAACCTCCCATCCGAGCTCCCGGAGCTTCTGGCGCGTCACCAAAGATGTGTGTGGCCTGGCGTTGTCCTGATGGAAGACAATTCGGCCTCTGTTGATCAAAGATGGCGTCTTCTGCATGAGTGCTGCATTCAAGCGGTCCAGTTGTTGGCAGTACAGGTCCGAATTGAGCGTTTGGCCATAGGGGAGCAGCTCATAGTGGATGATTCCCTGCCAATCCCACCAAACACACAGAAGAACCTTCCTGGCCGTCAATCCAGGCTTGGCCATCGTCTGGGCAGCTTCCCCGCTTTTCGACCACGACCGTTTACGCTTCACGTTGTCGTAAGTGACCCACTTTTCATCGCCAGTCACCATCCGCTTCAAAAACGGGTCGATTTTGTTGCGATTCAGAAGCGATTCGCATGCATCCATACGGTCAAAAATGTTTTTTTGCGTCAAGTCGTGTGGCACCCATACATCGAGCTTCTTTTTCAATCCAAGCTTCTTCAAATGGTTTATAACGGTTTGATGACTCATGCCCAGCTCTTGGCCGATGCTACGGCTGCTACTATGCCGGTCTCTTTCGATCAATTCAGCGATTTTATCGCAATTTTCGACAACAGGCCACCAGAACGAAAACGTTGAAACCATCGTTGTGCGGTGGAAATGGAAACTGTATCGGGTCCATAAACTGCACAAATTTTATTGGCAGCATGAGATGCATTTTTGCCTTTATCGTAGTAGTACTGTAAAATATGCCGTATTTTCTCTTTATTTTGCTCCATGTTTGCGACGCTATAACTCACGAACGACTAAAAGCAAACAACAATTAATCAAACACGTGTTACCACGTGAAAAGAGCTTTCCAAAAAGCTCTAGCGTGAACCAATGCGACGAATACAACTAGAACTACGCGCTTGCAAAGACAAGCTTGCGGAAATACCGCAAGACTTTTTTGACAACCTAATAGATCGAATACTTCTGATGTATGGTATTAGGATTTTCATGTATTTTAAAAATACTGGGAAAAGGAATAGTGAAAATGTGACAAAAGAAATAAATTAGCTTTATCTGTCTGCAAATATTAGAAGTCCGAACCGCTAGCAAATAAAATTGAAAAACAAAAATAAAATAGTGAAAAAGGAAAATATGTTTTCTTATGTATTTTCAAATCGCTGAATCCGCTTTGCAGCAGCCCAACGCGTCTAGGTTCGATTTTAACCTCAAAAATCGCAAAACCTTTTTTTTTCGAGACTGGTTGTGTTGCAATTTTTCTTTATAAGTATTTGTGGTTGCTAAATCCGATAACATCACGGGTTCCTGAGATAAAAACCAAAATAGCTTATCTTATATGTGTTTTTGAGGTTATGTTGGATTTCTTTCATATTAGAAAATGACGTGATCTAAACTTCAGGCTCAGGCCTGTAAAGAGATAAATTATAAAGGCGTTTTTGAGGTTATATCCGAGCCCCTACTTGCTTGGGTTTTTTTACCTTGGATTCGGACTTAGCAACCCCAAGAAGCATACAAATGACATGAACTAGTCTCAGAACTTGAAAGAAGTTTTAGTTTGGCAGCGGAAAAAAACAAGGGGGATAATTGCTTTCAAACTGTGATAGCGAAGGCTGACTTTCCCTCTAATGTAAAAATTGATAAAATTTCTTCTAAGCTAATAAAGCCTATAGCCTGGAATTATTTTTATCTCATCTTGATTTTTTAAAAAAAGAAAACTGCCTTTTAAAGTTTACACAATTTCAGGTTGGTATTTTGAAGAATTGTCAAATTCTGATCTACATTGTTTGTGTGCCTAAAAATCTTAAATAGTTTGCTGGATGACCTTCATACGACATTCTGGCAACTGTTGAGAAAATTGTTTATAATTGGAAATTAATTTCTTTTATAAAGCTGATGATAAGATCTTAATGGAAGTTGATAATTTTATAATATCATTAGTTAATTCATAAGATATTTTTGTTTATTTTAGAAAGTTTACGTTTCTTGTTCACAATCTATTAAATTTTTAATCTACACAAAAATGCTTAAGATAATTTGTAGAATCAATTTGCGCGTCTTTTAAAAAATTTTTAATCTATGGTATTTAATTTTTTATTTTTAAATGGTACTCAGAAGATTATTTTTTTTAGAAGACTATAATAAATTCCAAAAGACTTTAAGCTCTGAAATATATTTAGCTGATATCATAATCATTTTCTAGCCCCGATATCAGTTTAATGAGGCAACCTCCAAATGATCTCATTTTGTGGTATCTTCGAATGGTTCTTTAAGTAATAAATTTATATTCACAAACGTAATGTACCTTAGGGTATACCCTATAGGGTACACACATAGAAACAATTCAAGGCATATAAGATACACACACACACAGACAAGCAACAATTGTGGTTTAAAAGCTTTTAGCTATAAGTTGTTGTCGTTGTCGCCATTAGCACCCCTTTGTGAGATGTCCAGTCTTTGGAATTGCAGAATTGTTCAACTGTGCCATGGCTATATGTATATAGTATGTACATAAAGTAGTATATACTTACATATGCACAACACTTTATACATTATTGGGTTAGCAGCCCAGTCCCAGTAGGTGGAATTTAAAAGTTATGGGCAGCACTGTTGCTTGTGAAAGGGAATTCGAGACTTGTTTCTTTATTTAGAAATCGAATTGAATTTTTTACAGAAGCAATCAATAAATGCTAGAACTTCCATATGTTGATTGAAATTAATGTTGAAAACGTGACGCATATGCCAATATTTTTGTGTAGCTTTGATTGAGTTTTTACCCTTGCAAGGAGTACATTAACTATGAGAACTTTTTGTGAGAATTCACAAAAATGCACTAAGACAATAGCTATTAGATATCGTTGAAGGTATTTTCTAGTTTTTCTGGATTCTACAAATTAAAAATTGTGAATTAAAAAAACAATTTGAGCAAGGTACTTTACTTTACTATATGATCCCACAACAATTTTTTGGGTGATATTCCTGTTCTACTAAATGGAACGTTTATTTGTGTTAAATTAAATAGTTTTGCAAGAGCTCTTTTAAAAGTTGTTCTTTCTAGTGTTCCAAAAACCTAAAAAAAAAAAATTTAAATCTTTGGTACCAAAAATTTTGCGCACTTTGTTTAAATCAGGATTGAATTTCGTTTTAATATTTTTTACGATTTTTAGCTAATGATTTTATGCAGAATCTACTACTTATCCAGATCACATCTGGACTCTTAGCAAGGGACACTGATCATGCCACACTTTTTTATTCCCTTCCTGACGTATCGATCTGCTCTAGATCAGATCTTATGATCACGGAACTTATCCACAACAGGAAATTTAGATCTCTTTTCCCTAGTCGGGAGACTTGGGATGATGGCAGCCCCTGTGTAAACACCCGATGGCAACAATGGTTCAAGGATGGGTGCAAAACTGAGCAGGGTGTAGGTGTTGGAATCGTTGGACCCAACACCAGAATCTCTACCGCAATGGGCATCTGGCCCAGCGTCTTTCAAGCGGAGATTCATGCCATAGAGATCTGCGTCCTTAATATCTTTCTCAAGGGAACTAGGGGCCCAAAAATATCAATTTTTTCAGATAGCCAAGCTGGCATTAGTCATTATCTTCCTGGAGCATCTCCTCCCAGATTGTTAAAGAATGCTCTAACTACCTCCAACTCTTTCCGCCCGGAACAAAGTCGTGCTATGTTGGGTGCCTGGACACTCGCGAGTGGATGGTAACGCGATCGCTGACGATCTAGCCCGACAGGGTGCCTCCACCCTGACTCCATCTCCTGCTCCGTTTTGTGGTATTAGTTGGTCGACGATCAAAACCATGATAAACAAATGGGCCGCAGGAGAACATAAGAGATACTGGTTCTCCCTTCCGGGGCTTCGTCAAGCAAAAGTACTTGTCAAACCTCTGGATGCAATCAAGACAAAAGGTCTTGACACAGCGGATCTAAAGCTCCTGGTAGCTTACCTATCAGGCCACCACACTGTGAGATATCTACAGAAAATTGGCCTATCGGACTCTTCAGAGTGCAGGCTCTGTCTAGAAGACGATGAAGCCAGCAGGCATTTTCTCTGTGACTGCCCAGCGCTGGTATGGGACAGAGCCTGTCACATGGGAAAGGAACGGTTTAGTCCCTTCCATCTCAGGTCAACACCAACAAAAGACCTACTGCTATTCATGAGGAAAGTGGAAAGTCTTTTGTTTTAACCTAAGGGTATGGTACAAAAGACCTTTTGGTCGCAGTACCCCACCTCTCTATGAGGTACCCTTTTAAGAGGAAAAAAAAAAGCTAATGATTTTGGGGTACTCAGACAAAGATCTCTTTTATAGCTTTCCTCTAATAGTCCGGTCAAATTAGACATTTGAAGTTACATAAATTAACAGCAAGCTGAAAGTTGGTGTAATTGTTTAAAACATAGTTAAAAATAATATCTGAAAGTTCCCCATCATTCCGAGGTGTGCTAAAATTTTTATTCGAGGTCAAAGGTCAAAAATCTTGAATAAAATTGGTTTTTCGCGATTTTCAGCAAAACGGTAAGTTTTATCATAAAATTATCTGAGACATAATTGTAGATCATAAAATTCTCTATAAAAAATGTACTTATACTTTTTTTCTTAGATCCACCGTTTCTGAGATATAGCGAGTCAAATAATTGTAAAAGTTGTAATCGTCATAATATGCACACGTTTCCACGCCACCAATGAGGTAGTGTACTTGCTGCAGCTAATAGACAACGCGAAGAGCATGAAGCCAGTAGTGAAGTGATTCAGCTGTTTGTTTTAGAAATCTATGCTTATTTTGTGGCAAGGAATTCAATGAAGAGCATGAGAGAAAAAAATCAGTAGATTCTCGCCGTCGAATTAGCCAAGTAAGTACTCTTGATTTTAAAGAGTCAATTTTGGAAGTAGCTCGGGCTCGTTCCGATGCCACAGCGAAAGCCGTTATTGCTCGAAACGAATATGAATATGATTTGGTTGCTGCTGAAGCTAAGTATCATCGAGATTGCCAGGTTTCTTTCTTGAAACCTTACACTGGGATATTTACATTGAAAACAGCGATGACTGTCAGTTCACTTTAAATGAACTAAGTAATGTTTGCAAAACTACAACTTTGGATAATAGGACGATAAAGATGTGACTAAAAATTAAGTATGGGGAAAAACTTATTATCACAGAAAAATCGGGAGCATCAACATTTATATGCTTAAAAGACAATCGTCATGATATTTTGAATAAAGCTTGGTACGAAAAAAAAATGAAAATAAATGAAGAACGATTCAGAATTCTAGAAGCAGCAGCGGCTGTAATTCGCGAAGATATTTAAGCCGCAGTGTTTGATAATTCTAACTACCCTCCACCAGGTCGCATGTTTGAAGATTTAAACAATGAAATTCTAGAGTCGTTGACATATTTCACGGAAAGAGTGATTTTAAAGAATAAACGATGGAATTTAGATCATTTCAAATTAATATGCACAAATATTTGCCATAGTATTGTGACTGCTGTTCGACCAAGGTCTTTTAAGTCTAAATTACAATTAGGCCTCGCAGTTTTTTTCATCGACGATTCGGCTCTGAACGCCTCATACAAATTTTTTCGTCCTTTGGCTTGTGTGTATCTTATAATAATACAATAATGTACGAAGCAGCAGCAGTTTTTCATCGTCCTCCTCATGTTTTACCGCCAGAAAGTGGAACACTTCTTAAATACGTTGCAGACAATGCTGATATCAATTTCAATATCTTAGACGGTAATAACACGCTCCACATAATGGGTATTATTGAAATTGTTACCCCAAACAATCGGTTTTACTGGAAGAACCGATGCCACGAATAAAAGAAGCTCTTTCAGCTAAAGATTTCAAGGCAAAAGCTCATGTGCCCATACAGATCTATCAAAACGATGGTGTAGTAGGTTACAGTAAAATAAGTGTCCAAGTTTTGCATATGGGACTGAAACGGTATCTTTCCTCAAAAAAACTGATGTATGGTTTTATGGGGAATGGAAAAATGCGTCTTAATAGGCTTACTGGGAAAACCACGTTAAAGAAAACGCGCTAAGTACACTACCTCATAGGTAGCGTGGAAACGTTTGCATATTATGACGATTACAACTTTTACAATTATTTGACTCGCTATATCTCAGAAACGGTGGATCTAAGAAAAAAAAGTATAAGTACATTTTTTATAGAGAATTTTATGATCTACAATTATGTCTCAGATAATTTTATGATAAAACTTACCGTTTTGCTGAAAATCGCGAAAAACCAATTTTATTCAAGATTTTTGACCTTTGACCTCGAATAAAAATTTTAGCACACCTCGGAATGATGGGGAACTTTCAGATATTATTTTTAACTATGTTTTAAACAATTACACCAACTTTCAGCTTGCTGTTAATTTATGTAACTTTACCCTTCTTTTTTGGTCTAATTTGACCGGACTATAAGCACGTCTTCAGGAAAGTAAGCTGTTTTTTTTTTTTAATTATTTATTTATTTATTGAATCTCCACTTTTCCCATAAGGAACTAAAAATAATAAATAAAATCTTATTCTAATGTATTTTACAATTAAAAATTGTATTTGTATTTTATTCGCATATGCACTATAAGAATTTTGTTTAATCTGGTCACACTATCCATGTTGGTATGCAGGTAAAAGCTGAAGTTTATAGTACTCAAGAAAATAATTTATGTTTTTCATTAGATGGTAAAGAGCCACTAAAGCAAAAGAGGCGTATAAATAGTTGCCTTTTTGCCTCTATCCGACCCTTATCAGGGTACTTATACCCTTAAGACCTCATTTCAAAAAATCTTGCCCTATTCTTAAGCACTTATTTTGTTTGTTTGAAAATTTTGACTATGGCTATAAGCTCTTTTAAAGCTTAGTCACTCCTGACTATATGTCCATTCTCAAGGCCTCAGTTTGTATACCATCATTATAAGAGATAATAAGATTTTCTTGCAGAGTATATGAACTTTGGCCCTGTAGAAATGTATTTTTTTTTTATTTTGTCTTTCGTGTTTTGCATCTATTAGTTTGATTTGGCCGCTAAGATGAGTTGGCAGCAGTTTGATAAATTGTAGAATTAAAACCAAGAGAAAGATATACAAGAATTGCAAGAACAACAATAAAAATATATATAAGATTTGGTAAAACTCTTCGCAGACCGCGTTGTAAACTTTTTTTTTACAGTTTTAAGTGAGTTTGCAAAATAAGTTAACAGCAACAAAAACAATAAAAGAAACTAAAGGGAAAAATTTAAATGTAGGAAGCCCGCACTGAGGGTTCCACTGCAAATAAAAGCCCAACTTTCTCCGCACGAGTGTTGGGACTTAATATTACCAACCTACCTATCTACCTACCAACAACAATAACAACAGTAATAATAATAGCAAACGGCAATTGTAAGCTTTTATTCAGTTGGCGTTGAATCTTTTTATTTTTGGGCTCTTTGATTTTAATGGCTTATTTTTAAGCTCCATTCCCGGCCAAATGAATATAAACAACAAAATACAAGAGACACAGACACAGAACAACAAAGTAATGCCAAAAATTAATATGAAATATTGCGTCTTTATCGCGCTTTCATCGGGCTATGGAACTAAGTCGTTTTCTTAGTTAATTTATTTGGTATTATGCACGAGTACGAAAAGTACTGGATGGTCCAATTTTTTGAGACTTATTGCGCCTCTTAAGGTTGGCTAAGTAAGTTTAAAAAAGTTAAATCAACTGGCACGAAATTAACCCACAACTGTTGTGGTGGTTAGTCTGGATTAATTGTGGCCAATATGGCACAAGTGGACATTGACATATGACTGCCAGTCCAAGCTAAACCGCAGCCTATAGTAAGCCAGCAGGTACGAGGGCGGTCAAAAAACAGACGGAACTTACCTGGTCTGGTCTCTGTTGTATTGCGCGTGATTCCAGCTTCATTCACGGAATTAGGGAATTATTTGTCGTCTTCCATGTACTTTACAAAAAAATTAAGGCGTAATCAGCTAGGAAAAATTAACAGCATAAAATAATTAAAGAAATTGGGTATGTGCTAACTATTCTTCAGCCTGCCCTCGTTTGTATAGGACGCATTAAATTCAGTACTTTAAGTATCGACTGTACTTGGCACAGTGGAACGTAACTGCAAGTGGTATTTAAAGTTGATGAACAATTTTTGGGAATATTAAAATTTTATGATGCCCTATTAGGGGTATACCGACCCTTTGGCACAGAATGCCTCTTAATGTTCTAATAAAATTTATGAATAGTCGAATATTAGTGTGGGGAGTAAAGTTACAACATTTTTTACAGTTAAATTTGCTATATTATTATTATTCGGTTTCTTTCTGATATACAGATAAAAAGGGTGTTTTTATACCCTGTTACCGTATGGTAAATTTGGTATTTAAAAATTACCTAAAATATGATCAGGGTAAGAAGTCGATATACCCATGTCCGTCTGTCCGTCCGTCTGACCGTTTGAACCCCTAGATATCGAGATGGTAAGAGCTAGAGTAACCAAACTTTCACATTAGATCCCTATTATTCCCTAGGAGACAAGTTTATTTTATTTTTTTGATATCAGGGATAAACTATATAGCTCCCATATGGGTGTTTGAAACGACCACGACAAAAAAAAGGTTTTAGATGGATGATTCGTTTATTCATAAAGATATCGTAACCAAATTTGATATGCAAAGTTTTTTATGGTTCCCAAGCACTGTACCAAATTTCATCAAAATCGATTGACTGTATCATTAGCTCCCATAGGACCGATCTGCCAAAATAACTTTACAAAATTCGCTATTTTTCGATTTTTATTAAAGATATCGTAACTAAATTTGGCATTTGAAAATTTTTAGAACACTTAAGCAATTTGCCAATTTTGAACAAAATCGGTTGACTATATCATATAGCTCCCATAGGAACGATCGGTCAAAAAAATTTTTGCTTACAAATTCTTGTTTTTGGTTTTTTGTGAAGGAACCGGAATTTGTTGCAAGTTAGTGGTACAGGGTATCCCGAAGTCGTCCGCGCCCGACTTTACGAACTCCATTTTTTACAGTAAAATTTGCCATATTATTATTTTTCTGTTTCGTTCTGATATACAGATATAAAGGGTGTTTTTTTTTAAGAGTTCGGATTTCAAAATTAATTGAAATTAAATTCTTTCAAATTGGCTCTAGAAAATCGATTGTTTTTTTACAAAAAATTAAAGCTAAACATTCGTAGAATATGTGTACGAAATCATTTTTGATGCGATCGATATTTATAGAAATAGACCATCTTGAACGCATCTAAGTCCCGAGCGCCGAGGGACTTTCTAAAAACCTTTAATCACATTTTTTTCGGAACCATGTTTTTCATCAGAATTTCAAGCACAGGTCTTGATCTATTGTTCCGATTTCATTTTAAAAGCATTTTATTTATTAAATTGTTATTCTTAAGCAAGATCAAATCATAAAAAAGGTGAAGAAGCATTTTTTTTTCAAAATTCCACCTTTCAGTTAATTTTTCGTCAAAACTCATTCTGATTTAGGTTCAAGCCATAGAGAATTTGATTAATTTAATTAAAAAGGAATCATTTTTAATTTCATTTCACTCTAAGGAGAAGTGGAGAACTGAAATTTGGGAACGATGCTCTGCGTGCAGAGGCAGACGAATTTGCTGTCATTTTGAATTTCGTCGAGATCAAAATGTTCAATTAAAAATCATCAAACAATCTAAACAAAAAGTTTGCAAGTCTTTTCATCATTCCACAAAATTGATTCCCAAACTTCGCTTTCTTTTCAAGTCAAATTTGAAAAAAAACCTCTCCTTAAATAAAAACATAGAAAAGTTAATGCAATGACACCAAAAGGTTAATTTGGATATTGGCCCCTATAGTAGCGATATTTTTTTCGGATTCTCATTCTGGTTGTTGGTCGGACATTGTGGAATGTTAAATGAGTTCGAACATGATCAAGAACAGTACGAATAGCACGTTCTGATGGACAATTATTCGGTTTAAAAATTGTACGAAGAGCTCTATAAGTTTTTTATAAATCTCGAAGATTTGAAGACGATTCTTCTAGTGGTGTAAATCTTACCAAATTTGTCAAAAGAAACAGGCTGCTCTTCAGAGATAAACCTTTTGGAAATCCGTACCGTATGAAAAAAAAAACACCCTTTACAAAGGCAAAACGCAGTACTAGCTAAAAAGGGTGATATTAGGGCTGTAGCGAAAAGATAGCAGATATCGACTCTATTTAAAATGCTTGAGCAGAAGCAGGATTATTAGCATCTTTTTGAAAATTTTGGTATCGCTATCTTTTGTAGTTTTCAAAATCTAGGTGTTCATACAGACAGATTTTCATCCGTCATCCGTGCCATTACGGGACACTGGTTGGTAGGAAACCACGCATCCCGTTTGAATGCTCCCCACCACGACTTCTGTAGAAGCTGTGGCGATGAAGAGGAGCTAGAGACGATGGAACACATTTTCTGTCACAGCCCAGGACTGGGCAGAAAAAGATTTAGGTTCCTACAGTCACATTTTGTAAATGATCTATTTCAGCTCTCTGAACAGAGTCCAAAATGTCTTTTAAGGTTCATTCAGGCAGCCGGATGGCTTCCTCAACTTTCGTAGGGGACCTATCAAGTGGGGAAATGTGGTGAATTGGCTCACTCTAGCGGTATCACAAAGGGCCTATCCTTGGCCTAAGTGAGTTGGGACGTCGGTCCCAACTGCCGCCCTATCCTAACGTACCTAACCTACAGACAGATTTGGTTCAATAATTAGCAAAAATTTGGCCATAAGGTACCTATCTACATAGTGTCTTTGACAAACACTAACCAAACCTCATACCTATATTTCAACTCAATTTCTATCTTTTGAAGATATTTAACACTCGAACTAAGGTGGCCATTTTTAGAAAATATCCCGATTTGAAATACCCCACTAAAAATCTTCCTTTTTACCTGGAAAATTTAAAATCAATCCAAAAATATTTAATGGACACGCAAATATTTTAAAAACTTTCTAAAAATTTCTAGTGAATGCATAAAAAGCGACCAAACTGTAAGTTTGACAAAAATATCCCAAAACCCGTCTCATGAAAAAATTTTTGACTTCATTTTCCATTTTCCTACGAAAACGAATAAAATATGTTGAAAATAAAACTTATGTTATTAATGAATTTACTATCTGGAACTATCAAATTTATTCAGGCGGACTCTATATTTTTTTAAATTATGTTTAAATGGATATGAGACTTTTCTAACCACAATTTGTTTAATTGGAAATAAGTATTTAAAGATTATGTAGAGCAATACAGTCAAATACGGAAAAAGTGAAAATAATGACCTTTGACGTATTTTTGTGACCATTAAATACTTTCGGACCGTCTTTAAATTTTAGGTAAAAAGGAAACGTTTTAGGCGATGGGGTTGTTAACATCGTCGTCTTTAAAATCTGCGGCGGCCAACCTAATTCGAAACCAAATGCTGACTGACACATTTGCATAACTCTAGAACCACTGTGCAACAACAAAAAACACTTTTAAATGTCGTTCATATTTCAACGTTTTCGACTTGAAGCTCTGACGACACATTTGTTCCAGACCCCAGACCCAGACCAGCCAATTGTGGTCAGTTGTGCTCTTGGATATACATATAAATGTGTGTAAGTGTTTTTAATAGCCTGCAGGGTTAAAAATTTAATGGAAAAACGTTTTAATAAATCAGTTAACTGGTCTTGCCGCTTTTTTGCGGCTAATTACGCGCATTAGTATGCCCAGCCAGAGCACACACACACACACACACATACACACAATGTGACTAATAGAGGTCTGCTCCAAAGGTACTAGAATGAGTTGGCCCATTGGCACTACTCACAAAATGGTGTTCATGTCGGCACAGTCTGACAATGCTGCCAATGTAGCGCGTAATTTAGCAATTAAAAGCGATTAACGCGCCTATCTATGTCGGCTACTTAACAACTCAAATTGCAATGGCCACAACCAGCCGGAACCAGAACCACTTTGATGACGGCAGTAAATCTGCCAAGCAACGATCAAAAGTTCCACTGCACTTTAAAGATTGCATTAAATTTGATGCGCTCCAGCAATTAACTTGAAACAACAATCTACAGAGTCATCACAAAGCTCCGAGGTGCTTGGGGTATTACAATCCAAGTCACTGTTGTTGGTAAATATTTATTAAATTACTAGACAACAAAGCTTGGGAACTACTTGGAGATTTGAGCTATGATAAACTGAAACTAGCTGGATTCATTGCTATAAAAAACAATGTATCTTAGATATAAAATCGAGGAATAGCATTTGCAATTGGAGTAACAATATGTGTTACGACATGTGTGTACTTATTGTTACAAGATGATAATCAGGGCTTAAGAAAATCCATTTCCTACAAAGTTTTTAAGCATTTATGGTTTACTAGGGGGTTTCAGCGCTGCTTGCTTTTGGTTAGAACATATCGACATGGTGTCCCTTCATATATTTCTTTTATACGACAAAATATTCGATGAATAATTCAAAACCCACATATTTTCATATTACATGCCATTACTCCCGCAGCTTTTTGCGTGGACTTTCGTACCGCTTCCACATATTAAACATAGTTAACCTGAAACAATAGCTTTTTATAACAGTTTTAATTGGAAACTTATTTATTTGGTAAATAAAAATTAATACTCAGTCACCAAAAAGCAGCAAAATCACAAAGTACGCTTAAATCGAGCGCTGACAATTTTAGGATTACCTATACCCAGTGCCATAAAGAGAAAATCCAGGCCCGAGGAGAATTGTACCTACTGGCGCTTCTATTATACCTTAAGCTTGAATCATGATAGTACTATAGTAGCTACATCCGTCCCCTCAGGAATCTCCGGGCCTGGAGGGACTCCACCTTTTCCCATCACTCGTCGGACCTGCCCATGCCAACACATAATAATCAAATTCTGTATACGAGGTGTGTTCAGAAAGTAAGGCAACTTAAGCAATTTCGCGGGCAACGTATTTTCGATTATCGATTTGTTTTGTTTTTTTGTGTTGGTACACTCTTCCCGAACATCTGTGTATTGTTAAAGTACTAAAAAAAACTTTTAATTACACTAGCTTACAAATCTGAAAAAAAGGTTTATCCTCAATATGTTTTACTCATTTCCGTGGTAAAATAAATCCAAAAATTAACTGTACAAATTTTTTCATGGAACGGAGCCAATATCTTTGATTATTCTAAACTAATTTTACAAATTTTTTATAGCTGGAAGGTCTTTGTTGCTCTGGCTCTAAACTATTTGTTTCCTAGAATTAACTCTAAAGTACAATATTAAAATAAATAAATAGCATCGATTATATTTAAAAAATATTTCTGACGAAGGGCTTAGCTGGATAAGGTAGTGCAAAGTGACCCAGCGATTTTTTAAATGAAATATAGCTCTATGCGTAATGTAAAAAAATGTTCGCAAAATTTCAGTTTTTAAACTTAACTCGTTACGCCTTAATTTAAAAAAAGTGATTCTCGTTTTTATTTATAATATTTTTGTCTAAACTAACTTCTGAATATATTTGAACCATTTTTTTCAAATCTAAGTCTATTTATATATTTTAAATTTTAACCATGTTAAAAAAAAAAAATTCAAATTTTTTAAATTGTTTTCCTTAAATATGTCAATCAATTTTTATACATTCTTTGTTTGGTGTAAATATGAATCAAATCGATTTAGTGGAACAATGTTAAAACAAAATAAAAAGAACATTTTTAATGTTTTTAAACTTTTGTCAAAAGATAGAAAAAATTATTATAAAATTGTTTAATATTTATAGGAAGGCAACAAAATGCTTCGTAATTTTAGGCAAAGTTTTCCAAAAATTTTTATTTCGAACGTAATCATATAAATTTAAAAAAAAAATTGTTTATTTTTATTTTTCATGGCTCATAAAGTTTGATTGATTACGCAAAAAATTAGCTATATGATATAGTCAACCGATTTTGATCAAATTTAATACAGAGCTTAAGAACTCTACAAAGCTTTCAAAAGCCCATTTTGACATCTTCATAAACAAACAAATTATCCATCTAAAACTTTTGGTTTATTTACAAGGTGCTTATCCCTATAGAAGCTATGTTATATAACTCATCTCCCTTAACATATAGTATTAGGAAATATAATCTGAAAAATCGATTTCTCTAGCTTTTATCAGCTTTCAGACTTAAGCGTTCATATAGACGGCCAGACGACTGGCAGATAGGCAGACAAACCTAATCACCCCTTTGGGTAATTTTGGAGATTTCATTCTTTATGTATATCACTAGCTTACAGGAAAAACTAAACTTTGTTAAAAAGTGTGTTTTAGGTCAATTTTGGTTCGAGAAAGAAAAAAATAACGTTTTTTTTGTTAAGCACCGTTTTCGAGATTTTTTCGAAAAACTGTTTTGGGTGCTTTTTTCACTTATTCGTAAAACGAGTATCTCGTGAAGAAAATTGTGTATGATTTCGTTGATTATATCCCTATTGTATCCCTATTATAATAATAAAATAAAAATAAATAAATAAAATAACTTTTATACAAAGATTCAAGATGACTCGAGGACCCTTAAATTTGTTAGCTAGTGTATTTTGACATACAAAAACTTTGTATGCCCTTTGTATCTTAAGGTATAGTGTATAATTAGTTGGCCATTTTCAGTCGATACATGACGACTTTAACATACCCTTTACTTCTATAAAATTTGCTAATGTTGGGTTACCCGGCGAAAGGAGGGATTTGCCACGGAACCTGGAATTTTCTTAGGGCCCAGCCTAATTCCTTTCGTACAGTTATGAGCCAAGTTAAAAGATTAATAGAGTGGCCGGTACATTTTCCCACTACGGACCTCCCGAGAAATATTAAATTCTAAAAAATTAAGGACTTTTTTAAACTATACAAAGAGTAAATCTAATTTAAGGTCCCTAGCTTGATTTATAATGGAATATTGTTGCACTTCATAGGTCAAAATGTATTTAAATTTTTGCTTTTGTCTATAACGTTTATCACAGCTAAGGACCAAAAGGTCTATGCTAGGCTGCACTCTGTTGTGGCCGGCCAGTGTAACCTAACCTATATCGTTTATGTTTTCAACCGATATTATTAAAACATTTTTGTGGTATACTCTTCTTACCTATAAGTCGTTAAAGTATAGATGTACAGACGGTTTGGCAAACCTTTTCTACCTGCGAATAATGTCAATGATTTGACATAATTTTAGTTCTTATAGTCTTCAAGACCCTTTTGTTCTTACGGAAAGGTGATAAAAGAGATGGACTTGGACTAACTAATACGATTATTCTTGATGATCAAGAATAAATGTACTTCACATGTTCTAAGTTGTCTCCTACTGTGTAGCTTCGGCTCTATATTATAGAAGAAAATATTGAAACTAGGGTACATCCCCATATGGTTCTATATTTACTTGCAGAAATCCCAACAATATTCTCCGCTTCACTTCTCTTAATTTTTTCAGTACTCAATCCTGTTTGATTGCTAAAGTCGTGCTTGTCTGACTATAATATACACTATAAAATACTTTCTTTATTGGATGGACTGTGTAACATCGAAATTCTGTGTCGAATTTGAACTTTCTAGGAAAAAGGCTTGTGGGAAAGTAATGGGGCTTAGCGACCCAGAAGATTTAAAAGATTTTTTAAATTATTGCCGATAAGGTTTTAATGTTTGCAGTTTCTTTACAAAATACAATATTTATAAGCGGAAATAATTTATAAAATTTTATTCGGGGCTTTGTAATAATCCGGACTGATCCGATACTAGACTCTCTCTATCCTTATGAACCCATCAGTAAATTTAAAGTAATTTAAATTTTCGTTTTTCAAAAAAACAACTTACACTAGTTTACAAATTTAAGGGTCATCGATTAAGTCTTTATAAAAAAGTTTATTTTATGGATGGGTTAAGAAACATTAAAATTACGTTTTTTTTTTCTTGACAACCGTTTTCTAGTTAATATCTCTTGAATAAAATTACGTATCGACATGAAAAACGATTAGATGGCATTGTAAAAACCTTTTTTACAAAGGTTCATTTTTCTTGTAAACTAGTGTTATTAAAGGCATCACTAATATGGCTTCTAATTATTCGCCCAAACTCTAGATGCGAATTACTTTTACCGCTGATATACAAGTTAACAGGATTTGGCCATAGCCCGTAACTTTCGCAAGTCTTTGCCATTTGTTTTGGACGCCACAGGCAACTTTGTTGCTCTCCTTTCGCTGCCATCTTGATTTATCCAAGTAGTTTGGTTTTGTGAAAGGCGTTTTGTGGTTTGTTTGTTACACTTTTTATTTTGTATCTTACCAGAGCCGCTGCTGGCTGGCCAGTGGTTCTAGGTGCATGTTATGTGCAAGTGACTGGCTTACAACCGCATGGATATGTGAATGTGGGTTTGGCTATAATAATAACTTAAGTCATCATGTAAAGCTCTGTATGCAGACGTCTGTTCGTGAAAAGTAAGCCCACATAAATGGCAATGCAACCGCAGCAAATTTATTTTTAACTACACGCAAATTGTAGCAAAATCTTGGCTAAGAAGAAAAACTTTCTAAACCGCAAGTGAACCACACCTAACTCTAATAAAATTTACATAAGCCGAAACGACCCCAAACCGACCCGCACCAAATCCATGTGAATGGAAACCAAAATGTCGTCGGCCTAGGCCAATATGTAGCTGACTTTGATGGCCATGGCCAAGTGTTTGATTCAGCTCATGACACTTGGCCCAAACCAAAGCTATGTATGGCTAGATCTCGTATTTCGACAACTGGTTTTCATTTTCGTCTAACGCAAATTGCTTCAAATTAACTTCTCGTTTCGTTTGGCTTGGCTTTTTCGTAACGACTTCCGTTTGGGCCCTTCTTGTTGCTTTTTTTCTTATTTTTTTGGCCTATTGTGTGGCGTTTCTTTTAACGTTGTTAACACCGTTTCGTATTTGTTTGCTGTGCGGCGGAAGTCTTTGTCGCATTGGCTCATTGTCTCAATGCAAGAGCGAAAGTTTCGAAATTGAATAAGCAAATTGAGATACAAAATAAAATAAATGCAAAAATGCTGTAACTGAAATGTTTAAGGCTTAGGCGCCAAAATGTATGCAATGTATAATAAAAATAAAAAAGAAAAAAGGTCTCAACACGTTTTGATAAAACGCATAAAATTAGTAAATGAGTTTTTTAAAAGCAGTACAGAATATTATCTGAAATGGCCCATAAACGCAGGACAAATGAGACCAGGATTCCCTCCGAACCCGTAGTTTGCGCAGGAGTACTCTCGTGATTCAAGCTAAAGCTGTAATAGATGGGCTAGTACATTTAACCCCCCGGTCCCGGATTTACTCTCTAGTTCTAGCAAAAGGCTCAGTTCAAGTCACAAAGTTCAATTGCATATAAAAATGCTTAGGAGTACATAAATAAAACATTAGCAACAAATATAAGAGGGCAGTTTGATAAGTCCTGAAAAATTTAAATATGAACAAGTGAAACAACTTTCCCTTCCTGACGTATCGATCTGCTCTAGATCAGATCTTATGATCACGGAACTTTTCCACAACATAAAATTTAGATCTCTTCTCCCTAGTCGGGAGACTTGAGATTCATGCCATAGAGATCTGCGTCCTTAATCAAGGGAACTACTGACTACTTCTCATGCGCCGTTTCCCCATCGGCTTGCGAATGCTATAGTCGTATCTACTACTACTTCTACAACGAATTCTGAACTGGAGCCAGACTCTTGGTTACATTCATCGTGTTGTCGAGAAATTAGCACCTCCTAATCCTCTGTGCTGGCTGTCTTAGCAGTGTGATTGACCAATAATTCTTGGGTACCCCTTGGAGACATGTTTCCATTATTGTTTTGTTCCATTTTATTCTGACATCTTTCATGAGAATTAATGAGTGATGAGTTCAAAGGCTCTTTAGTTAGAAGCCGCCCCGGATATGGGGAAACAGACGCTTACCTGATAGCAATTTGGCTGCCAAAAAGGCATCAGGGTTTTTTGTGGGCTGCTCTTAGCTTCAAGACTCTTCCTCGACCTTACCGGCATGGGTGGCCCTACCGATAGCTATGATATTGCCGGCATTGCTCTTAGATTCATCGCCCCTAATAAGCCCGCTCACCACGACAAGGTGGCAGTCCCCGAGAGGGAGTCGTATCCACCCGACTCTAATATACTCTTTACCAAGGACTCACAGAGTAGCTTCTGATATGCAAAGCCTAACACCAAGCTGTTCGGAAGTGTAGCATAATAATATCAAAGGTGTCTAAGTTTGCTTAATTTTTATTTTAAGACCCGAAGATCCCAACTGAATTTAATAATAGTTTTTTAAATAAAAAATATAAAGAGCCAATAACTACTGGGGAGATTAAGCGATGGTATTCAAACAAAGTAAAACGAGTTTCTATATATTTTAGACACCGATTTTGATGACTAGCTTTATAATCCGATTTTATAAAACTGGCTAACTACACAGGTCAACATGGTTCAGTTGTTGGAAAATTAAGAGTCATTTCCGAAGTAATTTGGTGCGTAGAATCCGAATTCGGCGTCAGAACTGGCCCATCACGTCAGGATTTTGAGATATTTGAGGTTATGTAGCAAAAAATGGCGTTTTTTCCTGTACGTAACCTCAAAAGTAGGAAATCTGAATCTGAAAATGGAATTTGAGACCACAAAAAGAACATATCTAATTATTAGGCATCGATTTTTTAATTCAAAACAGAGAGATATTTTCGAGATATTTACACCATCTCACATTTTTTAAATTTACAAAAAAAAAAGTATTTTATTTGATGAGCAAAATATTTTATAATGTCTTAACCCCATTTTATGCCAAAGTTAAATATGAAAATAAACAATTTTTAATGGCATTTCATATCCACTACTCCGCCAAAATGTAACAACAATCTACAAGAAAGGAAGTGTTTGCTATATTGTTGGTATGGTCATGCTTTTAAGACCAGAACAGACCAAACCCAAAACTCAAACCAAAGTAAGTCGAACAAACAAATCAACAGACAGCATGTAAATATACAACTCATGGGAGTTGCAAAAGCCTTTCATGCCCACAAAATGATACAAATGGACGGAAACCGAAACAGAAACAGAGACCAGAAAGCCCTATGCAAGCAACTCCAACCCAGAAATGGACACTAAGCCTAACACTGGACCACACACATGGCTGCCAAAAAGCGAAGGCGCTTTTGTGCCGCTCAATCGCTAGTCGATTTTTCATTTGATGAAGGCGCCGCCCTCCACACACACTCTTACACTCATTCACACACACACGCACACAGATACACACACTGACACTTGCACAAAGAATTCCCCAGTGCATTGAAGAAACAAGAAATCACAGCATTGAACCTGAATTTTTTGCATAGTAGAACTGACAATTGTATCGCGATTGACCGCCAGGCATAGAAACTGAATCAGAAATTGCTTTTAAAAGAAATAATAAGGATAACGACAACGCACATATAAAGATATGGTCAATAGACTTGAGGACACCGAAGTTCGTATAGCCTTGTAATTGAGAGTACTAGTAAGGAATTTGATCAATATTTTTTACTATGCTCTGACTAAAATTTCTATATGACATTCTATTGCCTGTTCTTGGCTGATTCTAATCAGCCTCCTATCTTAAGCTTTATAAATAAGGTAATATATTACAACCTTTTCTCTTTATTCTATCAAGCAGATTAGATTAAACTTTTTTTGGCATTTCAAATTTTCCTAAATTTTTCAAATGTTTGCCAATACGCCCGTTTTTTTGTAGCATGAGCAAAAAAGTGCTGCCCATTTTTGAGAATTTTACACTAGATAACAACCCGAAACTAAAATCTATCAAGCAGATTTTTTTTCATATTTTATATACAATCTGTTTGTTGTTAGACAATAAATCATTTTAAATCAGTGGCGGATCTACGGGAGGAACTGGGGGATACAAGATACAATTTACTTTGGAACTTTATATTTTTGTAAATTTTTAAAATGTTTTCGAAAGTGCCCGTTTTTACTTTTTAAAGGTTAGTACGCAGCATGAACAAACAGTGCTGCCAATTATTTGGTATTTTACACAAGACAGTAACCCAAAACCAAAATCTGTCAAGCAGACTTTTTTTTCATGTTTTATTTACAATCTGTCCATTGTTAGATATTAAGTAAATTAATTAAATAATAATAATAAAAAAATATATTTATATATAACAGATAGTTATGTCAAGCAGATAAGATAAAATTTTCTTTGGCATTTTATATTTTTGGAAATTTTCAAAATGTTTTCAAAAGTGCCCGTTTTTACTCTTTAAAGGGCAGTACGCAGCATGAACAAACAGTGCTGCCAATTCTTGAGTATTTTACACAAGACAGCAACCCAAAACTAAAATCTATTAAGCAGATTTTTAATTTTGACAAACATATAAGATTCACATTTTTTTTTGGGAATTTAAAATTATCCGAAATTTTTTAAATGTTTGTAAATATGCCCGTTTTTATTTTTTAAAGGCCAGTACACAATGTGAGCAAACAGTGCTGCCAATTATTAGATATTTTGTGCTACCCAATAACGCAAAACAAAAATACATCAAGCAATTTTTGGGTATTTTACACTAGACAAGAATCCAAAACAAAAATCTATTAAGCAGATAGGATTCCATTTTTTTTTTCGACATTTTAAATTTTCGGAAATTTTTAAAAAGTTTTCAAAAGCGGACGTTTTTTATTTTTAAAGGCCAGTATGAGCAAACAGTGCTGCCAATTTTTCGGTATTTTAAACAAGACAACAACCCAAAACAGAAAGCTATCAAACAGATAAGATTCAACTTTTTTGGCATTTGAGCAAACAGTGCTGCCAATTTTTGGGTATTTTACACTAGACAAAAACCCAAAACAAAAATCTATGAAGCAGATGCATTTTTTTTTGGCATTTTAAATTTTTGGAAATTTTTAAAAAGTTTTCAAATGCAAACTTCTTTTTTTTAAAGGTCAGTACGGCCAGCATAAGCAAACAGTGCTGCCAATTTTTGGGCATTTTAAACTAGACAACAACCCAAAACAGAAAGCTATAAACAGATAAAATTCTTTGTTTGGCAATTGGCAAACAGTGCTGCCAATTTTTGAGTATTTCACACTAGATGGCGCCAGCTAGTTTGTTTTAGCGCTGAAAACAAAAGGTAAATTTGAAGCAAGTTATTTTGAAACACTTGACGAGTGTAAGAAACCCTTATAAAACATTTATAGTCAGGACATTTATTAATTGTGATTAAGTGAACCCCATTGTATTCTACGCAGACAATTAAACAAATTTCTAGCATCATATGCAAATCTTATGCGTTAAAACATTCGCAGAAAAATCAGCATAATTCGAATGTACTTCTTGTAAGAGTATACTTTAGCTGCAGCTGTGTAAAAGCGTATAGCATTTCGATATTAAAATGCTTAAAACAAACCCAAGTTCAGCCCCTTTGGGGTGTAAACATATGGAATAGGAATATGCCGCAGTACTTATCAGCCTGATGCCACAAAGAGGCCGGCTGACACCCTTTAATTGGCCTAATCGAGTCAATAACTCAATTTTATCAGCAACAACAGGCGATAATAATATTCATTTAAAATAAATACTAGAACCAAAAGCAAAAACTTGTAATTAAGTTGGCTGCATCTACGACCAGTTTGCTCTTATCGCTGAGACACATCCGGACGATGGCAGCAACTGCAGCCAGCTAAGCCAACCACTCTTTAAGTGGCCACTCGACTTGACTGGGTCTGTCGTTACTCGGCTTGGCCAGGCGGTAACAGCTTTGGCAACCATGTCAAGTGTATTGTCACCTGGCTGTTACTACCGACTACGACGACTACCAGCGACTACCTTAAGTGGGCGCCATTGACGTCGACTGCGCCCAAATGTATAGTACGTGCCCAAGTGACAAATTGCATGCAACAACATTTTACCCCAAGTCCGGTTATGCAAATATGGCCTGAACTTGAACTAGGCAAAGAATTTTAGAGCTCCATGTTGTGTATAGTTTTTTTTTTTTTTTTGGGCACAACGTCACATCGATCAGACGGAGCTAAAAGGCTGCACTGAATAATCTATAATTGCCACTTGGGATCACGTTTTGAGCATTGTCGTCAATCCAAGGGAAGGTATTTTATTTAGTTAGGTACTTTGGTTAGTTTTTGATATATGTGCCGTTCTCATCTTTAGATTTCTTGGGGTATCAAAGCTCTTACAAGAGTAAAATAAATTAAAATCTGTTAATGTCAAAGTTTTGTATAAGTACTCCAGGTCTGAATTAATTTGAAAGGGTCCAGTAAATTGCAAGCAAAAATTTGGGGATCAGTAGTTCTCTAATGTTTTTCGACAGACTGAATCAAAATCAAAGTTTATAACATAATTAGTATCATAGTATCATAACTTCTAACACACTAATTTTTTCGGAACTGATTATGTGGCGACGTTTTTATTTGTTTTTGGTATCGTTTAATCCAAATCTGGTTTCTGATGAACCAGTTGCTGAACCTACGCAATACCTAGTTTTTTGTCAGGCCTCCCTTCCTGAAAATAGCTATTTTCCCATAAAAAATATTTTCACAATTCGATTTATCGATGTTTTTCAAATGTTTCTGGGATCACTTAATCCTATGCCCTGCACTCAGTGCCGAAACGAGAGCGTTGAATGTGGGGGGGTGATGAGCCTCACCGAGTCGATTCAACAAATTACCGACAAATAACCGATTCTGAATTTTTTTTTCTCGAATATTGCGTGAAATATCCGAGATTTGCCAACTGATGGATGTTTGGGGGGAGTCACACCCCCCACACACCCACCTCGCTACGTCCCTGCCTGCACTTCAGTGATGAACTAGAAACAGGCCTTTCTGAACTAAAAACAGGCTTTCTGAGATAACGTAAAAAAAACTTACAATTTTGTCGGGACTCTAAACCTGAAAAAATATATTTTGAATAAAAAATATTTTCCCACTTCGATTTGTCGATATTTTACAAATGTTTTTGGGATCACTTAAACTAATTCCCTACATATCAGGTTTAAGAGGCACCCTTAAAATTTTTTATTTTTAAGGTCAAAAAATAAGAGTTAAGCTTGATATTTTTGATAAAATTTAAGAATAAAAGTTTATTCTTTTTCGGATAGTCCATCGAAAATATGATATATAGTGCCTTGCACTTTCATCCAAAGACTTTTTTCCCCTTTGATTTTTTTTTAACCACAGAACTCTTATTTGCGATCCCTGCTTAAAAATAAATTGTTGTATACACTGACAAGCTGTGGCTCTTCAGACTTCCGATTCGGAAACCCCATTCATTTTTGCCTTAAAAAACCTCTCAAGTCTTTTTATTTAACAATCTAATGCTAATAATTAAAAAAAAGTATGTTGAGCAAAAAAAATGTCAAATTATTTTTAGCATTTTCCATGACATTGCAATTTGACGGTTTTCTATTAAAAACTTATTTTTTCTTTAAATTATACGAGGTTATCGCGGGCAACGTATTTTCGATTATCGATTTTGTTGTTTGGTTGTGTTGGTACACTCTTCTCGAACATCTGTACGAAATTTCAAGTGAATGGCATTTTTTGTTTGGTTGTGAGAGGCTTAAAGGTTATAAGTGATTTGAGTGCTCGGCGATTTTTTGCTATCGAAAAATATGGATCAACGGATTTGCATCAAATTTTGTGTAAAAAATAAAATTAAGTGCTCCGTAAGACTTGAAATGTTGACAGTAGCATACGGTGAAACTGTTCTGAGTAAAAAAAATGTTTACAAGTTGTACAAACTCTTCCAAGATGGCCGGGAAGATGCCAATGAGGAGCCTCGCTATGGACGCCCAAGCACGTCAACAACTGATGAAAACATTCAAGCAGTGAAGAAAATTGTTTTGGAAAATCGTCAAATCACTATCAGAGAAGTAGCTGAGGATGTCGGTATAACGCTTGGCTCGTGCCATGAAATTTTTTCTAAAGTTTTGGGCATGACACGTATGTCAGCGAAATTTGTTCCGAAATTGCTAAATTTTGATCAAAAGAACCGTCGCATGAGCATCGCTCAAGAGCTGTTGAATGACGTCAACGTCGACCCAGATTTACTCAAAAGGGTCACAACTGGTTACGAATCATGGGTATATGGCTATGATATCGAAACCAAAGCCCAATCGTCCCAATGAAAGCGGCCTGAAGAGGCAAGACCGAAAAAAAAATCGCCGAGCACGCAAAACACTTATAACCTTTACGCCTCTCACAAGAGATATTCGGGAAAAGTGTACCAACACAACAAACCAAAAAATCGATAATCGAAAATACGTTGCCCGCGAAATTTGAAAAGACACGTTACTTTTTGAACACACCTCGTATACTAAAATGATTTATTATTAGGCTACTATAGTTCAAAAATATTTTTAAAAATTCTACCATCGGGCTTTCTTATTCAAAATTATAGTATTTTTTAACATAAGTTCAACTGAGCTTTTTTGTACTCATTAAATAAATATATAAAACAAGTTTGTGATCCTTGAACTATTTACCAACAAAATGCTAACTGCAAATATTAAAAATAAAAGTTTGTTCATTAAAATTGCAATAAGTTTTTGCCTAATTGTATGTTTTACAACAATTAATACGAGTGTAAACTAAACTTTTAAGCTTGCCAAAAAGTTAACGCTAAAATTTTAGCCAATTAAAATAATATCGTAGAAGTTTAGAAATGTTTATGCTTAAATTTTAGAATTTGACAAACAGTAAGGTTTCAGTATAACAAGCATTAGATTAGGACAAAATTAAAAACTTAATAGTAAAATTAATGTCACAACAGAGAGGTTACGCAGTATCATCAAAAACTTAAAAACAAGAAAAGCTCCAGGTGTTGATGGTATCAATAACAATGTTCTTAAACATCTACCACAAGTTGGTCTGCAGTTTTTACAACTATTCTTAATGCTTGCTTTCTTCTTGGGTACTTTCCAAATATTTGGAAGCAATCAAAAACCATTCCAATCAAAAAACCTAACAAACATGCGTATGATCCCCTTTCTTATTGACCTATAAGCTTATTGTCATGCCTAAATAAAATTTTAGAGAAAATTATTAAAGAAGAGCTTACGAATTTTATTGATAATAATCAAATTTTTCCTACTTTTCAGTTCGGTTTTCGAAAGAATACAGTACCTTACATCCTCTAACAAAAATTCGAAATCTTGTTAAAACCAATTTCGTTTCCAGAAAATCGACAGGAATGTTGTTACTTGCCATTAAAGCTGCCTTCGATTCCGCCTGGCATTGTGCTTTAATTTACAAAAGGTACAACCATAATTTTCTCCTTCGTTTAATAAAATTAATTCAAAGCTTCCTTACTGATAGATTCTTTAGAGTACACTTGGGAAATAGTTCCTCCGACTGCATAAGCATACCGGCTGGCTGTCCTCAAGGTTCTTGTCTTTCCCCTATGCTGTACAATTTGTACACATCTGATTTTCCTGAGCCAAGCGCAAGTACAGCATCCATTTTTGCTGATGATACTGCTATTTTAACTTCTGATCAATCTCCTCAAATTGTCATTGACAATCTGCAACAAGCATTCAACGATTCGTTGAGTTATTTCAGGAAATGGAATGTTCTTGTTAATACCACCAAAACACAGGCTATTTACTTTAGTAGAAGAAGAAAACTGCACCATCTACCTCAGTCTTTTTTATCTTTTAATAATGAAAGTATAAATTGGGAACAAAAAATAAAATATTTAGGTATTGTCCTTGATACAAAACTAACTTTTAAGGAACACGTATCTTATGTAACCAATAAGATAAACATTCTTTCTAGAACACTTTACCCATTCCTTAACCGAAATTCCCTGCTAAGTTTAGATAATAAAACACTTATCATGAAATTAATCTTCTTCGCATGTATTTAGTGCAGCTGTCCAGTGTGGGGACAAACTGCAAATAGTCATGTTAATAAACTGCAAGTTTGTCAGAACAAGATCTTAAAACTAGTGCACAATTTGCCCAGGTATTACTCAACGCAAAGACTACACAGCTTTGCTAATGTTGATCTGGTTAGGAATAAAATAGATAAAACTACCCATAAATTTAATGATAGATGTTTAACATCAGAATTTCAGCATATACGGGAACTTGCTCCCCGCTTCTAGGTTAAGTTAGTTTTTAAGTTTTAGTTTAAGTTTTAGTTCATATTGGTTTTTTGACATTTTTCCACGACAATGATTTTTGTATTTATTCAGATTTAATTTTATAATTATTGTAATATTATAGTTGAACAGGGACAAAACTCCTAAACACTTATTTGTATAATTTACTTCATTGTTTTATAATAATATTATTCCAATAAAAATAAAGATAAAAATGGCGGATGTAAAGTCGAGCGCGGACGACTTTAGGATACCCTGTACCACTAGCTTGTAATAAAGTCCGATTTCTTCACAAAAAACCAAAAACAGAAGAATTTTTAAGCAACAATTTTTTTTTGACCAATCGTTCATATGGGAGCTATATGATATAGTCAACCGATTTCAATAAAATTTGACACAGTGCTTAAATATCTTAAAAAAGATCTGAATGCCGAATTTAGTACAAATATCTTTACAAACAAACGAAACACATCAAATTTTGTATAAAAATCGTCTTTTTGGACCGATTGGTCCTATGGGAGCTGTATGATCTAGTCAAATGATTTGGATTAAATTTAGTACAGTGCTTAGGAACTATAAAATACTCACGAATGTCAAATTTGGTCCCAATATCTTAACAAACAAACGAAACACAACAAATTTTGTTAAAAAATCGATTTTTTGGAAGATCCGACCTATGGGAGCTATATGATATAGTCAACCGATTTTGTTCAAATTTGGCACATTGCTTAAGTGCTCTAAAAAATTTCCAAACGCCAAATCTGGTTACGATATCTTTATTAAAAAACGAAATATAGCGAACTTTTCTTTAAAAAAGTTATTTTGGCCGATCGGTCCTATGGGAGCTATATGATATAGTCAACCGATTTTTATCAAATTTGGTACAGTGATTGGGAACTATAAAAAACTTTCGAATACCAAATTTGGTTACGATATCTTCATAAATATTATCAATTATTATTATAACGAATTATTCATCTAAAACTTATTTTCGTCTCAAACACCCCTATGGGAGCTATATAATTTAACCCCGATATCAAAAAAATAAAATAAACCTGCCTACTATGGAATAATATGGGATCTAATGTGAAAGTTTGGTAACTCTAGCTCTTACCATCTCTGAGATCTAGGCGTTCACACGGACAGACGCACAGACGGACATGGGTATATCGATTTCTCTATTCACCCTGATCATATTTTAGGTAACTTTGGGGTGTCTCCGACGTCTCCTTCTATATGTTACATACATTTTCGGCTTGCACAAACTTAATATACCCTTGGTACCATACGGTACAGGGTATAAAAAGGTTTTGGCCCATTGTAAGTCGACATTTTCGAAAACTCTTTTTCTTCACGCACGCCGCTGTCTTACTGCGTTTAATATAGTGCTGCCAAGCAATTACCAACTGCAGTGCTGCCAATTTCGATCAATATTTCGTTTTATCACTGTTTGGGCAATTGTATATGCTTTTTGTGCTACGAATTTTAAGATTAAAAGAAAAGTAGAATATGTGTAAATGGTGGAAAATGATATACATATATACATATGTATGTGAAATTTTGATAACTATGACTATGAAATATATGTAAATAGATGCAACTTATATGTATGCAAATTAGGTATGTACACATATGTACATACATATGTACATATATTAAAATATTCATTTACTGTTTGTAAAATTCGCCAATTCAAACGTTTACTGTAGCCAACTAAATCTAAGCAGAGGATTGCATTATGTTATGTTACATATGCTGGAAACTTTTGCAAATTAATTAAAAGTTGAGAACTAACTAAGGTGGCAACAGCAGCAGCATAAGCTAGTATATACATAAATACATACATACACATGTATGTATAGTACATACATATATCTCTCATCATATGTACATACATATATCACTCATAATAATAAGCCTTTGTATGTTTTTCCAGGTAACAACGAAAGCAGCAGCAACGTCGTACTTCATATCAAGAGGCGCTGAGGCATTTCGAGGCGCAAAATTCCAACAACAACAACAATAAAAACACTACACTGCACTAGAACTCCAAAACCAATTAAAAAGTAGCAACATTTAATTGCCACAAAATGCACGAGCGTCGCGTCAAAAAGTATATAAATAAAATAACTCAATTAATGTACTTACTAACATATTATATATATCATTTGCAGATTAAAAGGCGGTCACTATGTGGCCACACATGGACGCCTTACACCAGATCCACCCTATGTGCACTCCAATCGCGGCTACTCCACCGACGGCGAGGAATCGCATCGTGCTCCCTCCGAGCGCACCTATTCCGAATATACGCTTGCTCACGAGCGCATCTCACCGCAGGGCCAATACAGTAATACGTCACGCAAGAAACGTGCCACAGCAAATGGCCAACAGCAACAGCACCTGCAACATAGCTACAGTCACAGCCAAATGGGTCTGTCCAGCTCACCAGCGCCAGCCGCGCTGTCGCATCATGCGGACAATGGCGGACCACGCTCGCTGGGACCGCCACCCACACGTCAACCGCCACGTGCGCCCTCAGCACTGAGCTATGATCATGGCGGTGATGCAGGCAGTGACATTTATGTGACAAGCGCAGCCTATAAAGCGCCCTCTGAGATCAGGTGAGCCATTAGACAAAACAGCATTTAACTTTTTGCATTAACTTAAATATTTTGGCACAGTCGTTACAGCCAACGGCCCATGTCACGAGGTGCACCGCGTAGTGTCTATTCGGTGGCCAGTACAGCCAAGACGGGCAGAAGTGCGCGTTCTACAACCAAACGTGGCGCCAAAATTGAAACCATGTCTGCGCCAAATCCCTTCTGTCCCAATGTTAAGGGCGTTTGCTGTCTAATGCTGCTGCTCAATCTGGGTCTTATACTGGTCACGCTGGGCTTTGTCATTGTGGTGCAGTTTTATGAGCCGCTTTATGTTTGGTATGTTATAATTAGCTCCCGCCCAGACTTTTGTTGCAACTTGTGCTTTTTATTGACAGGATATTGGGCATTGTATTTCTCATCTTTGGCTTTCTGACGCTGATCGGCTGCATGGTCTATTGTGTTTATGTGTGCCGGGATGCCAAGACGCCGTCACAGGTGCGTAATGAGGATCTATATTGGACACGTCATTGGCAAAAGAATATTGGCTATACACCGCAAGAGATCAACTATAAGGCAGACAAATATGATGCCTATTCGGATCGTTATTCGGTCAGCAAGCTCAGCGGCAAGTACTCGGATCGCGAAAGCCAACGTTACTAGCATGGAGCCCAGATCAGAGACATGTGTGTTATATATTATATTTAAATGTATATTTATACGCATAGTGCTTAGTTTTTATTTTAAATTGTTATTAACAACGCCTCAACGTACCTGCTGCAAGTTACTTGCTAGTTTGTATGTTTAATTGTTAACAGAATATCATTGCGTTCAACTCGCTATTCTACTATATAAACGTAGTTATATTATGTACTACTTATATATACATACATACTATATATATATATATATTATAATATGAATGAATCTGCCATATATTTGAGAAGCAGCAGCGCTTAGTTAGCGAGTTTGACTTGCGTCCCTCCCCATGTCTAATACCAGCCCGGATATCACATATATTCCTTACAATTTTTATTATTTTTTTTAACGCTAAGCCAACTAACCAAACGTTTGCTACAACTCTTAACTTAAAATCTATTAAAAAATGTGAGTAGCTTAAATGATAATATTAAAAAAAAAAATCAGAAAAAATATAGTAATAAACAATAATTTGTTTGATTATTTAAATAAAATCACTTTCAATTGATGTCTGTCTAGTGCTCTCCAAAGCTTCTGGGCCTGTAGAAAATTTTTGGGCAGCACATGGGGCTTCAGCCCTCATATTATAGAATGGATATACCGTATGATGGTACGGCCTATCGGCACATATGCAGCCCTTGTGTGGTGGCCCAAGACGCAGCAAACTGTGGCCATCAATAAATGCAGCCAGCATCAAAGACTAGTATGCATATCTCTCTCGGGAGCGATGCGTACCTGTCCGGCAGCTGTCATGGAGTCCGTCCTTGGACTCACACCACTGCATATTTTCATCAAAAAGTCAGCCATGCAGAGTCTACGACGTATCCAGATGACATCTAGACTCTTAGCAAGTGACACTGGTTATGCCGTACTTCCCTGCCTGACGTATCGATCTGCTCTAGATGAAATCTTATGATCACAGAACTTTTCGACAACAGCAAATTTAGATCTCTTATCCCTAGTCGGGAGACTTGGCATGATGGCAGCCCCTGTGGAAACCCCCGATGGCAACAATGGTTCACGGATGGGTCCAAAACTGAGCAGGGTGTAGGTGTTGGAATCGTTGGCCCCAACACCAGAATATCTACCGCAATGGGCAACTGGCCCAGCTTCTTCAAGCGGAGATTCATGCCATAGAGATATGCGTCCTTAATATCCTTCTCAAGGGAACTAGGGGCGCAAACATATGCATTTTTTCAGATAGCCAAGCTGCCATTAGGGCATTGTCTTCCTGGAGCATCTCCTCCCGGATGGTTAAAGAATGCTATAACTACCTGCAAACCCTGTCCGCCCGGAACAAAGTCGTGCTATGTTGGGTGCCTGGACACTCAGGAGTGGATGGTAACGCGATCGCTGATGATCTAGCACGACAGGGTGCCACCACCACTGACTACATCTCCTGCGCCGTTTTGTAGTATTGGTTGGTCGACGATCAAAACCTTGATAAACAAATGGGCCGCAGTAGAACATAGGAGATACTGGTTCTCCCTTTCGGGGCTTCGTCAAGCAAAAGTGCTTGTCAAACCTCTGGATGCAATCAAGACAAAAGCTCTTGCAGAGCGGACCTAAAGCTCCTGGTAGCTTACCTATCTGGCCAGCATACTGTTAGATATCATCTACAGAAAATTGGCCTATCGGACTCTTCAGAGTGCAGGCTCTGTCTAGAAGACGATGAAACCACCAGGCATATTCTCTGTGACTGCCCAGCGCTGGTATGGGACAGAGCCTGTCACATGGGAAAGGAACGGATTAGTCACTTCCATCTCAGGTCAACACCAACAAAAGACCTACTGCTATTCATGAGGAAAGCGGAAAGTCTTTTGTTTTAACTTAAGGGTGTGGTACAAAAGACCTTTTGGTCGCAGTGCCCCACCGGTACCCTTATGAGGAAAAAAAACAAAATGTCTGTCTACAAGTTGCGCAAGTAAGCAAGCAGTGCTGCCAATTCGTTCCTTATTTCCTTCTTTGTTATCCACAAACATTTTTGCTACGAACTTCTAGAAAGAATGAAAGCGAGCACATATATATATGTTGCGTGTGTATTTGCAATGTTTATATAAGTCGGGTATTCACACTAAATAAGTTGCATATAAACTCAACTGGCCAAACTAGACGTCCTTGTAGCTTTTCAAGTTGCGGATTTTGTCTACATGTGAAAATTTGGAGCTATTCCCTTCACTTAAAAGCAAACAATGCGTAATTTTATAAATTTGATTTATATCACTTTGATTATTTTTATTTGATCACAATAAAACTTTTTGGTCTTTGGCATATATTTATTACTTTAATGAGGGAATACACAATTAATAATGCAGTACATATAAAGGTGATTCCGTGATAAAGGTGATAAAGCTCTTCTACAGAAGTTTTATGTGTGTTTCCATGTGAATCTTTGAATTATTTGGCGAGTTTGTCACTTTTTTGAAACTTTTGTTACAAGTCGTCACTTAAAATCTATTTAACATGTGAGTAGCTTAAATATTGTGATTTTTAGTTGAATTCGATGCCAAAGAAATCACGCAAGTCGGCTAAGGTGAAACAATTGGCATCACGGCATTTGATGAGATCTTTTATGAAACGTCGCACTATGCCCTTATAATTGTGTATGGTGTCTTCATTGAGATTTGCAAAATTGTTGTGCTCTGGATCTAAAAAAAATGACTGACGTCCACTCAATAAACTATACAACAGTTTAACAAGTATCTGCAAAAAAATATTTATATTAACTGAAGTTTAAGTTTACGTTGCGTTACTTACGTGTATGAGTATGCGTCCTGGCGATTGATTCCAGTTGATGGACTTTGCATTTAGCAAGATCTGATTGAGGTAGACAGTCTTGAGCATATAGCTGACCAAGCGTGGCATATTATTAGCATTGCGAAATGCTTTCAATAAACGCAGCGAATCTTTGAGGTTTTGTTTTTTTTCCAACACCAAACGTTCCCAGTGCGGAGCGCACAATATGAACGATCTGGTATCGTCGTTGTTAGTGCCCATGAATTTACGTGGCACAGCAAACCAAGTACGATCTGCAAAGGGACGTCCGGCGAAGTTTGGCCAGTCGTCTTCATCAAACTCGAATACGGGCACAAAATCAAATTTAATTTTTTGCCCACGATTTTTGCGATTGGTGGCTATAATGGAGTGAGCTACGCCATAGCCATGGCGTATATATTTCAAAAAATATGTATCGTTGCCGCAATTGATATGCTGCAAATCCTCCATAGCAGAGCTTATATTGGTGCGGAACCAATTCTGCATTCTCACACGATCTATAAAGCCATTAACGATGCAAGTATGCCTTATACGATTTTGCACCTGTAAAAATATAAATCCTGGATGTCCTGGTGCAGCAATAGGTTTCAAGGTGCAACCCAAATTTATTTTTATGTGCATATCAAATTCTTCTGGCAAATCAATTTTAATGCCGTCCAAATAGCTGCCGCCCAAGCACAAACCTTCAAAGGCCTGACGAAATAATGGATCACGACGTGACATGGCGCTTACAAATTCGTTTTGTATAATTTCAGCATTTTTGGTGTACAGCTGACGGTCCTTGTCGCTTAATGAAATTTTATCCAAGACAAATTCAATACCTTCACCAAATTTGCAAACAGCATCCATTTTTACTTGATGTCTACGACTTGCACGAACGAACAGTTGAATAAAAGTGAATTACGCAGGAAGCAATAGAACCAGGGTGGCCGTGCTAATGGACACTAAAAAAAAGTCAAAAACTAGAACGTTGTCGTGCGGTTCACTCACACACTTTAATTCATTTTTTGCATTATGAGAGTGTTGCCACTTCGTCATAAGTAGCAGCGCTTACAACACACTTGCAGGTATAAAGAAAACAAATATATGTTTGCATGTGTGTGCGCAATTTATAAATCGGGTATTCCCACTAGCTCTTGTATTGACGAGTTGAAAAGTTGTATAAAGGTTCAATTGGCCAATGCATGACGCCCAACCTTATACTCATGTGAAAATTTAAAATTTGCAGCTATGCTATTTATTCAGCCACTTAAAATCCAAGGGTTTAATTGTGATTAATCCATAAAAATTTAATTACATCACTTTGCATATTTATATTTGATCTCTTTTAATAAAAAATAAAACTTTTTGGTATTTAGTATATACTTTAATGCGGAAATACACAATTGATAATCCAGTACATAAAACTAAATTTTTGTAAATATTTTTCTTTTCATATTGATGGTTATATGATTAAAGTTCTTTTACAGAATATGAATCTTTAAATTAGTTTGCGACTTGCATTCCATGACGAGTAGCAATTGGATATAACTTTTGTTATACATTATTATTAGTTGAATTGAACGCCGAAGATATCGCGCAAGTCGGTTGGGGTCAAACAATTGGCATTACGGCAATGGGTGAGCTTTGTAAGAAAACCTGCAATTATTCCATTATAAACCTGAATAGTCCCTGCATCGATATTGGAAAAATTGTTATGCTCTGGATCTAAAAAAAACGACTGACATCCTTCACGTAAATTACCCAACAGGCTTCCAAGTATCTGCAAAAAATATTTGTATTAATTTATAGTAAGTTTAAATTTAAATTATGCAACTTACCTCTATAAGAATATATCCCGGCGATGCATTCCAGTTGATTAAATTTACGTTCTCCGACAGCTTATTGAGGTATACAGTCTTGAGCATATAGCTGACCAAGCGTGGCATATTATTAGCATTGCGAAATGCTTTCAATAAACGTAGCGAATCTTTGAGGTTTTGTTTTTGTGACAAGATTTGGTCTTCCCAGTGGGGAGCACATATAATGAACGATTTTTTGGTATCGTTGAAGTAAGTGCCCATAAATTTACGTGGCACAGCAAACCAAGTGCGATTTGCAGAGATGCGTCCCAAGCAGTTAGGGTAGTCGTCTGCTTTAAACTCGAATGCCGGCACAAAGTCAAATTTAATTGTTTGACCACGATTTCCGCGATTGGTGGCTATAATGGAATGGGCAACGCCAAAGCCATGACGGATGTATTCCAAAAAATATGTATCGTTGCCGCATTTGATGTGCTGTAAATCCTCCATAGCATAGGTTATGTTGGTGCGCAACCATTCCTGCACTTTCACACGATCTATGAAGCCATTAACGATGCAAGGATGGCTTATACGATCTTGCACCTGTAAGAATACAAATCCTGCGTGTCCTGGTGCAGCAATAGGTTTTAAAGTGCAACCTAAATTTATTTTTACGTGCATATCAAATTCTTCTGGCAAATCAATTTTAATGCCGTCCAAATAGCTGCCGCCCAAGCTTAAACCTTTAAAGGCCTGACGAAATAATGAATCACGACGCGACATGGCTTCTACAAGCTCGTTTTGTATAATTTCAGCATTTTTGGTGTACAGCTGACGGTCTTTGTCGCTTAATGAAATTTTATCCAAGACAATTTCAATGCCTTTACCAAAAGTATAAGCCATTTTCACTGGATGTCTACGAGTTGCGCGCACGAACAGTTGAATAAAAGTGAATTACGCAGGAAGCGGTTAAGCCAGGGTGCCCGTAGCTGTAAACGCTAAAAAATCCAGTGTTATCTGTCTTTTAACGTTGTGCAACACTATCGCTGAGGGCGTTGCCATGCTGCTGGCTTACTAGCCGAGTGGCAGCCTTATCAAATTGCATTTTGTTTGCGTTTGTGTTTTTATTTTTGCTTCGCTTTCTCCTATTTATTTATATACATAAATAATCTTATCTGTGTTGCGGCGGCGTTACATAGCATATGTTCCATATGATAAGTGGATGAAATTTCAAATGTGTCAGCGCATTTTTTTGGCTGCACAATGTTGCTGCTGGAGCTAAACATTTTAACATTGAATATTTGGTGCGTTACTAAACTTGGTTCGTCGCTGTAAATGGTTAACTTTTGTTTATGGTGTCATAACATTTCAGGGGCATTCCATATGTGTCAAGTGACCGTGCGCCTCGTGTTGAAGCCATATGCAAGGAGCTTAGCAGTGGGAAATACGACATAGTATCATTACAAGAAGTTTGGTCGCAGCAGGACAGTGAGAAACTGCAGGAATGCACTGCCAGCACTTTGCCGTATGCGCACTACTTTCATAGCGGCGTCATGGGCGCCGGACTGCTGGTGCTTTCCAAATATCCAATTTTGGGCACTCTGTTTCATGCCTGGTCGGTCAATGGCTACTTTCATCGCGTGCAACATGCCGACTGGTTTGGTGGCAAAGGTGTCGGACTGTGTCGCATTTTAGTGGGTGACCAGATTGTGCATCTATATAATGCACACTTGCATGCCGAATATGATAATGATAATGATGAGTACAAAACGCACCGTGTTATTCAAGCCTTCGATACGGCACAGTTTATTGAGGCAACGCGTGGCAATTCGGTGTTGCAGATACTTGCTGGTGATTTAAATACACAGCCGAAGGACATATCATACAAGGTGCTGCTATACACATCCAAAATGTTGGACAGCTGCGTCTCGGACACGTTTCGCACTAATGAATGCGAACGTAACTCGTATACATCAGCTCGTGCGTTGGCCAAAAATCCTTTAGGCATTCGTATTGATCATATTTTTGTGCGTGGTGCTGATCATATAAACGCTGAGATTGTGGATTATAAGTTACCCTTTCCAGATCGTGTGCCTGGACAAAAGTTTAGCTATTCGGATCATGAAGCGGTCGTGGCTAAGCTTAGAGTAACTCTGCGCTCTACCGATTCTGGCGCCGTTGGTGATGGCCCTATAAATACAAACGGAAATACTTATGCAGAGCCAGAACCGGAACAAGCTTGCGAGGTACCCGAAGAGGGCACAGGAGATGCTACTATGGTGGCAGCAGAAAAAAATTGTCCCTCCGCTGCAATATCTATGCCGGCTGCGCGTACAGCCGCCCTACACGAGGCTTTGACGCTTTGCGATGCTTCCCTACTGCAACTTAAAACCGATCGCATACTCTACTATAGCGCGGCCACATTTTTATTCGTGCTCCTTGTGTTGCTGGTAGAATTTTCCGCACCTATAGGATTGCGCACCATTTATTTGCTGCTAAAGTTCATCGTATTTGGCGTTATACTATTTTGTATATTTATGGCTTCCATATGGAATTATATGGAGCGCAATGGAGTGCTGCAGGGTAAAAAATCCATGGAGATAATGCTGCATCATGCACAGAAATATGAATATTTTTATTAATTGTGCGAACGTACTTAGCCGAGGGAGTACTTTATAGAAGCTCAATATGCATTTAAAATGTAGCCAAGTGCTTCATTTAAGTTTAAAGTGATTCTGCCTCATTGTAAATTTTCTTTTAACATTCAATGCAATTAATATAAGAACAATTGTCGGTACTGCTTAGTTTGTATTTTGTTGCCACAAGATGAAAATGGAATATAAATGTGCGCTATAAGTGCAATAATTGGTCACTGTGACTGCCAAATTACACGCAGTAGACCAAAATGTAAATACATATATATTATTTCCTTTAGCTCCAGTTGGAGCGTAGTGCCAAAGAAAAGTGTTGAAGTTCCGATTTTTTACGAGTTGTGATAAGCTATTCCAGTTAGTATGAGACTTTCAAGACGGCATACGTTGCCATGAGATTTTTGGACGACCGCAGTTTCTACACCCTTGTAAGTACCACCAAAGACCAGCTCTGCAAACCTTGTTCGTGTTTTTGCGTAATGTTTGTCCTAGCCAGCCAAACCGTCTTTGCTTGATCGTTAGCTCTATAGGTTGTTCGTTGGTCTTTTCCAGTAGATCTTGATTGGAAAATTTTTCCTAGGCACGAATTTACAAAAAATTTTAGTGTGCGCGTAAGCACTTTTGTCAAGGAGCATGATTCACAGCCATATAAGAGTTAAAAATACGAAGTTTGGTGCTGACTGAGATAGATTTAGACGCCTAAATTTTGCTTTGTTTATGCGTCTAATTATGTCTTCAGCAGTACTTTCTGTGGCGGTTATTTTGCTCCCAAGATGGAAAAATCTGATTTGTGAGATAACTCTCACCCGTATGCAGTAAATCGAATACATTCTGAGTTTTTGTTGCTGGAAACAAATTCGGGTTTGCCGCACACTCTCCAATCTTATTTAAATTCCTCTGCAAATCCGATTGCTTTAATGCTAGGAACGCAATATCAGCCGCATAAGTCAGCTCTTTGAGATGTTCATGGTTAAAAGAAGAAAGAAAGAGCATCGGAGACATGAGACATCCTTGCTTTACACCATTTCTTAGATGAATTACGTCCGATAGTTGTTTGTTGTGCAAGACTTTGCATTTGAAACCAGCGTAATGTGCTTTGATGATGTTTATGAGCTTTTCGAGAATATATCGAGCTCCATATATAGTTACGATCAATGCTACCGAAGGCGGTGCTAAAGCCTACAAAGAACTCCTTAATTTGCTCAAGTATGACGCGCAGTGTGACAATATGATCAAAGGATGATTTGTTTGTGCGAAAGCCAGCTTGTTGCTTCCGCAGTGTACCTCCAAGATGAGTCTGTAATCTATTTAGGAGAAGTTTGGTGAGGATTTTCGATGGGATGCTGATCAGAGGCATTTCCTGGCTTGAGTTGTTTAATTGCAGCCTCAATTTCTTCCACGTTGGGCAAAGAAGATAATATGGATGGTCAGCGACTGGCAGAAGTTATCGTAGCTGCTACCACAATTGCGGCGGAAGAATAAAAACTCCAGAAAAGTGTCTGAACCATATAGGCAATTGAACATGATCCCTTATAATTAAAACACCAACTACGTTCTTAATAGGGCGATTGGAGCAGCCACATTTTCCGATGAGCTCACAGCTCAAGTTGTTATATTCACGTTTCAGTTGTTTCTTCGAGATGCACTTTCTGCTTCGCAGGCCTCACTGTTGAAAATGTAAAAACAAATTTTATTCCAGTGAAACCTTTTTTCGGTGTTACCACAAATGCACATTATAGGCTAAGAAAAATATGGAATTCAAATTGCATTTTTTAAAACTGAATATAATGGGGTGCCACAGAAAACCAATTCGATTTCAATTCCAATTCTTGGTGCCACAGACATGGCTAACAAGGGTTTTAAAAACCAATTCTATTCAATTTCGATACAATTCCAATTCTTGGTGCCACATACATAACTATCAGCGGTTTTAAAACCGTTCTTAGCCATGTCTGTGGCACCAAGAATTGCCATTGTATCGAAATTGAATCGAATTGGTTTTCTGTGGCACCCCTGATAGAAGGTTATGTAAGCAACTTTATTAAGGTGCATTGAGTGGTGTATGTTAAATAACTCCGAACAAGTATGTATGTACTTACAACTAATGAATTCCTTATAGCTTGCAACAACAAAAAAACCCAGGGAAATCCGTAATTTTTTCAATCGGACCATCTAACCACTTGTGCACAAAGTGTCGGGACTAACCCCTCTCGAATAATTTGCTTATCTCTAAGATAATTTCACCAAACGATGTTCAAGCATTTGGAGCGGACTATCAAGTAGCTGATAAATGTATGCACGCAAGAAGTATAAAAGTCGTCAAAGGACACCATAGCGTATCACAAGTGTGTTTACCATGAAGGTGTTCATCGTATTGACTTTGGCGCTCGCTGCCGTCTCGGCTGAGTTTGTGGAAAAGGTCCGCCCTAAGGACATACCGCGTTCCGAGAAAATTGACGGACGTATTGTTAACGGCTATGATGCTTACGAAGGCAAAGCCCCTTACGCTGTCGGCTTGGGTTTCAGCAGCAGCGGTGGCGGTTGGTGGTGCGGTGGTTCCATCATTTCCAACACTTGGGTAGTAACAGCAGCTCACTGCACCAACGGTGGCGACTCTGTAACTGTTCACTTCGGTGGTACCTCCCGCACTCAAGCTGTGTACACCCACACTGTGGGCCGTGGTGATTGGGTCCAATGTCAATACTGGCCTGATATTAACGGCAACGATATTTCCTTGATTCGCATACCCCATGTTGATTTCTGGGATCGCGTAAACAAGGTTGAACTGCCCAGCTTCAACGATCGTGGCAACTCTTATGATGGCTGGTGGGCAGTTGCTTGCGGCTGGGGCGGTACTTACAATGGCAGTCCTTTGCCCGAATGGCTCCGATGCGCTGATATGCAGGTCATTAGCAACTCTCAGTGCTCTCAGACATATGGATCCCTTCCTGGAAATATTATTTGCGTAAGCACATCTGATGGTCGTTCCACCTGCCAAGGAGACTCTGGTGGCCCATTGGTTACACATGACGGCAACAAGTTGATTGGTGTGACTTCCTTTGTCTCAGGAGCTGGTTGCGAATCCGGTCATCCTGCTGGTTTTACTCGTGTCACCGGCCATTTGGAATGGATTCGCGACGTAACTGGAGTTTCTTACTAAAAAATATATCGTCGTAGTAGAATTGAAATAAATATTTGAATGCAACTACTCAAAGCATAAAACAAAAATCTTTTAATCACATATGTTCGAGGTGGGTTCAAAAAGTATCGCGAATTTTGAATTTTCGTGGGTTACGTTTATTCGAATTTCAATTTATTTGTGGCGTTATGTTGGTACTCATGTCTCCAACTTATGCCGACAAGCTCGGCCATTTTGAATGTTCACTTTATTGTTGGCAGCTGCTTTAGTTGCACGTGTTTTGGCTCGTCTTCGATTTTTACCTATTCAAAAAATGGATCAAAGAACCTGTATCAAATTTTGTGTGAAAAACGAAATTAAGTGCGCGGATGCATTCCGAGCTACCTTGGACCGAAGCAACGTTTATTGGTGGTACAAAATGTTCTCAGAAGGTCAAGAAGATATGAACGACGAAGAGCGTGCCGGACGCCCGAGCACTTCAACAACAGACGAAAAATTGATGAAGTGAAGAAAATGGTATTGGTCGAATCACCGTTAGAGAAGTTGCTGAGGACCCAGACATATCGATTGGCTCGAGCCATTCGATTTTTTATAATGGTTTGGTCATAAGACGGGTCGCCGTGAAATTCGTACCAAAATTGCTCAATTTCGACCAAAAACAGCATCGCATGAACATTGCTAATGAGATGTTGGACTCTGTCCACGACGACCCAAATTTGCTGCAGAGGGTCATAACTGGTGACGAATCCTGGGTTTATGGTTATGACGTGGAAACCAAAGCTCAATCATTTCAATGGAAGCTGCCGCACGAACCAAGACCAAAAAAGCGCGCCAAGTTCGGTCGAATGTGAAAGTTTTGCTCACAGTTTTCTTTGATTGCAGGGGCGTGGTGCATCATGAGTTCTTGCCACAGGGTAGAACAGTCAATAAGGAATATTACCTGCAAGTTATGCGCAATTTGCGCGAAGCATTCCGCCAGAAACGCCCGGAAGAACAAAAGTTGGCTTTTGTACCACGATAACGCCCCTGCTCACACATAAGTCTTATTTCTTGGGTATATTCGCAGTATGCCCGTTAGCCATAATTGCTTCAAAAAGAAAAGCAAAATATCGCGGGGAGTTGTTTAATTGCAGCCTTGATTTCTTCCACGTTGGCAAAGAAGATAATATGGATGGATAGCGACTGGCAGAAGTTATCGTAGCTGCTACCACAATTGCAGCGGAAGAATAAAAACTCCAGGAAAGTGTCTGAACCATCTAGACAATTGAACATGATCCGTTATAATTAAAACTATCTACGTCCTTAATAGGGCGATTGGAGCAGCCACATTTTCCGATGAGCTCACAGCTCAGTTTGTATTATTCACGTTTCAGTTGTTTCTTCGAGCTGCATTTTCTGCTTCGCAGGCCTCACTGTTGAAAATGTAAAAAACAAATTTTATTCCAGTGAAACCGTTTTTTCGGTGTTACCACAAATGGAATTCAATTCGTAAATTATGCTTGTGAGAGTATCAGCCTTTAACCACCGATCGATTACAAATTGCATTTCTTAAAACTGAATATAAAAGGTTATGTAGACAACTTTGTTAAAGTCCATTGAGTGGTGTATTTTAAATAACTCCGAACAAGTATGTTTGTATGTACTTACAATTAATGAATTGCTTATAACTAGCAACAACAAAAAAAACCCAGGGAAATCCGTAATTTTTTCAATCAGACCATCTAACCACTTGTGCACAAAGTGTCGGGACTAACCCCTCTCGAATAATTTGCTTATCTATAAGATAATTTCACCAAACGATGGTCAAGCATTTGGAGCGGACTATCAAGTAGCTGATAAATGTATGCACGTAAGAAGTATAAAAGCCGTCAAAGAACACCATAGCGTATCACAAGTGTGTTTACCATGAAGGTGTTCATCGTATTGACTTTGGCGCTCGCTGCCGTCTCGGCTGAGTTTGTGGAAAAGGTCCGCCCTAAGGACGTACCGCGTTCCGATAAAATAGACGGACGTATTGTTAACGGCTATGATGCTTACGAAGGCAAAGCTCCTTACGCTGTCGGCTTGGGTTTCAGCAGCAGCGGTGGCGGTTGGTGGTGCGGTGGTTCCATCATTTCCAACACTTGGGTAGTAACAGCAGCTCACTGCACCAACGGTGGCGACTCTGTAGTTGTTCACTTTGGTGGTACCTCCCGCACTCAAGCTGTGTACACCCACACTGTGGGCCGTGGTGATTGGGTCCAATGTCAATACTGGCCTGATATTAACGGTAACGATATTTCCTTGATTCGTATTCCCCATGTTGATTTCTGGGATCGCGTGAACAAGGTTGAACTGCCCAGCTTTAACGATCGTGGCAACTCTTATGATGGCTGGTGGGCAGTTGCTTGCGGCTGGGGCCTTACTTACAATGGCAGTCCTTTACCCGAATGGCTCCGATGCGCTGATATGCAGGTCATTAGTAACTCTCAGTGCTCTCAAACATATGGATCCCTTCCTGGAAATATTATTTGCGTAAGCACATCTGATGGTCGTTCTACCTGCTCAGGAGACTCTGGTGGCCCATTGGTTACACATGACGGCAACAAGTTGATTGGTGTTACTTCCTTTGTCTCAGGAGCTGGTTGCCAATCCGGTCATCCTGCTGGTTTTACTCGTGTCACCGGCCATTTGGATTGGATTCGCGACGTAACTGGAGTTTCTTACTAAAAAATGTATCGTCGTAGTAGAATTTAAATAAATATTTGAATGCAACTACTCAATGCATAAAACAAACCTTTTAATCACATATGTATGTATGTGTACAGGTAGTTTGTCATTTACTATAGTATGGTAAAAAAAAACACCCATCCAAGTTCCTTGATGTAAAAATTGCTAATTTGCCATACTGATGGTTAACCATATTTTTGTTTAATTGATTATAATCAAACTTTATGATGATGCTTTATAAGTATTAAGTAGTTGACGTGTTTTTGAGCTTTGAAATTTGTATAACGTTTTATATCGAAAAGACTTTTTGTTGGAATGGAATACTTTTGCCATTCGCTATGATTAGCGAATACTTTTTGTGAATGCCACAATTCCCTTTGTGTGTGGCGCTTTGCATAAATTTAGTTTTTGCTGTTATTGAATAAAAAGTTATTCAATTTCATTTGTGCTTACCATAAAGTGAAAAACTATTCTACAAATTTTAGCCAGCCTTGAAGTTGGCACGCATCAGTCACTTGCTTTGTTTATAAAGCCTCACCCACTCCAAAGGATACACACACGATCTGAGTCACGACTGTCACTAAACAAAGAAACGCTAAAACAAATAAAAGAAAATGAATAAACTACCCAGCGCAAATCTGGAGTTTGTACGGGAGGATGACTTTGTGGAATACTATATATTTCCCAAGCTGGATGTAGCCGACAAAGACGAGCAACAAGTACGGGAAGCGCTTGAACAGCTGCAAGCACATTGTATGAGCCTTGTGCAACAAAAAGTTGCAGAACGCAGCTATATTTGGCACAAGGACGAATTTCTGCTGCAACCGCGAACGGGAAGTGCACAGGAACGCATGCTAAATGATGAAAGTGCTGAAGATGATGACAATGATGGTGAGAGTACTTTTTTCTGAGTGCTAAAAATATAACATATATATATATACATATATACATTTGTAGGCGAGAACCCACCCCTACCGCCCCATCTGCACGGTGTGACCCATTATGGTGATAATATAGGCGATGAATGGTTTATTGTTTACATCTTGGGCGAGCTGACACGCGCCCAACCCGAAAGCATTGCGCGAGTATGCGATGCCGATGGGGAATTCTTGTTAATCGAAGCCGCGGACGCACTGCCCGACTGGGCTAGCCCAGATACATGCGAGCAACGCGTTTACTTGGTAAATGGCAATCTACAACTTGTACAAAACTCTCCCTCCAATACAAAGGGCAAGCGAATGTCCATGTCCAGTGCTGTACATCGCATACGTATGAATCCTACGCTATATCGCTGCTCAAAAGAAATACAGAGCTGTATCAATGCCAGACTTCACGAATTTCAGCCTGCCAAGACACACATATCAGTCCATCGTCAAATAGTGCAACTACCACAAGCTGCTGCAATGCTCTTGAAACAGCGTCCAGCTCTTATCGCCTCAGCAGTGCGCGCCTTTTGCGAACGTGATACACTGGACTCCAAAGCCTTGCGCACTATGCGTTACTTTCCGCCTGAATCACTGCGTGTACGCACTAATGTACCCTTTACACGATGTCTTTATGCCATGCTTATGCACAATCAATATACGCCAGACCGTAAAGTTGGTTGGCAACTGACCACTCCATCCAATACTGAAAGCTATAAAGAGCAGCTGTTGGGTGTAAAGGTAGCCAGCGGTCTGGAGATACTCGCCAGCCAGGCCAAGCGTGTAGGAGAGGATTTGCAGCAATTACCAGCTTGGCGAGCATATTTGCGTAGTTTGCAGGCAAAGGGCTACTTTAGGGATAACATAGAAGGCAGTGCAGAGTATGAGCGTTTGTCGGCAGCAGCTCAGCAGTATTTTAAGAATAACCAAGCACGTTTTCGCACAGCTCCTTTGGTTGGTGCTGAGATACTCGACCTACTGATGCAAGCAAACGACAGTAGTTCAGACCAACAACGAGATGAAGAAAACAATGTACAGCCTAGCGATTCAGATGACTGGTTAAACATTAGCGCCGAAGAGCTGGACACTATGTTACAGGAACGTTATGGGTCCAAAAAACTTTACAAGCCGAATGGAGATATGAATGCTGCAGAGTTTACAAAGCAGCTGTCCGATTTCTTAGAACAGCAATCGAATTTTGAAGGCATTGAGCCACAAGGACAAGCGGCTGATGAACTAGATTCGGATGACGACGAACCACCAACACGTAGCAACAACGACAAACCACATTCGGCCGCTAAGGTCAAGAAAAATGCTTCTATGCGAAAGGCTTGCCAACGCAATTCGCTGATAGGTTCGGAAGAGCAAGACAGCACTCATGTGCGCAACTTTTTGGACTTTGTTATACCGGAAGACAATTGGGATTCCAACTCTGAAATGAGCGATTATGCGGACGAGGAAGACTTGGAACGTAACTTTGATGCATTGTCGGCGAGTGGTGAATTCGGCTTGGATCGTAGTATCAAAGCATATATGGAGCAAATGGATCGTGAACTGGCACAAACGACAGTCGGTAAATCTTTTCGCGGAAAAACACAAACTGAAAAAAAGCGCGGCGCGGATGAAGATGATTTTGACGATATAGAAGATTTCGAGCCTATCAACATAAATGTGAATACGTTAAAGAATATGATGGACAGTTATAAGTCACAAGTAGGCGGCGCTGGTCCAGTAACGAATTTATTTAATGCCATGGGTGTGGGCATGTCTGCAGCGACTGCGAAGAATGAAGAATCAAAAGATATATCTGAGTCCGCTGTTTAATTTACTAATGTAATTAAGAGTAATTAATGACAGCCCCAATGTCGAATAAATTTAATTAAAAATATTGATTATATAGTTTGCTAATCCTTAGTGGCAGGCACAAAGTTTCCATAGTCTCGTCGCACTTGCATAGGTGGCCCAGAACGTGCCTCATTTTGACGATCATTGTGGCGTTCATACTGTCGCTCATTATGTCCCTCATTGTGTCGCTCATTGTGTCGGTCATTGTGACGATCGTTGTAACGTGGGTATGGTTCATGCCTTTGGCGTCGGTTGTCTAACAAAAATATCCAATTAAAAGCTTAAGTCATTTAATTCTACTTACGGCTTACCTCTGTAGCCACGATCATTATAATTATTATAGCCGCTGCCTCTTCTTTGCCAACCGCGTTCACCGCTTCTACGCTGGCCGCCGCCGTTGTAACGATTATTATAGGGACTTCCCCGTCCACCTCCACTGCCACCAGCTCCCCCGCCACCATTTCCCGAATTCCCGTTTCCCCAATTGTCAATCATTGGTGGCTCTGGCAGCGGTTTGTTGCAATGTGCCACAAAATCGACATCTTCTTTTGTAAAGCGCAGTGCAAACTCTGCCTCGCATTCATCCAAGAAATCAGCATCACCTTCAGTTAAGCGGTTTATTTTACGATTGGGATCAACCATGCTATTTAAATTGTAAAATACAAATATCAACAATGCAAATAAATGTTTTTTTTATTATATGTTAATTTGAAGAACTATCGCGAGTTTTTCGATAGCTTGTATTTTATTTTAAACTATCAATTTTCGCGGCACAGCTGTTTGTATGCGTCTGCGTTTGCTGTGATTGACAATTTAGTGTTGCAGTAGAAGAAGCAGCACAAACGCATAGAAAAAGGTTTATCTTTTTCTTTTAAGTGCATCTACAAGAATGTAAACGCTTAAACTGAATCTGTATTAATAAGTCTAATGTAGTTAGTTAAATTCCTATATCGGAGTCATTATATAAAACCAAAAAGTGCACCAAATTAAGTCAGAGGCCATGCCATACCCTCGGTGCAATAGTCAAATCAAAACGAAAACAATAGCAAATGCCACGCGGATTAGTGGCAAACGGCGCACAGATAACTAGCACTGGCTTTAGTCGATAAATAGCTGGAATCATGGTATATCAGTCAATGCGCTGGCTGCGGCGTTACCGGCCATTTTTTGTAATAATTCTGCTGATAGTTGGCATACAAGTATTTCTTGCCTATAAATCGTTGGATATTGGTAGATTGGATATCAAGTCAACAGTGCAAAATCCCGATCTAGCTACTGAGCTTTCTATTGAAACAGTAACAACATCTGTACACCTGCCGCTCGAAACTGTGTCAGCGGTCAGTAAGCAGCAGCTTACTGCATCCGAGCTGGGCTTTGTGCCTGAATGTGATATAACCGCCAAGGAAGCAATATCGGCATTGCAGCGTGCCAAAACGAAAAATTGCCGTCAACATATCGTACACATAGCTTGTTCCATACAGGCAGGACGCTTCTATGCTACTAAGCTGCAGAGCACATGCCCAGCAGGTAATTATACGGCGAATACCGCCCTTGGCTGCTATCGTGATAAAAAGGATGCTCGTCTTCTAAGTGGCTACTTTACTACATTTAAAACGTCCAATTCGCCCAAACATTGCATCGAGCTGTGCCTACAATCGGGATATCCTTTAGCAGGCGTGCAATATGGACGAGAATGCTTCTGCGGCATTGATGCGCCACCAAGCGAAGCCAAATTGCCCGACTCCAGCTGTAATATCAAATGCCAGGGCAACACTAAGGAAATTTGTGGTGGCTACTTTGCTATGAATGTATATGAGACGGGTATAGCCAGTAAGTCAACGACTACACTGTGTCAGTAATGCATACAAGCTCATCTCTCATGTACTTTCAGAGTTTACTGCCCAAGTGGCAGCCAGCACTCCAGCTTCAAACGCCGAAAGCGTTCGCATTGTGTTTCTACTAACGCTCAATGGAAGAGCATTGCGTCAAGTTCATCGACTGATTAAAGCGCTCTATGCGCCAAATCACTTCTACTACATACACGTCGATGCGGTAAGTGTGGGGCAAGAAGGGTATTAATATACGACCGGATTTGATAATTAAAACATGTGCTCCAACAAGTTTTGACATCGTCCATTTGCCGCTTTGTGCTAATTGCGCAATTTAACACCAACGGCCGCCAATCATTCTACACTGTTGTTGCACAGTTCAACACAGTGCAGGCCTAAAATATGTGAACGTTAAAAATATGCACGGGAATATAATTCCTACAAAGAGTTTTTCTTTCGAAAATGTCAAAATGCAAAGAATCGCTGGTTGGATTGATACTGAAAACCTGTATTGGCCATTAGCTAAAAATTGTATCTATTGCCAGAAAATGGAGAGATATATATAGTCTTATAAAAACCTTATGTTTCACATCGAGAAAGCTAAAACTCTTAAATTATATTGTAGTATTTTTTTAATGAGTATTTATGTTTCTGCAGCGCCAGGACTATCTATATCGTAAATTACTGGAACTGGAGCCAAAATTTCCCAACATACGTCTGGCACGCACACGCTTCTCAACCATCTGGGGTGGAGCGTCTTTGCTGACCATGCTGTTGCAATCCATGCATGATCTACTAAAGTCATCGTGGCAGTGGGACTTTGTTATCAACTTAAGTGAAAGCGACTTTCCCGTCAAAACTTTGGAGAAACTGGTTGAATTTCTTACAGCCAATCGTGGACGAAATTTTGTAAAAAGCCATGGCAGAGAAACTCAACGGTTTATACAGAAGCAGGGACTAGACAAAACCTTCGTTGAGTGCGACACACATATGTGGCGCATCGGAGATCGCAAGTTACCCGCAGGCATACAGATGGATGGAGGTAGCGATTGGGTGGCGCTGTCACGCCGTTTCGTTTCATTTGTCACGGAGACTGGTAACGATGCAGAACATCAGCTTCTGCAGTCACTGATGCTTATCTTTCGGCACACGCTCTTGCCTGCGGAATCGTTTTTCCATACCGTGCTGCGCAATACGCAATTTTGCAATACCTATGTGGACAATAACCTACATGTGACAAACTGGAAGCGTAAACAAGGCTGCAAGTGTCAATACAAGCATGTTGTAGACTGGTGTGGCTGCAGTCCCAATGATTTTAAACCCGAGGACTGGCCGCGCTTGTTAAACACAGAACAAAAGTCCTTATATTTTGCACGAAAATTCGAACCAATTATTAACCAGGCTGTACTCCTGCAACTGGAGGAATGGCTGTTCGGGCCTTATACAAGCGAGTATGCTAACCTTCATAGTTATTGGCAATCACTTTATCACATGGACGATATACACGGCACTGGCGATGATTTAACTCGCACTGTTGGCGAAAGTCTGGTGCGTCTGGCTGCCAGAGAATTTAAGCTTTCAGCGTTACAACTACACGAGATAACCCATTATTTGCACAAGGATCAGTACAAGGGCTTTCTGGTGCGCTACAGTTTACAGCAAGATAATCAAACAGAGCTGCTGCAGCTGGAAACACGTGTGCGTCCGGTACAATTTGGCAAGGTAGCGAAGAACTCGCGTTTTGCAAAGCGACTACGCAACTTCGAGGTGTCCACTGATTTTGATCAAAAGGAGCAAATAGCCCGCAACTTTGCTAAGCTATTGGGATCGCATAGCGAACTGGTTTTGAGCTATACATATCAAGGTGCTCCTACACAAGATACGTCTCACTCGTACAATTTGACATTACTTTGGTTGGATCCACTAGGCAGGCTACAAGACTTTAATGAACTTCACGTAGAGGAAGCACAAGGCGATATCATTAATCATTCTAAGACGCTTTTAAAGCAGCCACTAACACCAGGCATTTGGACAGCAAAGCTAATAGGAAGAAATTCCATTTATGCACAGGTTAAATTTCTAGTAGCTCCATTGGCTTTTTATAAATCTGTGCCTATAGACAGCAGCGATCAGGCAGCGCATGTAAATGGCGGGCTTGAAATAGCGCTGCCAAATGACTTTGAGGTACCCGTTGAATGGCTACAGCATTTGTACAACGAGGCGGATAGCCATGCACTGCATCAGCAGGCATTGGCTAATGCTCGCTTAACCGGCTCAAGCTTACACAACTGGATTGATGAGCTGGTGGCCAAGTTCTTTCATCTGCGGGAAACCTGTGCTGTTAATCAAGCTTCCACACAGCTATCCACAGCAGCGGTAAAGTCGTTACCCCTTTGCAGTGATGCTACATGGAGTTCTATGGCGCCCGATCCAAAAAGCAATGTCGATGCGCTTCTGAAGCGTAGATGAAAATTGTTAAAGTTAAGCTGGTTAAATCAATTATTGTTGTGTATGCTCTTTTGTTGTTTAACATTATGTGCAGCCATTTTGTAAACGGAACCATTGATCAATTTGTTATTAACTAAGTGTAGTGTGTAAATAGTAGACCATTGCCTGTACAGAGCGTAGTTGAAGAGTCCAAATTGCTAAATTGGTATTTGTTGCTCAGATTTGAAAACAATTACAATGGATCTACTTTCTTAGGAGGCTAATACTGAACATTTCTGAATTTTATTAAACTAATGTGGATGTAAAATGATATAATTTATTCAAAGTCCGAGCCATTTAATGTACTCCCAACAGGATTCTACTATTTCTGTAAATTGTACATATATATATATATATCTCATACAAAATTTAGGCTCAGCAATTTAATATACTAAAGGCACTAGTTTATCTTCCACTGCATTTTTTACTTATTTGCACTTTTTGAACTAATATTCAGCAATCAGTAATAATTTTTTTTCTTATAGAATGTGATATATTTGTAATCCTAAGCGCCATTGGACAAGTGTTTAATGAATTAAAAAATAAGAGTATTTACTAACACGTTTTTATATAGTATTAAGTTGCACTAACATCTATTTCTTGTAAATAAGCAAAAATGCCATTTTTTTAGTATGCAATAAATTTGAAATTATGCAATTTTAATGTTTTTGTATAGGCGGAATAGTATGAGCTTGCTCTTTGTAGGTATTTGTGTTTTTTTAAGTAGATAATTGGAAATATATAAAGCCAACGATATTTGTACTGCCGTTTGCAACTTAAGGGTTTTAGATGCACAGATCCTCGTCGGGATCCTCTTCGTCGAAGTCGTCGTCGGCGTCGGGCATATATATAATGTTGCCTTCGGCTGCTTCGCTAGTGCTACAGGACCATGGGTTGAATTATAAAAACTGTATAAAAGGTAGTAATATAACTATAAGTACGCACCGTTCGTAAGGCAATGTAAGCGCATTGCGCGCCACAACTTCATCCTCGTCCAATTCAATTTTGAATGTGCTGACTGGTTCAGCTGTTTTAGTATCCTCATGGTTTGCGGTAGCTGCAGCATTAGCCTCTGTTAGACCCGAGATCGGCGTTACTAAAAATTGTGTTTTATTTACATTACAATTATAGCGACTATAGTTAACGCCACCGCCGGGCTTGCGTGTTAACAGCGATAGCGTAGTATCTGTCTCCAGACGTAGCACCAATTCAGCTAAATGCTCACATGCGGCTAATATATAAGGAGCACGCTCATGCTGTAGATGCTGAGGTGAAGCCCATAGGAACACGCGACGCACTTGCTCTGTGCGGCGTAGCTTATGTATAAACTCAAAGACATAGGCGGGGGTTTGATAGCTTAGCAAATCGGCCAACGTAGGCAATATGACATTATAGCCGGTTTTGTTGGCAGGCTCCTCGATGTTGGCAGCATTGTTGTTACCGTTGTTATTGTTGTTTGTGCATTCATTGAGCAGTGTTTCGTAGCTGGCCATGTGCTTCAGCTGCATGCCAATTGGCAGCGATTTTATGCTATCCACCTGCTGACCCTGTTCGTGCAGCAGCTGCCTCATGAACTTTTGTGCAATGCGTTCGCGGTTTAGTTCATCTGCATAAGAAAGCAAATATAGTATCAATTTAAAGTATATATTTATTTTTTTTGTTTATTTTAGTTACCTATAATGAGCACAATTTTTTGATTGGTAACAATCAAATTGGATAGCATTTTGTTTCAGAAATTTGCATTTATTTATGCCTACAAATGAAATTCAACTTGTTTTTGTTTGTGGTTATGATTTCAGTGTTGCCAGAGTGTACAAATTTGTAGCCACGATAGATTGCAGCTGTTGTTATGCCTTGTTTACACCAACTTTCGTTGATTTGCGTTCGTTGTTATGACTTGTTTACACTAACTTTCGTTGATTTGCGTTCCGTTCGCTCAAATTTATTACGGCTGTTTGTTTATTTGCTAGAAATTCATATTTAATTTATTTATTTATTACCAATGTTTGTTTGTATTAACTTTTAAATTTCTGTATATGAATGTATTTTTGACAGACTGAAGCTCTGTGCCTTCTTATACAAAATAAACAACGCTATATGGATAGTCCAACAGCTGTATGTAGCCGGAGTACATTCAGCAAGTGCACACAAAATTTTGTCGAAATCCAATAAAATCTTTAAAAACAATTATACAAAATATTGCTTTGTGAAATAGATATCAGTAACTTGTTTATAAAATGCACCATGAGTGTGTACAAAGTTGGGCTTAAAAAAGTTGTAGACTGGCAACGCTGACGCGATCTGCACCAGCAGCCGCCAAAAGTGTTTACTTGGTTGATATATGATACGGCTGCTACTTTTCCAGACAATTTAACTGCAAGTACTAAGTAAAAATGTGACGCGTGCTTCGATTTGTAACCTGAGCTTATAATGAGTTTGAAAATTCAGTGAAAGTACAGCCTTGAACTTGCCTTCAGCAGCCGTTGTTTGTTGTTTTTGTAGCAGCTGATAGCAAAATACTCATTATTTGTTTACTACTATAATGATAATGATGATGATGATGATCAAGCGGCATGATCTCGTTCTTGTTGTCGACGTCGACGAACGTTGCTTTTGTGGATTGTTTCAATCGCCGCCAGTCTCTTGACTCATTTGTGCTAAAATTTTGCTTTGTGTGTTGCAGTTGCTTAAAAACTAATATCAAATTATTTTGTGTGATATTTTAAAAGTCTGCTTTATAGCCAACAAAGTATAGATTGGCTTAAAGTTATCATTTACAAAAATACAGCGATTAGATTTTAAATAATATTGACCACAGGAAAATAATAGATAAAAATTTGTTTGTGTGATATTAAACTTTAATTATTAACACTAAGGTAAGTACTTAATGAAATTTATAATAGTTACGCCAGAATGGACTAGAATTGTTTTCGCTGCATTTAATGGCCAACAAGTGGCATATATAAATGTGTTTAAGTGTGTATGTGTGTATGAATGAGCGTATGTATTTTGTTTTTGTACCAAACAATGCAAAGCTTTGCTATAAAAGCTTACCATAATGGTATGATTCTTACAAGGTAACGCAAAAGAAGTGCGCGAATTCTGCTGCGCAAAAAATTATTAAAAAGAAATCGTCACTAGTTTAATTTTACTTAAACTATACTCCCAGAAAAAAGTTTCACCATATAGCCACAATAGGCTTTGTTGTTGAAATTAAAAAAACTAGAGCAACCGAGTTTTTTTGTAACAGCTCATGAATTTGAGTTGATCTTAGGATAGTTGAATTAGAATTAATAAATAAGTTTCTAAAATTATGTCACAACATACAAGGATGTTTTATGAAATAAATGAATTTGAATTTCGTATGCGGGGATTTGCCACATAAGCTCTATTGGAGTATTAAAAACTTCACAGTTTTGTACTCTCGCCAAACTCTTAAGTGGATAAATGGCGTGAATATTTTATATAGAAATTTTTATACCCTATCCCGTATGGTAGAAAGGCTATATTAAGCTTGTGCAAGCCGAAAATGTGTGTAACTTATAGAAGGAATCGTCGGAGACATCCCAAAGTTACCTAAAATATGATCAGGTTGAATAGAGAAGTCGATATACCAATGTCCGTCTGTCCGTCCGTCCGTGTGAACGCCTAGATCTCAGAGATGGTAAGAGTTAGAGTTACCAAACTTTCACATTAGATCCCATATTAATCCATAGGAGACAAGTTTATTTTATTTTTTTGATATCGGGGTTAAATTATATAGCTCCCATATGGGTGTTTGGGACGACCTCGACAAAAAAAAAGTTTTAGATGAATAATTCGTTTGTTTATGAAGATATCGTAACCAAATTTGGTATTCGAAAGTTTTTTATAGTTTCCAATCACTGTGCCAAATTTCATCAAAATCGGTTGACTATATCATATAGCTCCCATAGGACCGATCGCCCAAAATAACTTTTTTATACAAAATTCGCTATATTTCGTTTTTTAATAAAGATATCGTAACTAGATTTGGCGTTTGAAAATTTTTTACAGCACTTAAGCAATGTGAAAAAGTTGAACAAAATCGGTTGACTATATCATAAAGCTCCCATAGGGCCGATCTTCCAAAAAATCGATTTTTAAACAAAATTTGTTGTTTCGTTTGTTTGTTAAGATATTGAGACCAAATTTGGCGTTCGTAAGTATTTTATAGTTCCTTAGCACTGTACTAAATTTGATTAAAATTGTTTGACTATATCATATAGCTCCCATAGGACCAATTAGTCCAAAAAAAGTTATACAAAATTCGTTGTGTTTCGTCTGTTTGTAAAGATATTTGAACTAAATTCGGCATTCAGATCTTTTTTAAGCTATTTAAGCACTGTGTCAAATTTGAAATCGGTTGACTATATCATATAGCTCCCATAGGAACGATCGGTCAAAAAAATGTTTGCTTAAAAATTCTTCTGTTTTTGGTTTTTTTGTGAAGGAACCGGATTTTATTTCAAAATAGTGGTACAGGGTATCGAGGGGTGTAGCGAGGTGGGGGTGTGGGGGTGTGACACCCCCCAAACATCCATCAGTTGGCAAATCTCGGATATTTCACGCAATATTCGAGAAACAAAAATTCAGAATCGGTTATTTGTCGGTAATTTGTTTAATCAAGTCGGCATTTTGAGGCTCATCACCCCCCACATTCAACGGTCTCGCTTCGCCACTGAGGGTATCCCAACATTACGTACGCCATTTTTTATCAAAACGAGCTAAAACTAGTCACATATGCTCTTTTTGGGGGTTGATGAAAAAGGGAAGAGATATCCACATATGAGGATAGTCTTAACTAACATTTATAAAGTATTTTATGATGCCAACAGCATAGCTGACAGTTAATTCAGCTTTGTATTATCGAAACATTTGTGCAGGGTTTTATAAAACTCCGGTCTTGTATAAAATGTTGTATATATATACATGAAAGTATATCGCATATTGAATCAGTGACGTCACAATCACTCATTTTAATACCGCTCAGAGACCCGCAAATAAAGGAACTGCGCATCACATAATCTTCTTCTTGTCGCATCATGATAAGCGCACAAACAAAAGCTCTCTTTGCTGGCGCTTTTGGCCACTCACTGTTACATTTATGTACTACCATATGGATGAAATTCTTTATACATATATATATGTTGACGTCCTATTTGACGACAGCCGCCAACGCAGTTGCCACATCCTTCACTGAGGTCCTGCTAAGCGTTCATATTATTTATTTCAACAAGTGAAAAAATTCGTTGTGTTTGTTTTCTTTAAATCTAACAAATTTGCTGCACACCGAAATCAGTTTTATCTTGCATAGCAGCTGCATTTAAATAAAATTAATCATACGCCATGTTGTTCTCGCTGTGTAAGTTAAATAATAAGCGCTTCTTAGTGTATTTGTACATAATGATGTGAGTGTGTTTGTGCATTTAGCTATGTTATTGTGTATACTACATGCGAATTGAGCAACAATGTGAGAAATATCTTATTTTAAAATGCATATGGACAATTATTATTCATAGACAATATTATTAACACTTGAATTGAAATGCAGCTCAGCTACATCAAAGTCAACCACAAGCTAGCCCAACAGCAACAATAAGAACGAGCACCAATTAAGTCGAAAGGAATGCGAAACAATACGAAGCCTTCAACCCGAGTTGTGGCAATATGCAATCCGGTCCCCTTTATAAAGAGGGTGCGGTTGTGTGGGCGTAAAACGCAACAGCTGCCCCATAATACATTCCATTCACGCGTAATAACAAAAAAAAAAGTATAAAATGTCTATTGACATTTTTTGTTTGCCAAATTCTGATTAATATGCAAAAATATGTTTAAAAGGGGTTCTAAATATATATTTCTTGTTAGCGTAGCTTATAGATTCCCAAATTGTATTTTGAGACCTTAAAGTCATCCCTGGAGCAGCTGGTTATAAACTTGAACAGAAACTCAAAACAGCTGTAAGTTTGGTGAAAAAATTCGAGCTGTTGGGACAAGTTAGTGATGTGAAGAACTGAGAATATTACTGCTGTAGCCCAAAGTATTGAAGAAAACCAAGGTTTGTTCATTCCTCGTCGTTCTTTGGAATTGGGCATTCCACAAACGTCATTACACCATATTTTGCATAATGACTTGCGTCTCAAGCCGGCCGATCATCAACAACGTCGTATCTTTGCTGATTGGGTCCTTGAAATGCATGAAAAAACGATGCGGAATTCCATCGAAAAATCATCTTGACACAAGAACTCAAGCCGGCCGATCATCAACAACGTTGTGCCTTTGCTTATTAGTTTCTTGAAATGCATGAAAATTATCCGGAATTCCATCGAAAAATCATCTAGACTGATGAGGCCCATTTCCACCTCGGTGGCTACGTCAACAAGCAAAATTGTCGCATCTAGGACTCGGAAAACCCAAGAGTTATTGTTGAGAAGCCTCTCCATTCTCAACGTGTGACTGTTTGGTGCGGTTTATGGTCCGTTGGGGTCATTGGACCTTACTTTTTCGAAAATGAGGTTGGATCAACAGTTACGGTGAATGGATTGCGCCATCGAAAGATGATTAATGATTTTTTATAGTCGAAGTTGGATGGTATTGATCTGGACAACGTTTATTTTCAACAAAACGGCGCTACGTGCCACACAAGCAACGAAACCATTGCTCTTTTACGGGAAAAGTTTCCCGACCGTGTTATCTCTCGAAGAGGTTATCACAATTGGTCACCGAGATCTTGTGATTTAGCAACTTGCGACTTATTCCTTTGGGGCCACGTAAAATATAAGGTCTACGCCAGCAGCCCAGCGTCGATTCAAGATCTCAAAGATGGAATTCGTGAGGCTATCGAGGACATAGGGCAGCCACTTTGCGATTTAGTTATGGAAAATTTCATAAAAAGGATATGGTCCTTGCGTGGTTGTGGTGGCCATTTGGCTGATGTTGCTTTCCACTATTAACGGCATAGCTTCCTCTTTATTATGAAATAAACATCAGATCATTTATCATTTATCTCAAAAAATTATATATTTCTTTGAATACCAAAATATCACCTCTTATTGGAAAACCCTTTGTAATGAGCTCTATTTCATTATTTAGGGCGTAAATTCAAGTGGTCCCTTTGCCTGGATTGTCAGTATTTTTATAGCGTGTACCATATCGTACAAAGGCTATATTAGGTTTGTGCAAGCTGAAAATGTTTGTAACATATGTTATAGAAGAAGTCGTCGGTGACATCCCAGAGTTACCTAAAGTATGATTACAGTGTCTAGAGAAGTCCATATACCGATGTCCGACTGTCTGTCTGTCCGTCCGTCAGTCCGTTTAAACGCCTAGATTTCAGAGATGGTAAGAGCTAGAGTAACCAAACTTTCACATTAGATCCCATATTATTCCATAAGAAACAAGTTTATTTTATTGCTTTGATATCGGGGGTAAATTATGAACTGTACCAAATTTGATCAAAATCGGTTGCCTATATCAAATAGCTCCCATCGGCCAAAATTACTTTTTTTTATACAAAATTCGCTATATTTCTTTTATTAATAAAGATATCGTAACTAAATGTGGCATTCAGGAGTTTCTTAGAGTACCCAAGTTTAATATTCGAAGTTTTTTTATAGTTCCTAAGAACTGTATCAAATTTACTATATCACTATAGCTCCTATAGGACCGATCGGCCAAAATAACTTTTATTATTCAAAATTTTGTATATTTTGTTTGTTAATTTTTTTTTGTTAAAATTCGATTGAAAATGATATACTGGGGAATGCACCTGTATGGATTGCTGTTGCTTGAAATTCTGTTAAAAGAGATTTCTGCAACAGCTGTCAAATTTTTGTATTTTATAATACGATATTTGCCATAAATGATACGTAAATTCTTAGTCGTTTGTTTATAAAATTATTTTGCTAGGTAAAAAAACTGAAGAAATTTAAGATATAAAAAAAATGGCGTACGTAAAGTCGGGCGCGGACGACTTTGGGATACCCTGTACCACTAGCTTGCAATAAAATCCGGTTCCTTCGCAAAAAACCAAAAACAGTAGAATTTTTAAGCAAAAATTTTTTGACATATCGTTTCTATGGGAGCTATATGATATAGTCAATTTCAATAAAATTTGACACAGTGCTTAAATACCTTAAAGAAGATCTGAATGCCGAATTTAGTTCAAATATCTTTACAAACAAACCAAACACATCGAATTTTGTATAAAAAACGTTATTTTGGACCGATTGGTCCTTAGGGAGCTATATGATATAGTCAACTGATTTGGATTAAATTTAGTACAGTGCTTAGGAACTATAAAAACTCACGAATATCAAATTTGGTTCCAATATCTTAACAAACAAACGAAACACAACAAATTTTGTTTAAAAAATCGATTTTTTGGAAGATCGGCCCTATGGGAGCTATATGATATAGTCAACCGATTTTGTTCAACTTTGGCACATTGCTTAAGTGCTCTAAAAAAATACCAAACGCCAAATCTGCTTAGGATATCTTTATTAAAAAACGAAATATAGCGAATTTTGTATAAAAAAAGTTATTTTGGGCGATCGGTCCTATGGGAGCTATATGATATAGTCAACCGATTTTGATCAAATTTATTACAATGCTTGGGAACTATAAAAAACTATAAAAATACAAAATTTGGTTACGATATCTTTATGAACAAACGAATTATCCATCTAAAACTTGTTTTTTATCGAGGTCGTCTCAAACACCCGTATGGGGGCTATATTATTTATCCCCGATATCAAAAAAATAAAATAAACTTGTCTCCTATGGAATAATATGGGATCTAATGTGAAAGTTGGTTACTCTAGCTCTTACCATCTCTGAGATCTATGCGTTCAAACTGACAGACGGACGGACGGACAGACGGACATGGGTATATCGACTTCTCTATTTACCCTGATCATATTTTAGGTAACTTTGGAGTGTCTTCGACTTCTCCTTCTATATGTTACATACATTTTCGGCTTGCACAAACTTAATATACCCTTGGTACCATACGGTACAGGGTATAAAAAATTATTTATTTTTTTAAGAAGTACAATAAAGCTCACCTTATATTATAAATCCATTATAATTTGGTATAATGAAAATAAAGCTAGGAAATAGTTATAAATTAATCCACGTCTCTATACCGATGGGTAAAAATATCGTTATTTTTCTAACTCTTTCTGGCTATGGGCAATTAGAAAACACAGAGTGAGTGCTATTTAATTGGCCATAAGTGTATCTAAAATTTGTTGATTTTATGATCATAAATGACAGCATAAATAGGAACTCTGTCAAAACTGCCCAAATAAGATAGAAAATAATTTACTTAAAGACGCAAAATAAAAAATGGAAGTTCAAGTTGCGCTCTCTGTAAAATCTTACAACAAACACTTTGACGAGAAACCAAAGCTTTGCTTAATTTCGTTAAGTTTGGTCTGGAAGAAGCCAAGCCCCAACTTTCAATTCAGGCTTGACTTCATTTCGTTAAGCTGCGTCAGCAACATGCCAGCAGCACACAGCTGTTTACTTCCAATACAAAATCGCATGCGAGAAATTTTATGCGTTTCGTTGAAAAAAGCTTTAGCCGGCGCAACTGGCCGAACGAACAGCCAAACTGTTAAAACTTTAAATTCATTTGGTTTTTACACGTTCAAGCGTTAAGTTCGTCGAATATTATTGCTGCTGCTGCCTGCGTGTGCGTGTGTGTTAGTGCGCGTTCGTGTTCGTTGTGTTTTTTTAAAGGCGCATTTAACACTTGTTGTTGTTATTGTCGCCTTCAAATTGCATGCATATGTTTGTTAATCAAAGGCGCAAGTAATTAGTTGTCATTACTGTTGCAATTATTGATTTTGAAAAATCCAAACTAAGCTCAAGTGTTTCGAAAAAAGTGTTAATTATGTCAAAGCCTGTCGATGTGGAAAGGGCGACGCTGGAGGTGGATCATCCTGCAGTTGTTGAATTAACAATGACAACAACAACAGTTACTGCAGCTGTAAATGCGCCTAATGTAACGGCAACTGCGAATGGCGATAATGGTTCAGCCATGGAGACATCGGCGTCGCTCGCAGTCGCTGCAGCGCCAACAACAATAGCAACAATAACCACAATAACACCAACAACCACTGCAGTGGTGCAGCCAACGACAATACCAACAACAACAACAACGACAAGTGCAGCAACTAATAAAGGTACAACAACATTAAAGCCAACAAACACAGTCAGCACATAATTTATGCGCACACTTTTTAAGTGAATATTTCAATTTATTTACCAGATGACTAAGCGTAGAGTGGGTTAATTTTTTTTTTCGTTCTATTCTTATTTGCAATCTGTCTGTAGTTGTTTTTTTATGTTTATTTTTTGAGTCAGTACAACAATTCACAAATTCTGGATAATTCTCTTGCCTATTTAAATTAGTTTTGGATAAGTTTATTTTGTTATGTGCTGGTGTTTCTCGTTCAGAATTGTTCATATTTTTCGCAGAGTAATCTTTTGGGGAATATTGCCAAGCAAGAAAGATTTTAGAGCTTCCATTATTATAATTATAATTTATTATATTTATTTGTGCAGGATACCATAATATGTCTAAAATCATACTCAAACGTTATTTTTTCTTTTTGAGACTTTTGGACAGAAGATAACTAAAAATAATATAACTACTTACGTCTAATAAAAAAGTAATAACTATTAAAAGTATAAAAAAAAGATAATTATTTGACAGCTTCAATTTTTTAACTGATTATGCGGCGTTTTAATTATTATCCATGCTTGATCATTTTTTGAAACGCTTTTAAATTGTTAAAATTTTCTAGAAGCAAATAAAAGGGTTTTATTTTACAAGAAACAAAAATAAGCAAGAAATATTTTCCGTAAAACAGACTTTGAAAATTATTTCTTAAATTTTGGGAAAATCGGAAAAACCGGAATGTTACCGTATTGTAACATAGTGAAATTTCTTAAAGTATGTCTATATAAAATGCTTTCAAATAATAGGGTTTTAAAAAATATTTATTTTACAACAACAAATACAAATTAGCAAGGAATACTTTACGCAAAACAGACTTTGACAAGATTTCTTAAATTTTGGGAAAACCGGAAAGAAGAGTACCGGATAAAAATATCCGGACATTTAGTTTCGGCTGCATGCTTGAACTTTGAATCGGCGTTAGCGTGGTAAATTAGCTTATATCGGTTTAAAATTGTTTATTGTATATGTTATTTGTTTTACTTTTATGGGCCAAGAGGTTTTTTCTCTAAAAGATTTCTGTAAAAAAAGATAAACTAAATAGCGAATTGAGTCAAAAATGACAGATCAGCTTAGGGTAGCCAATTAGACTTTTCATAAGTAAATTATTTTTATTTAGTACGATATTTAATATACTTAAATTATAACTTTTAATATTTTGTTGGTCCTCCATTATTTTTTATGACCGATTTTATGCGCGTTGTCATTGAATCAAATTTTTGATTGTTTCAATGGTAACGTCCTTGTACCACACATTTTCCACAATGAAATCCAGTTCTTTTAATGCTTTGGGCTTTCCCTTCGTTATATTAATCTTTAATTTGCCAGAGATTCGCAATCGTATTTAAATCCGGACTATTGCCTGGCCAGTCCAACGTTGGTATGCCCACCTTCTTCAAATAACTAATTACCTAAAAAAAAAAATACTATATATACTTAGTAATAAAATGCACAATAGTTACAACATGTAAAAAAAAATATGACTTACCGATTTTGCACGAGCAAGGAGCAGGATCGTCCTGAAAAATGAAATCATCGGAATACGAAAGGTGCTCCTCAATTGATGGTATAAGATGTTTGTTCAAAATTCGTTGATACTTTTATGCTTTTACAGTTTCATCAATGAGTGCCAGATCACCAATTCCATAGTAGGAAAAACATCCCCAGACCATACGGGATCCCCCTTGCCTTACAGTTCGTCTTAGGCACTCGTTTTTAAACCGCTCTCCAACTTTACGGCGTACGTATGTACGTCATCCCATCTGAACCAAAAAGGTTTATTTTGGATTCATCAGAAAATATGACGTTTTTCCAATCATTTAAGGTCCAAGACTCGTGGATTTTAGCCCATTGTAGCCTTTTTTGACGCATTTATAAGGTTAAGACCGGTTTTTTTTGCTGGCCGGCGAGCATTGACTCCTCCAGACTGGACAAATTCGGTCCTTATGTCTTCAGCGGTTTTGAACCGATTTTCCATACTTGAACGCTTCAACATCCTATTTCCTATTCTTCTTCCTCCATGCGCCAGGTTTTCTTTTAAGGCTGCCGATTCATCATAATTGTTAATAAATTGACCTATCGAAGATTTGCTGAATCTAACTTTAGCACTTATAGCACGGAGGCTCAAATTTTCTGACCGCAGAGCCAGTATGGCTCCTTTATGCAAATCAGTCATTTAAGAAATTTTTCACTATTAATTTTTTTCACTTCCCAGACAGCTTTGAGATCATAAAACTTATCACTTATTAAAAGCTAAATAACACACGATTACAACTAAAAAATTTCAAGTCGATCGAAACCACATGCGGCGCCCACGACGCTTCAAAGTTCGCATTTACAATCGCAAATTAGGTGTCCGGATATTTTTGTCCGCTACTGTATTGTAGCATAATGAAAATTTATGTCTACATAAAATGCTTTGAGGACCACACAGGATGCTGGCTGGTCTCAGGGTATGAGAGTTGTTAATTCAATTATAAAAAAATTTATGCTTTTAATTTATATTCTTCATATTATATTATTGATTATTGGAAATAATAGTTGCAAAATTTTTATTATTTTTTTAATGAAGGAAATAAATATTTTTTAAACCTAAGATATCTTTATAGTTTTTATATTTGACAGTACAGCTCTTGGCTTTAACAAAGCCCTTCACAAAATCATATTGTATTTGTCATTATGGCAACTGTGCATACACAGGTGTACGAATAAATAGCGTGCCGACTGTATAAAGTGAATGGCTTTGGTTTTGGCCTAAACTTTGATTTTGTGCAAAGCAAAATCAACAAGTCGACAGCGACACTGCCATTGCCATCATGTGCAACAGCAACAACAACAACAAAAAGCAGACATGGGCGTATCAAAAATATGTTCTAATTTTATGGAGGGTTTGAATTTTTATTCTAAACTTGAGTAACTTTACAACGCTTTATGTCAAAAATTTCAAGGGGTTTCCCAAACGCGTAGCAGCAGCCTCCTGGTTCCGCCACTGCCAATAACAACAACAAAACCACGTTTTAGTTTAGTAAAAGTTACAATAAAATGAACGAAAATAGTTGGACTTTAAGTGGCTCAGATAAACCCCAACAACTGCATCAAACCGCTGAGCAAAAAAAAAAAATGTGTTAAGTCTGCACAGTCATACAAACAATTTCACTTTATTTTAAACATTTTCTTTACACTTTTGACGTGGCGAATTGTAGTCTAGGAGTGTCAAACCGTTTGTAACACAGTCTGGAGTGATTTTTCACAAACAACGTTTCTGAGAATGGCACAAAGTCTACACATGCAGTTTTAACAATTTGGGTATTCACGCTGGCTGTTATACAAACTGAGTGTGCAACACTTTTTATGTTGATTCAGTCGCTTACAAATAAAAAATAATAATAAATTTAATTTAATTAATTTTGTGCATAAAATTGCTTTAATGCTATTAAATTTAATTACTTTAACTTTATCGCTCTTTATTGACGAGTGTAGCTATAGTAATAGCTTCTTGCTTTTGTTGTAGTGTTGGAAATGCCGTAAATAGCGAATTTCGCAAGCCTTTCTCAGCAACACAACTGTACAAGAATGTACACCTTAAGAGCAGGCAATGGTATTGTACTGCCGCTCTGTGCGCAATAGATCTTGTGATCTTGTACTGCTTGAAGATGTTTTTGTTTTTGTAGAATTTTTTCTCCATTTGTAACAGACGTGCCAGAGCTTGCCTGCGGGAGTCTCCTAACTCAAACTCGCCTCGGAAGGGAATTGATACAATAAGACGCCCGTCTTTATCGAGAGAGGTCGTTTTTTGATAAAATTCCTCGATTTGTTGCTCCTTTTCCGTTTGACCGACGTCATCTGCCTCCAATTCCCAGAACCGTTCCAGGTCTACGTTGTTAACGGTAGTTGCTGCTGAAATAACTTTTTTCTGAGGCACCCGAGAGATATTTCCAGATATAATCCATCCTAATTTGGTTCTTTGGCGAATTGTTCCGTTGATTTTTCTAATTTGTCCCGTCATTATGATAGGGAAGAGATCTGCGCCAATTATGATGTCAACTCTACTGGCCTTGTGGAAATTGGGATCAGCTAGGGAGTAGCTCCAAGGACGGCTTGGGTGTTGTTTGTCCGCAGCAAATATACTGCCGCGTACTGGTACTCCCAACGGTCCTGTGACGTTTGCAGCTTCGTAGTCATTTTTCCCAATGACCACATCGAACTCGACAGCTTCCCCATCGCCAATAGAGCGAAATGCTTTTTTGGGATTGTTCTTTGCAATAGCGCTCTGATGTACGAAAAGATCTTCATCATTGTCATTGCGTTTGATGAATCCATAACCATTTTTAGCATTGAACCACTTGACGGTTCCAGAGACTTTAGTCGTCGTTGGTTTCTTGAGTGGTGGTGCTTCGTGTTCATGCGTGAACAACAACAGTTAAAACTTTTTACTTAATAGTGTTGGGAAAAAGTTGAATTGAAGGCTGAAACTCAAGCCCGCACATTGGTATTGCAAAGATCCTCAACTTAACAGCAAGCGTGAATACCCTAAATAGCTAATTTGTTTGAAAATGTTGAAAATATTGTATGTAAAATTTAGACAGAACACGGGTAGGGGTTATTCATTGATTTAGAATAAATCTATTTCTTTGCATTAAAGTGTATACAAATATCGGCTTTTAATTATAGCTTTAGCCAACTTTTCACTTATTTGAGTGTTAATATTTTTTTTTACGCTTTTCCAAAGACGCCGTCGCAGTGCATCTTTCGAAAAAAATATTTACAAGTTTTACTTTTTATGTAGATTTTTATTTAATTTTGTTTGTATCTTTTAAATTTTGCGCACGATCAGTTGTAACGCTTTGCTAGACAAACAACAACCAAGTACTACGCATACAAAATTACACACCTATTTAACTATGTTAATGAAAATATGCAGCTATTTAATAGTTAATAATTAATATGGCCATAAATTTCACTGCTTAAAAGACTCGGCTAACTCTAAATGTGGTTAGATGGCGCGTGGCTTTACTAGGGCACAACCCCAATAGTGTTATTATGAACCTCACCCATAGTTGGTCGGTCGCCTCATATCATTTCTTTAGGTATTTTAATCAGTCAATTTTCTTGGCTTTATTTGCTAGCAGTTTGCTTCAATTAAAGAATCATTTACATATCAAATGCAGAGTACTTCATTTCCCCTGCTTATATACTCGGTGTACAAACAAATATACTACTCGTACACATAAGATTGTATGATAAATGCTCATTGAGTGGCTTGTTGGGTTTTTTTTTTCTTTTTTTTTTATCAAGAGTACTGCTTGAATCTTTAATTATGGAACTGTACGACATTTCAAGATTACTTATTTACATTTTTAGGTATACTATACTATGTCTACGGACAGTTGGGTTTGCATCCTATTTAAATTCATTTTGTGATGGGCTTTATTATATTACAGTCAGACGACTCAAGTAAGAACTTTAAAACGGGCTTAAAAGAGTTTTTTTAATTGCGTATTAACTTCAAAGACTAAGACGTGCTGTGAAACTTAGTTGGAGTTGAATAAAATCAAAGGAAAAGTGGTTTGCCTCAATATATTACTTATTTGAAAGGACTCTTCGAAAAAATAATACATATTTATGTTCAATTTATATAATTGTTGACAATCAACCGATAAATTTAAAAGGTTATAATCCAATATTGATATAAAAATAAATATAACTTAGTGTGTAATAGAACTAAAACAAAAAAAAACAAAATTTTAATTCAAAATAGCGTAATAACTCTTTAATTATTATAATACATATTTAAAAAAAAATGGCGTATGTACGGTCGGGCGCGGACTACTTTGGGATACCCTGTACCACAGCTTGCAATAAAATCTGGTTCCTTCATAAAAAACCAAAATCAGAAGAATTTTTAAGCAACAATTTTTTTTTTGACCGATCGTTTCTATGGGAGCTATATGATATAGTCAACCGATTTCGATCAAATTTGACACAGTGCTTTAATACCTTAAAAGCCGAATTTAGTTCAAATATCTTTACAAACAAACGAAACACATCGAATTTTGCATAAAAAACGTTTTTTTGGACCGAATGGTCCTATGGGAGCTATATGATCTTGTCAAACGATTTGGATTAAATTTAGTACAGGGCCTAGGAACTATAAAATACTTACGAATATCAAATTTGGTCCCAACATCTTAACAAACAAACGAAACACAATCGATTTTTTGGAAGATTGGACCTATGGGAGCTATATGATATAGTCAACCGATTTTGTTCAAATTTGGCACATTGCTTAAGTGCTCTAAAAACGCCAAATCTGGTTATGATATCTTTATAAAAAAACGAAATATAGCGAATTTTTCGTTAAAAAAGTTATTTTGGCCGATCGGTCCCATGGGAGCTATATGATATAGTCAACCGATTTTGCTCAAATTTGGTACAGTGATTGGAAACTATAAAATATATGAATACCAAATTTGGTTACGATATCTTCGTGAACAAACGAATAATCCATCTAAAACCTTTTTTTTTTGTTGAGGTCGTCTCAAACACCCATTTAGGAGCTATATAATTTATCCCCGATATCAAAAAACTAAAATAAACTTGTCTCCTATGGAATAATATGGGATCTAATGTGAAAGTTTGGTTACTGTAGCTCTTACCATCTCTGAGATCTAGGCGTTCAAACGGACAGACGGACTTGGGTATATCGACTTCTCTATCCACCCTGATCATATTTTAGGTAACTTTGGGGTGTCTCCGACGACTCCTTCTATATGTTACATACATTTTCGGCTTGCACAAACTTAATATACCCTTACCCTTAAACATACGGTACAGGGTATAAAAATTGCATTATGATTAACATTTGATTATTTTTATTTTTCAAATTTTAAGATTAACGATCCCTGGTTTTTATTATACCTTTCTTTTATTAAAAACAAATGTACATACAAATACATTTTGCATATAAGTACATTTTTTATTACATTTTAATAGTTCTGTCCCATTTTCTTAAAATCGGGTTTGGCGGCAAACGCCCATAATTTAATCTTTTACTGTCTTTGGGAAACCCTTCGTAAGCATTTAAAAGCCTTTCGTATAAAAGTTTCTCTTCAAACTGAAAAAATAGTTAAAGCTACAGTCGCTAAAAATAGTTTATTTTCATATAATGGAAAACTAAATGTTTTTATGTTCATGTCAAATCGAACATCTTAAAAAAAATATATAACGAATTGTTTTGTAAATAATATGAATTTTACAAATTAAATTATTATTCATTCATTTATTTTATTTATATATTCGTTGTTGAAATTTATTGACGATCACTTTACATTTATGAGCTTCAACGGGAATCAACTTTATGCAAGTCGAAACAAATCCTAAAATAAAATAAAGCGAAAATAAAGGGTGTTTTTATATGGGTTACGCATTTTAATTAAAAATTCAACAAAGAAAACTTAATTCATTTAGTATTTGTATCTTGTTTAAAAGCATAAATTCATTGCGCCTTCTTAGATACTCTACAACATTCAGTGCAACGATTGCTTCTTTAAATTTTGTAAGAAATATGGAACGATGTAAAGTTACGAAGTTCTCTAGAAGTTTGTCGAACGAGGCAGTGATTTTTGAAATAGATTTTAAAATCTGCTAAATCGCAAAAACTGTTCAAAGATATTTGTCCAAGCTTATAGAATAGAAATAAAAAAACCAATAACAGATTATAATACTTTAAAGAGTAATAGTTGTACCTGTTAAAAGATTGGACAAGCCTAAAAAATCACCCTTTAATAGCACAGTTTAAAATTTCCTAATTAATAGGCAAAAATGTATAAATTAAGAGTTTGTTTTATGCTGCAAGAATGTTCCGACAAATTAATTTGAGGGTTGAGGGTTTGCTGTGGATTATAATGTATATGGATCTTTAAACTCAAAAGCTTCACCACTAGCCACATCCGTGGCTTGGTATTTGTTGACTTTGCCAAGCTATAAAGTGACAATACGTACAGTTTTCCCATATCAGATCATTTTGGAATATAGAATATTTGGTCCCAAGTGACATTTTTTTGTTTCCAAAACTAAAGCAACCGCTCCGTGGAACTTATTTCGACACAATTAAGGGCAATAAAAGAAAATTTATTCCGGATGCTGAAGGACATCCCAGCCGACGCCTACAAGGCATGTTTTAATGATGGCAAAAAGAGGTGGCCATCAAGCGATAGCTAAAAGGGGGATATTTTGAAGGAGACAATATCGAACAATATCGATGAAGATTAAAAATTTAGCTTTTTAATCACAATTTCCGGAAGCTTACGCGTCTTAATATATCGAAGAAATTTGTTCAAATGCTTTTGTTTGCTTCGAGGTTATGGTTCATAAATCGAAATATTCATATATCGATAACTCGATAAATAATGAGAGTTTGGGAATATATGTTGACGAAATGCATCATAATCTTAGAGGGGAAGTGTTGAAAGTAGCGTATTTAAGGTCACTGCTATGGGGCCTTATACGTACATGATAGGGCCCTTAAGTCCTGATACCTACTCTGTTTTCTACATATCTTACCCATTCTGAGAAGGCAAAAAAAAGTTTTTCTTCGTTTTAAGCTCACTGTATCCATCAGATGAACTAAACTTATTAAAAGCAGTCGATCTTAAAAGTGGCCTGCCTCACTTATTATATCATTTATTTCTTGTATATTATATTTCAAATTTATTCCAACGAACTTTTTGTATGCTTTTTAGATTCCATGCTACGAAGATTTTTTAAAATGTAAATAGATCGTGATTGTGAGATCTCGTAACCTTTATACCAATATAATGGGAAAAACAAGAGAAATCGATTAATCTGAGTTCATATTGCTTGTTTTTTCAAAACCAAAAGAGTTAGTGGGATCAAATACTTCACTTTCATTCAAATTTTTTATCTTGGGATTTAGCCAAGCACCAATTTTGATCAAAATCGGTTGACTATATTACATAGCTTGTAATATAACTTTTTGTTTTTTTTTTTTTGAGGTCCTCTCCTAGATATAATATTTGAGTTATAGGTAAAAATTAATAAATTGAGATCGATATTTTTCGAAAAAACGTTTTAAAACGCCTCAAATGCATAAAGAATATGGAAACTGAGAAAAGTTTAGCCATATTATAGTCGGGATATGCCGACTAAAACAAATCCACTCATTTTCTACGGTTTCTATATATACGGGGTGGTCCATCTAGTATTTGGAATTTGAACTACCGATTATTTGACTTTTAAAACGTCAAATGTCATTCATGTATTGGTAAATATTCGGTAAAAACATTGACATCTACGAAATGCTCGAAGAAAGTTGGGAAATATTAAATTTGGGCGGAAGATCGTTTGGCCGAAGATGGCGAATTTAATCGAAAAATCCTCTTCTCGGACGAAGCTCATTTCCACCTCGGTGGTTATGTTAATAAGCAAAATTGTCGCATCTGGGGCTCAGAAAATCCGCAAGCGTTCCAGGAGCAGCCAATGCACCCACAACGAGGGGCTGTTTGGTGTGGAATTTGGTCTGGCGGCGTCATCTGCCCATTTTTCTTCGAAAATGAAGAAGGAGCCGCCGAAACCATCCATGGCGTGGGCTACCGCGCAATGTTGACGGACTGGTTCTTCGAACAAATTGAAGATGAAGCCTTCGACGATATTTGGTTTCAACAAGACGGCGTCCCGTGCCACACATCGAATGCCACAATCGATCTTCTGCGCACAATCTTCAAAAATCGGTTAATCAGCCGAAATGGCGTTGTGAATTGGCCACCAAGAAGCTGCGATTTGACGCCTTTGGACTATTATCTTTGGGGTGCGGTGACAGATGAATGTTATGCCAACAATCCGCAAACAATTAATGAGCTGAAGGACGAGATTGGAGCCGCTATTGCCAGGATAAGGCCCGAAACAATCGATACTGGCATACTGCCAAGCCAGTCGTGGTGGTCATTTGACCGAAATTATTTTTCATAAATAAATGTCATGAACCAACCTTTCAAATACAACTTTGAACATTGAAAAATATTCAACCGTTTTGTTTTTATAGCAAAATTAAATTCCAATTTTTATATGGACCACCCTGTATTTTCCAAAAGCAAAACAATTTCAATGAACTGCTGTCGGCTTCTGTAGTTGGCAATTTTTAATTTAGGTTTATTTTACATTTTTCGCAACATCAAACAAAGAAACATTTCAAAAATAGCAACTACAAATGATTTTATATCACTTCTAAACAGCTACCAAGTCTGAGAGAGAGATTGGAGCATATGTTTACAAAAAACGAGATTGCTGGCGATAAAAACGTCAGCACGTCACTTTATCTTCTATTGGAAGCGAATAAATGTTAAACAAAAATAAATTAAATTATTTCGTAAATTATTTGGAAATACTAGTGTTTTGGAGTAGGTACTGCTAGGTTACCAAAAGTGGCTCAGAATATTTACAAATAAGTTTATTTACTGTCTGTGCGTAATCTAATCGCTTGTTTATAGCTGCTCCATTAAGATTATTTGTAATTAGAAACACTTTAAGATATTGTTTGGGCTTGGAACGACAACGCAGACCTAAAATAAATAAACTCTCCCTGTCTGGCGTCTTATGGGAGTCGCAATGCGCTGTGGCTGCTGCAATTTGAGTGGCAACTGGACAAGGGTTCATGTGTCGTGATCATAGCAATGTAATTGAATTAATGATAATCATGTATTGCAATGAACTCATGCAGCAGCTATGTAAGTAATGTGGAGACGTCAAGTTGACTGGATTGACTGATGGAGACGGGTCAGGCTTTAGAAAAATGTTTGATGTTGCAGATGCAATTAAGATATCGGGCTAATTAATGATTCGCGTCTGTATGTGTCAGTGTATGTATAAATATATTTTGTGCAGGAATGTGCGGCATACGTGATGTATGCGTAATATCAATATAATAGTGACGCAGCTGGCCAGCAAATCTCTTGCACGTGGCCAAATTTAAGTTATTTTTGTTTTTTTGTTTAAAAGCCTATTAATTTTCACTTTACTACTTAGATAAATCCAATATGGATCCAGCACTGATCAACTTTAAGGTGCTGTATGTGCTGACGCAGCTGTGTGGACTAACAATGATTGTTTTGATGGGCACTTGGGTTGGACAGCATTTTGGTGGCTTGGGCGGCACGGACAATCCCAAGCTGGAATTTAACTGGCATCCGTTGTTAATGACCATTGGATTTATTTATATGTATGGCAATTGTAAGTTAATCCCAGCCGGAAGAGGTGCAACCAAACTAATGCTTTACCCATTTATAGCTATGCTCATTTATCGTGGTTTTCGCACGGTTAAAAAGAAGACTCTAAAGCTCACCCACGCTGGCATACATATGGGCGCCTTCATTTTGACAGTCATTGCGTTGAAGACTGTTTTTGATTCGCATAACTTGGCCGATCCGCCCATACCGAATATGTATTCGCTGCACTCTTGGTTGGGCTTGTCGGCAGTGATTTTATTCTGCTTGCAGTATGTAGCAGGTTTCATGGCCTTTTTGGTACCCGGCATGAGGGATGTCTATAAAGCTGCTCTGATGCCGCTGCATGTTTATTTTGGACTATTTGGCTTTGTCTTGGCCATTGCGGCTGCGGTCATGGGTCTTACCGAAAAAGCCATATTTGCCATGTAAGTTTGATATACGCAACTATGACCAAATATAAGCCTAAACTTTTGTTTTTATTTTTGCAGTCCAACCTATTCCAATTTACCTTCTGCTGGCGTGCTGGCCAACATCATTGGCGTGCTATATGTCGTCTTTGGTGGCTTGGTGGTATATCTGGCCACAGAGCCTTCTTACAAGCGCAAACCCTTGCCCGAGGACACTGCTTTGCTAACAAATACCAATGAGTAGTGTGTTGGTTGGCAGCCAACGGCGTTAACATTCCGCTCAAAGGAAAACCTCCTCGAAACATTTTACAATAACAGCCAGTTGTAATCTGCTAAGCTCAAAAGTATATGCACAAAACCTGTTTGGTGCTTTTTTTAAACTTTATTGACGAATTCTTGAATTTATGATTGCATCATATTTTATTACTATTGTTAAAATTCATATTTTATTTGTATGCTTATAATAATAATATTTAATAATTATGTATGTGTTGTTTGTAAAATGCAATTATTATATACACAAACCAAATATCTGTATGTACTATATGTAATATACTACAAATATATATTCTATATAAAATAAGTTGGACTGCAGCTGCTTTATAAGCATATTAAAAATCATGTGGCCAGTTCAAGGACTTCTGTGCGTCTAAGGCTGCTCTAAGATTAAATAGAAGAGTAAGTTTGTTTAAGATCAACCAGCCCACTGCAGCTTGTGGTCATTGCTCCTGGAAATTCCTTTATAAAGCTCTGCACGGCGTCAATGTGCACTGCAAAGATTTCTGCAGTCTTACTTGATTTTTTTTTTTCCATTTATTACTTCTCCAGGACCTTAGGGCTTCAACAAGAACCTTCCACCGGACTCTGTTTGGCGCAGTTTGCTTTGCTGTGTCCCAGCTGATGTTGCGTTGGGACAATTCGTTGAGCGTTGTACGACGCCAGGTTGCCTTTGGCCTTCCCACTCGTCTGCTTCCTTGTGGGTTCCATTCTAAGGCCATCCTGACGATGCTGCTACGATCCTTTCTCAGTGCATGGCCAATCCAACGCCACTTGCGTGTCCTTATCTGGTTACAGATAGGAACTTCACTAGTGTAGTGACTGCAGTTTCGACATCATTCTCTGTGGGGCCATCCACGTTTCGCTGCCGTACAACAAGATGGACTTGACGCTCGCATTAAAGATCCTCAGCTTTGTTCCTCTGCTTATTTGCTGGTTTCTCCATATGCGGAATAAGCGTCCAACGCTGATCGCGCTTTGCTCAGACGATTCTCTATATCCTCATCCACCCCACCACTGGTGGATATTGTGGTGCCAAGGTATGAGAAACTATCGACAAAGTCGATAGTGTTCCCACAGATGGTTATGCTACCTTGGCTGGTGTGGTTGAGGCGCATCGCTTTGGTCTTGGTTGCGTTTATAGAGAGTCCAACTTCGCTGGCCAGCATCTCGTGATCATTCATTTTGGCTGGGATATCGCTTAGTTTATGAGAGATGAGACAAATGTCGTCCGAGTAATGTAGGTCTTCCAAATGACGTGTGAGACTCCACGTTATCCCACGCCTAGACCTACATACATCTCTCATAGCCTCGTCAAGTACTATATTGAATAGTAGTGGTGATAGGCGGCATCCTTGCCTAACACCGGTGCTTGTTTGGAAAGGTGTACGATGATACATCGTTTTTACTATCGATACGATGTTGACTGGCACTCCTTTCCTCGCTAATGCCCGCCATATCGCTGCTTTGTCTACATTCGAAGGCCTTCTTGAAGTCGATGAACAAGGCTTACTTGATTCAGCTAAATTTATTAATTTCTAGCTGAGAGCTAGCAAAAGAGCATCTCCATCTCCCTAAATAGAAAAACACGAGATTGTCTTCAGGTCATAGATAAGCAAATAATTCAACACGGCACAGTTTCGAGTTTAGATTCATTTTTTAAATGTTTTTAATTTAGATAGATATACTAGGTACATGTTAAATAGACTTTAATATTATCTAGTTTTACTCTTCACCGGCTGATGCGGCAGAAAGTTATATTGTTCGTCGGTGCCTAGTATATAGGTGGGTATGCTGCCGCGACCCTTGACATGAGTCATACCCCTATAGTTGCATTGTATATTAAACTTGCGCAATATTAGCGCCGACTCTTCGGTGACCTGTATTTGTCCAGGCACACCCGTCGAATCCATGCGCGAAGCCATATTAACTGGATTCCCCCATATGTCATAGTGCGGCTTGGAGATGCCCACCACTCCCGCCATGGCGCGTCCATGTGAGATGCCTATACGCAGCATGCCATAGTCCGTTGATCCCTCATATTCCGTTTGCATGTTCTCCTCATTGAATCGCCGCATGGTGCGCATCAAATCCAATGCAAAACGCGCCATTACCAAAACAACTTCATCATTGCTCTTCTCTTGGCTGCAACCAGAGTTACTACCACGTGGCGCATTGGTAATAACATTGCCCTCGTACTGGCCACATTCAAGATCCAGAGCTAAGCTGCTGCCATTGCCATAACGCACACGTTCCGGTTCCTCGGACTCGGAGTTACGTGCACCGCCGTAACGACTACGCCGACCATTTGGCATCAATGACATATTACGAAACTTCATTGCATTGGCCTGCTCCGAGCGCAGGACATCTAAACCGCATGCAGCCATATAAGTCCAATTGGCCACCTTAATTTTCTCCACTCGCATATTTTGTGCATAATTATTGAGCTGAAATTAAGGAAGTGCAGATATAAGTAAGTATCGATTCGCGAAAAGTAGATCTTGAAGGCAATTTTTTCCGTTCAAGACGTGAACCCTTTATGCTAGACTTGAACCATGAGAATGTGTGCCAAAAATTCGGAATTTTTTGGGCTAATTCGAAAAAATCGTATGTATAAAATTCGCGTTTCTCAATGTTAGTGCCCATACTCCTCCGAAACGCCTGGGCCGATTCTCATGAAATTTTGTGTGCCAATTGGGTAGGTCTGAGAATAAGTAACCAGCTATTTTTCATACCCCTAAGTGATAAGGGTTACCACCCCTCTCATTTTTTGTTTAAAATTTACGTTGGCATTGTGTACATTGTCAGATTAACTTATATTTTTTAGTTAATTGTTTTTGTCGAAATAAAACTTTGCTTTATTGAGGCACACAAAATTTCATGAGAATCGGTCCAGCCGTTTCGGAGGAGTATGGTAATTAACATTGTAACACTAGAAATTTATACATAAGAAGAAACTTATTTTTTACGTGTTACGGGTGTTCGCATGAACGAGTCGATGAATTTAAAATCTGATTTTTGCGTGTGTCAGAGGTTGTCAATACGGAGGTTTTAAGCCTATTGCGATGTGTTTGTAGGTATTGGTTCGTGAGATATACGAATTTTTGTGAATATCGTGAATACAGCATAGTAGACAGAAGCGTATTCGCTAAGGGGTTGAAATGTAGTTTCTCTGGGGCATGAATTTATAAGAGATGCGAGCTCTCTTAAGAAAACTTAACTTCGTTCCATACGGCTTTTTAGATAGTCATGAAAGTCAACTAGTCCAAAACTTTAATGATTGTCTAGATAAGCTAACTAGTGATTCTTACGATGTTTATACACTTTAAGACTATTCAAAAAGCTTGGACAGGACAACGTCTGCCGGGCCCACTAGTATTATATATAATTATCAGTAAATATATGTCTTAAAATTGTCTTAATAATGCTCTATCTTACTCAAATAATTTAAATGGAAACTGTTCAGCTGGTCCTCGTTTGTTAAAAATCTATTTAAAGATCAAAGACAATTTTTTGTTGCTTAAGTTTAGCATTGAAGCTTTACTTGTTACGACTTAACATATAAAAAGTTATAATTGGTACAACCTAGCCTAATTTATTTTGGTTTAAAAAAATACTAGTTATAACTTGTATCTATAAATTAAGGCAATGTGACTAGTACATTGTGCTTCCATTTAACACAAAGACAAATTTTAGGCTATCAACTAGATTTTTTTTTGGATTCAATCACCCACAAGATCACTTTTTAGGTCATCTTACAAGTCATAAGTGTTCGGCGTTATTTTTAATAAAATAAAGAGAGTGAGGTCAACAAGATGCTACCAATCTAAATTAGGCCCGAGTTTGGTTATTAATTTTTCACTTTTGATTATTTTATACACCTGTAATCAATTTGAACAAGCAGCCTAATTTTATATTTACTTTATGGCGCCATCTATTGCTAGTAGCGCCATCTACATGTCAATTGCACAGACATGGGCAGCACTGTTTGGTCATATATTGCTGGCATATTTTTATGATAGCGAAATAAGCGCAGATTCCGAACCTAAGTGTTTTAGAAAATTGTACACCATAAGCGTAATAAAAAAATTGAATATCCTTTGCTTTTCCAAAAATTAAATTAATTAGTTCAGACCTAAATCGCAACCAAGAGCCCAAGTTCAAAATTGTTCATTTGATTTCTCAATTAAATATGACTAGAAAATCTACAATTTAATGAATTACTTACAACGTCGTCAAAGTCGCAAATAATCTCGTTTAGCACACGTAATCCAATCTTATCCGTATCAAAATTTTTTATGGAGGCAAACATAACAGCAACATTGTCATATTCCTCGTAGTAGAGCTCATTTTGTAGCTGGGTTGATAGATAAAAATCCGCTGTTGGGACAAAATAAAGAGACTTTAAGTAAAGAACTTCACTTTGAGCCATGTGGCATTGAGAACATACCCACATGGGAAGGTAATATGTTTTTAAGCAGCACCTTAATAGTATCGTTCGTGATAAAAGCATCGTCCTGTTTTTTAAGCAGCTGACGTTTCCAGCTTGAAAGTTAAAAAATTTGGTAAACTCAATATAAACAATATCTTATAAATAAACTTACTTATAATCAACCTTGGCTATAAACTCCGTTTGTCTTTCCATCAGATGAAATATGCCCAGAGCTATAAATATAAGCAATATATGCGAATATTCGGCATTAAAGTTGACATTTGTCGAAGGACTTGCCGAAAATATATAATCAAATTCGTATACGACCAGTATGGCGTAGACTATGGTAATGCTTGTGGATACCAAAACCTTCAGTATAAAAGGTATGCGCGTGAAGAGAAAGGACATGCCGATGACTAAAGTCATAGAGTTGGTAAGTATCTGTAGGGTAAACAAGATCTTTTATTATAGCTAATGAATTTTGTTAGCTGTTCAAGTACGTACCCAAGGATGAAAGCAGAGTATGCGTTCCTCATAATTGGAATTTTGCACCTGATATTTCTCATGGCCACAATCCAGCTGTGGGAGCAAAAAGCTATCAACTGGAAAAATAATTTTTAGATATAGCCATAGCCACTTACCACCTGCATAGCAGTCACGGCGCAGTAAGATATTATGATCAGGATATATATGATAATACGCAGAACAATATTACGTTGCATAACATCTGACATTTTATAAAACCAGGCGCTGACTTTGTTGCTTGAAAGCGATTCACCATCCGAAACATACATAATCCAGATTTTCTTATACCAAGAGACTATCAACAAGGCCGTGAGCAAACAAATAGTAACACCATCTATGTACCAATAATGATAACGTGGACTTGGAAAGAAAATCAATAAATTATAAATGGTTAAGACTAAACAAAACTTACTCCTTGCTCAACAGCTGTATGGCCAGGAGACTGCAATAGACCAGCCAGGATAGAGCAATGCTGTACTTTAACATCACATCGGGTTCCTTTATATACTGCAGCTCCCAATTGCGATTCCGAAAGAACAGACAGAATGAGGTTATGTTGCGTCGAAAGGTCTCCTCCTCGATTTCGTCCTGCGTCAGATGCGCATGGCGTTTGAAGAATTTGGCAATTCTAGCAGTGGTCAAAACAGAGCACACACATTAGCCAGACTTAACAATTGGTACTAAAAAAACTAACTGCATTACTGTATACGACCGATGGGCATTTTGTCCAATTCCCGGCACATTTCCAACTTGGCCTGATTACGTACTTGATTGTATTGATGCAGCGTCGAGTTGTACATAAAGTTGGACTTGTTTGCCTCGCTCAATCTTTTGGCCTGTAGCTGACGCTGTACACGACGTGGATCATGCATTGGAGCCTAAAACTTTGTCTTTGTTTAATGCGTTAATATCCCCTAAAAAATGCTACTCACGCGCAGAGATTTGATAAGGAATGTGCGTATGCCATGTTTTTGTAAAACAGGATCTTCGCGTGCCTGTTCCGTGCCATCTTCGAAAAAGTATTCACCATCCAGCAATCGTAATGTTTCCTGACTAACATGCACGCGTCCGGTAGCACCAGTTGCCTCTAAACGATTGGCTATGTCCACATCCTTTGACCAGATATCAAATTGCCATTTGGCAGCGCCTATAACGCCAGAGAGTACATCGCCCGAATGCACGCCTATGCGCATGTCTATGTTCAGGTGGCGCTTCACTCTGTCAAATTAGGAACTCCGGCTTAGGCAGTTGCTTATGGAATATACTCTCTACGCTCTACGCACCTAACATCTCGTATGTCCTTAATCATGCGCAGACCCAGATCAACGCAACATTTGGCATGATCGTCATTGGGACTGGCCAGACCAGCCACACAGTAATAGCAATCTCCCAGAAACTTAATTCTCATCACATTATGCTCCTCAGACGCAATGTCAAAGCGCACGAAAAGATCATGCAGTGCCTCCACCAGCTGCTTAACATCCAGCGTTGTAGTCAAATATGTATAGTTTACCACATCCGCATACAATACGGTGACATCCTTATGTGGTTCAATAAACAGAGTTCTGCAGGATTAAAAAAAACTTAGTGTAAAAAAATGGGGCATATCCAACAACGTACTCATGTTCCGGTTGACGCCAGCGTTTTAGCGTCTGTGTATTGTCACAGGAGTGCAAACTCTCTTGACCCTGAACCTTGTGGCGCTGCTTGACACGTTCAATGCGGCTCTTTACATCTTCCTGCAATCGATCAGCTATTTGTGCGGGTAAGATGCTTAACAGCAGACCCTTTTCCTGATCTCGTGCAAAGCGCAGCAATAGGTTCTCCTCGACATACTGCCGTCTATCCAGAAAGGTTGTTCTCAACGCTATATCACGCATTAGACGAAAAAATACACCCATAAAGTTAACGCAAGTCAGATAGATGGCTTCGTTAAGTATGCTGTGCATTTGGTTATCCTCATTGGAGGTGATCACAAAGCTATAGTTGATTATATAGCAGAGGGTAACAGCTGTACCCAAGATAAAAGGTTGCAGAATGTAGGGTATAGGCATAAACATGTAGATGGCATACAGCGTATAAGCGTCATAGATGGGATTTAGAATATTGTTATTACTGGTGGCGTGGTAGACATTTAAGCCAATATCTGTGAAGGAAATAAAGTATATTGATAGGGCAACATTCGTATTAAAAAAATTAAATTAAAAATTTAAAAAACCCCCGAACTTAAGTAATTTTCATTTAAAAAGTGAAAAATAATAAAAGAAACTTAATGTTAAAGTACCTAAGAATCTATTAATAATTCTAAAAAAAATACGTCGCGTTGGGGGAAATGTCTAACACACCTTTAATACAAAAAAAACTAAATTGAAATCACTGCATGCGTTCGGGAGCTACGATGCCATAGACAGACAGACAAACAGACAGACAAACAGACACGTCAAACTTATAACACCCCTCTTTTTGCGTCGGGGGTTAAAAATAAAATGTGTGAGGCAATGCCCTGTACCCTTTTTCCCGAAAAAAAAAATGTATTCCTACATATTACTTCTAAGAATTTTCCAATACCTCCATTCGGTGTAAATTTCAATTTAATATGTTGAGGGATGTAGGAGAAACACGCTGAATCGATTGCGGGAGGGGTGATAAAACATGGATTTGACTTTGTTTATTAGAGCCACTTGAATGAGCTTACCATAATTTGTGATTCGAGGTCTCTTATTATCATATAATTACGTAAAGTCAAATATTGATGCAGTTTATTGGCAAGGGAAGGTGAAACTGTACATTTTCGGGTATAGCTTTTGTCGAATTTGTCCGATTTTATTCATTTTTGACGTGTAATCACAACGAATGGCCCAGTTAAATTTAAAATAAAAATGTGGAACGATGTGGCTAAAAAAAATCAACTGCGGGGGAACGGTGGAAGATATTGGTATGATTCAACAAACTTTATCTTCTCAATATGCGCATCAGCTGGTAAAGTTTCGTGTCTCTATTTCTTATAATTTATATAGCGGGATTTCGTAGTGGTCGGTCCTGTGCCAACCACATGAACACCCTGCGTATAATACTCGAACAGTCAACTGAGTTAACGTCACCGCTTTAGCTTATGTTCGTAGACTTTAAGAAGGCCTTTGACCGAGTTAACCGCGAATGGATCTGGAAATCCTTAGATAGGAGAGGGACTCCCCCGAAGATTGTTGCTGTTATAAAGGAGTCCTATCATGCCGAAAGATGCTTCATTCAACATAATGGACAGCTTTCTGACTCTTTCGAAGCGCGACAGGGAGTAAGGCAAGGGGATATTCTGTCGAAAATCCTATTTCTACTGGCGATAGACGATGTACTGACTGCCACCGTAGGTACAACTGAGAGACATGGTATCCATTGGAGACCTTTTGAGAGGCTAAGCCACTTGTATGATGCTGACGATATCTGTTTCCTGGCCAGTACCAACAGCGGGATTAACGAGATGTGTCAATCACTGCAAGTGAATGGAGAGATGGCTGGTCTTAGGATCATTTGCAACAAAACCAAAATGATGCACACTGGCCGCTCAGCACATCAGCCCATTATTCTGAGACAGACGCCCATTGAGGAGGTCAAATAGTTTAACTATCTAGGAAGTTTTGTATCGTCAGACGGAGGAACGGATCTGGATGCTAACAGCAGAATAAGTACAGCCCGCAGCGCCTTTAGAATGTTGTCTTCAGTATGGAACTCTAGTCAAATTTCCCTACGCACCAAGTTAAGACTCTTTGAATCCAATGTCAAATCTGTACTGCTGTATGCCTGTAAAACCTAGAAAGTCTCTACCTCCATCACGACAAGATTACAGGCATTTGCAAACCGCTGCCTTCGATACATTCTTAAGATCCGATGGCCGCAAATTATATCGAATCAAGAATTGTGGCGCATAACGAGTCAAAAGCTTTTGGATGTCGAAATTAGACAGCGGAGGTGGCGCTGGATTGGCTACACGTTGAGAAGACCAAACAACAGCATCGTAAAGCAGTCCTTTGAATGGAATCCTCAAGGTACAAGGCGAGTTGGTAGACCAATACTACTTGGAAATCAACGGTATTGGCCGAAGCAGCAACACAGCGCAAAACGTGGCCACAACTGAAGTATCTGGCCGCAGATCGGGAAGGATGGAGGAAGTTTGTCGCCGCCTTATGCCCCACCCGGGGTGGAAGGGCTTGAAGAAGATTTCTTATGGTCTCTAAGATCTAGGTGTCTCTACAGACGGACGGACGGACCGACAGACGGACATGACTTAATAGCTACGCGAGGCTATCATAAGCATTTTGGTATAAAAAAGGATAATGGGGTCTGCCACGTCTATGAGGTTTCTGATGTTAAGACATGCTGCGTTGTTTTTCTTTTTATTTGGATTATCGATACGGCTTAGTAATCCAAAAATAATAAATTCAAAATTGTCTGCCTTTCGCCCAAAACATTTTTTTTTTGGCCTAATTTGAAACATTATTCTATTCTAAAAAACGCAAAAAGTGTCCAGATAAAACGCAACAAATCATCAAAGAATACAAATTACTGTCTTTATTCTTAGCGCCACGAATTTTACTCGTCAGTACGCAGCTGCAGTGCTGCCCATGTGAAATACACATTTAAATGTCATCGGCAAAAAGCCTGGCTTCTCTGTTTGCGCGCTAAAAACAAATAATTAATCTGCAGTAACTTATTTTGATAGCGCATAGGGATAGGGACTATGTGGGTCCCCAACAACGCAAGCAATGTCTGCGTATTAAATATGAGTGTATCCACGTACTCCGTTTTGGGATGGCTGCTCTTGGCGTGATTTTTTTCCAATAATTTTGCTAGTAAGTAGTCAATAGTGGCAATAATAATAAATAATCAGCCATAATTTCATTTGCCGATTAATTTTTGCACTTTTTATTGTTTTATACCATTGTAACCACTTTGAACAAACAGCCTATTTCTAAATGTACTTAATGGCGCCATCTATTGTTAGCAGCGGCAAAACATGTCAATTTCCCAGAAATGGGCAGCACTGCCTGGTTATACAATATTCTTGCACACAAAACAGGTAGCACTTTTTCTTTCACGACTTTTTACGAGACTGCGCTGAAACAAAATAAGCGATCTAGATTTCAATCACGCAAAAATGGGCAGCACTGTTTGCTTACCAGAAAGCCAAAATCTTGGCGCAAAGAGTGTTGCTAGCGTTTCGATTTTTTGATAAAGTTTTGTTTTGCCTCGGGGCTTTTTGCTATGCAGAGTAAATTAATAAGATGTTTTAAATATTGGATATTTTACGGATGATGCTGAATATAATGGTGGCGCGAAAGAAAACAAATCTTCATATGAAAAGAGGCTATCAAAAGTCTAAGGGCAAAGTTTTGTCTTTCTTGTTGACCACATTGGCATTTAATATACCTTTTGTAAAAAAGTAGCCAAAATTTGTAATTATAAAAAAAGCGTGAATGAAATATGTACAATTTTCTTTTCTAACGTTGGTACATCCTTCCTACGTCCCAAGCAAAATTTGAGCATCATCTTTTCATTAATATTACCTCAAAACTGCTCTGCGAATTTTATCATGTGTTGCGAACGAAATTTTTTGTGCCGAAACGCTGAAAATTTCAATTACGGCCTATCGTGATTCTTCTATGACTAAAACACAGGTATATGAATGGTATAAATCATTCAAAGACGCTCGTGAAGTGGTCAAAGATTTGCAACGTTCCGGTTCGCCGTTAACGTCAACAACAGAAGATAACATTGACCAAATTATGAATTTATTGGACAAAATAACAAAATCGTCATTTGGTTGTTTAGGGAGATTGTTTGAAAGTTAAACATCAGTCATATTTCATTATATTTTGATTGATATTTTGGGCATGAGAAGCGTTACTTAGCTTGGTGCCGAAAGACCTTAATTTCTTGGATAAACAGCATGAAAAGCAGGTCTCATTGTGAATGAACACAAAACAAACAACCACCGCATTCGTCGGATTTGGCTCCGTGTTACTTTTAACTCTTCCCCAAACTCAAATTGCCACTCCGTGGAACATGTTTTGAGTCCATTGAAGACATAAAAGAAAATTCGCAGAATTATCTGAAGGCGATACCATCTTTGAACTTTGAAAATTGTTTGGAAGAGTGGGTTCGCCGATATCATAGTTGTATTGCAAGCAATGGAGACTACTTTGAAGAAACTGAATAAATTTGGATGAGTTAAATATAATTTTTGTTTTTGCGGGTATTTTTTTTTAGAGAAGGTATAAATGGCGCCAAAACAGCAGCTTTTTTGTTTTAAAATAACAATTGTACGCATAGCAGAAGATGTCCATACCTTATAAAACAGCAACAAATAAATATAATAATAAACTAATGGAATTTAAATGAGACGATAAACAAAATAAGAAAATAACTTGTAATGAAATCTTGCACGATAAGAAATAAAGACCCCAACTAGAGAAAATCAGTAAATTGTTAAACATCTTAACTAAAGATATCGTGTACCGTAAGGTAACTTCGAATAATTTTTGTTATCGATATACTGAATCGATTATTTGTGGCGATAAAATTCTAATCACTGGTCACTTTAAAATAAAGTGTACCGATTAAGAACATTTATGAAATTCCTGAATAATTATGCATATTAGATTATACAATAATTTATAAATATACCGCTTGAAGATAATATATAACGATTAGATGTAACGAACATTTCTGCTAAAGATAATGAAAACTCTTAAGTTTCTATTGAAAATTATTTGTTTTACAAAGTAAACACATGCCAGAAATACCAATGCAATAATTTAGTGTATTGATAATCAAATTTTACCGGAAACCCAATCAATGATAGATTAGCTTTGTGGGTGGTTGGCATTATTTACAACTAATTTAGCTAACAACGATAAGATTATTTTTTGCATACAAATCGTTGTGTTGTAAAAGGTATCGGTAGCACAATAAACCAGGATTAATTCAGTGCAGTGATTCTTTTATACGCACCCATTATCACCATTATGGAAACTGCTAGCCAAGTCGAGGCATAGATCACCCAGCTATGCTTGCTCACCAGCTCATCGTAAAAGTTGACCGACAGAATAAGCCATATGAGACCACCGCAAGCTATATAGACACCCATGTCTATATAAACATAGGTATAATCCGATGACGTCAGCAGCAACAGCGTGTGTGTAATGGTCACCAGCAGTTCAATGAATATAAACAGCGATAAGTAACCATCGCGTAGCCGGCGCATATACAAGCCATATGACTCCTCCAGCTCCAAGTTGCGGCATTTGATCTAAGGAAGTGCATGTTAAACGAATTAGGTATTCCATATTGTATAGCAACAACTTGAACGCACCACCAAAAATGTCCATTCCCAGTTCTTTTCATTGAGCGACGTTTGGAACTGCTGTATGGGATGTGTGCGATTATACTCTATAGCTGAATCAAAATAGGAATTCATGTTGGCGCCGCTTCGTTTTATGACTGTTTAATGTTTGAGCATTTTCGAGGTACAAACAAATTGTTTTATCGCTGCAATAATTATTGGAAAAGTTAAGGGAATACGATCAATTGGCCTATACAACTAAGCCATTGAGTCACTGCCACTTGTTTGGTGCTTATCAAAAGTTTAGGAGCGCCTGCGACTTCGTTAAGCAACTTTTTTCCGCTTATAGCTTTTAATTTTTGGCAGCAGCTAATTAAGTAATTTGCTTTTGATAGTGCAAATGATTTTTAGTTACTATCTAGCAGCTTTCTAATCACTACAGGATTTACACGAACTTTTTTTTGAGTGCGCGTATATATAATTTAGTTATATATAATACTCATTGTCAAAGCACTTGAATTAATAACCACGACAATATTTGCCAGCAGTAAATACGATAATAATTAGTAAAAATTAATACCACTTAAGCGTTTCACGCTGCTAAATGCCAATACAAAACGGACAGGTATCACAAATAACTCTTTGGCAAGCTGATAAGCGATTTGATTGTCTGAGCTACGGCTATTGTTATTAAGTTACACGAGCGCACGCTTTGGTTTTGACGTTGGAATAGGTAGAGTAAGAAGCGACCGATGCGCTGGAACCGCTGCGAGCAACTAAAGCTAAAGGTCTCTGCGAGCGTTTTCACACCTGTCGATCGGCGCGCTATCAGAATGAAATGAGTGAAAAACTGCTGATATCAATTGCAGCGTTGTTTTTGATTGATGAATTGTTTGGTGCGCTAAGAAATGTTATTGCAATAAGTTTTTAATTACGCACTTTTTCAGAAACAAACTATAACAAATAAGTCCATCAGCAAATAGCTAAACACAACTTAATTAAATTAACTTATCTTTTTAAAAAAATAATGCCCTTTTTTTTAGTTTTAGGCTTATGTTCATTGCAAACCATATTCAAAATAAACGTTTATGCTGTGCAGCGCCATCAAGCGTTCATTTAAAGACGTTACACAGCACTTAACTTGCCATTCCATTTTAAGCACTACTTTTTTGCCATTCACTATGTCGGCTAATAAAAAAGAAGAAGAAGCAGCAGCTAAAATTATTTTTGTTTTTCATCAAGTGTAGTTGTATGCATAAAAAGCGTGTTTTCTTTTTGCAGTATATCCACAGAAAAATAAAAATTAGTTAATTCTAAGTTGATTTTAAAAGCCGCTCGCTGCAATGTCAGCATTTACCGACACCGCGTTGCTCAAGAAACTGTCCGAACTAAACAGCAGCCAGCAAAGTATCCAAACATTGTCCTTATGGTTAATACATCACCGTAAGCATCATACAGCCATAGTTCAAACTTGGCAGCGCGAGTTACAAAATGGTAAGCGCGTAAACATTTCTACCATCATTAGCCTATAGCTTCATACTTGTACTTGCAGTGTCTGAGCCCAAAAAGCTGACCTTTATGTATCTTGCCAACGATGTCATACAGAATAGCAAAAAGAAAGGACCTGAGTATGGCAAGGAGTTTAGCAATGTATTGCCCAAAGTCTTTGCGCATATTGGTGAAAGCTGCAGTTCGGACAAATTGCTAGGCAGCTTAGGACGTATTTTAAACATATGGCAAGAACGTGGTGTCTATGATCCCAAAACAATAGCCGACTATCGTGCGCGCTTGCATCGGCAGGGCGGTGCAACCAACAGCAATGCATCTGGCAGTAAAAGTTCCACCAACGGCAGTAAAAGTAGTGGTGCCAGCGATGGTGCTGCTGCTGCTGCCGAGAGCTCTGGTAATAGCAGCAGCACCAATAGAGCTGAAAAGTCTGAGAAACGCGAAAAACGTAAGCATGAGGAGCGGCACTCAAAATCCAAGCGATCGCGTGTGCATCCAACTGTAGTGGTAGAAGAGGCTGCTGCACAGGAAGCTGAAAATGGGCATTTATCGCCCTACTTGCCTTTAGGCGAACCACCAGAACCTGAGGAACTAATCAAAGCGCTCAATAGTATTGAGAACTCGGCATCAAGTGATGCGGCAGTTCGCGAACGCATTGCGAAGCTGCCACAGGAAATTTCAGAAATCAGTTGCATTAACAAGCTTGAGGACAAAGACAAGGCCAAAGCCTTGGCCAAACAGGTGCGTATGCTTTTGTGTATAAGAAATAAGATTGTGTTGTATATTATACATGTAATTTGTTTCTAGGTTAACGAAGCAGTTGAATTGCTTAATGAGTACAATGCTCGCTTAGCTGCTGAGCTGGAGCAACGCACCAAATTAGCCTCTATGCTACGTGACTTTCAGGCCGAACAAAAAGAGCTACTGACACAGGCGGAACAGCGATTTGAAGTGAGTTTTAAAGCTTTAATAGCAAGAAAAGCATATAATTAAATTGTTATATTTACATTGTTTCTGTTTACAGGAACATAAGAAAAAACTTGCAAAGATGTTGTCCTTACAAAAGGATATACACGATCATCTGTCTAATTTGCCTGATTTGACGCAACTGCCTGATGTAACTGGCGGCCTAGCACCATTGCCTTCTGCTGGCGATCTCTTCAATACCATACATTGATTTTGGTGCATCTTGCTCCAAAAAAGCAGCTGACACCGAAGATAGCACAATACAAAATGAACGTTGCTTCAAAGTTTGTTTGAGAAATATGAAATTCTGCTAAACCACTCGAGTAGCTCAGAAATTTTGCTAAGTATTCCAACGAATATAAAAAGTTTTAATGTTTAATGCTGAATTGCTGTTTACAGCATTTATTAAATCCACTGGATATTGTTAGGTAGAAAGTTTTTATTTTTTTAAATTTAATCAGTCAACAATTGTATTTTATTCATATTCAATTTAAAGTTAACCATTTTAAAACTTGCATGTAAAATCTCTGACAGTCAATGAAATAGTGCAATAAGCAATTGGATCCTAAACAAAATAGTTTTACAATATTGGGCGCCTATTTTGAGGCTCTTTCAAACCGGCTGGTATTACTTTATAAAACATCACGCATAAGACCTAGAGCTTAAGGACTTTCATATAGCCTACAGAATTTCATTCCTCAAACGAACTTGAGGCAAATTTACATTTTGTTTTACTGTGTAAATGCCGAGATGCGAAAAAACGCTTGCACGCGTAACTAAAGTAAAATCTTAGATTTCTTTAAAGTGTATGTTTCTGTTTGTATATTCGATAAAAAAAACATGAAAATTGTCGCAATAACTTAATTTACATATGTATGTAAATCAATCGATGGTAAATCGATTAATCAAAAGTTTATTCAACATTTATTGACGTTAAATAATACACAGTGCTTATAAATCTTTAAAATGAATTCAATTTATATTTAATGCATGACATAATTAGCGGCTCCTAGCCACTTTTCGGTAAAGCTGATCACATCAGCAACGCCACTGGCGGGTGCCATCTTTACCGCTACCGAAAATTTGCTCCAGACATCACGGTTGACTTGATTGCTGGTTGATTTAAATGTTACTGGCTGGCGACCACGCACAGGATAGCCGCTGAGCATGCAAGGCACGTCGCTTGGTGCCAGACTAGATTCGAAAAGACCACGATCATCTGTGGGCAGCACTTGATCCACCTGCTGATCCATGCTCACTGCCAAAATCCACTCACGCACTTCCTCATGCTGGCTAGGATCGTTTTTGAGATGTATGTCCTCTGGCAGCGGCACCGAACTAGGAAAATCAGTAGATGCTAAATCAGTGTGATCAACCAAATTGCCAGAACCTTCCTCAATGGCCTCGCATACATCCAAATAGTGATTGAGCATGACAAAAGCCTCAGCCTCTCGTCCAGCATTGCGCAAATCTATTCCAGCCTCGTAAAAGCCCTTGTCCACAGGCAGCACATCCGTATGCCGCAGCAAAGCCACTGATAGGCGCACAGCTATTGGCTGCAGTGACTGCACTTGACGACATGCAGATCGAGTGGCATAATAGTGTGCAATGACTAGAAACTGTGCCACATTACCAGTGAATGTTGCCTGGGCGTGTTCCGAGGCGCGTAGCGATTGTAGTAATTTGTAAAGGAATTCCCTAAGATTGCGCCAAAGACCATCGCCAGCCTGTTCCTCGCGCAGCCCAAAGCAATCCAATGCAATGCGCATGTAAATATTGAAATGAGCCTCAATGGGCGGTGCTCCATAGCTGAGATAGAGTCCCAGCGCTGTGCTGCAATCTCCCTCTCTTATGAGCTGCGCCGCATAGAGCGCTACGTATTTCTGCAATACTGAGACATTTAATTGCTTGGCCTTATCAAGACAGCGTTGCCATTGACCCTGCTCCGCCAATAAATCCAACGCACTGATAATATCAATGTCTGCCAGCTGCTCTACATTGCCTTCATTTTTTAGACGTGACTTTTGCTGCTGCTCCACGTAGCTAAGCAACTCTGCATCGATTTCCTTGGCCAGGCGTCGCGCCTTTGACCACTGCTCGGCGCGTATGAAAACATCAACTGCCTCTTTTGGCATATCCGCAGCTAAGTAAAGCTGTGCAGCTGGACCAATTTGTTTAATCTGCAGTAGACGTGGTCCCAACGTTTGTGCCACTTCGCTGGCATCTTTGCCTTCCAGGAACTGATTGCATATTTCAGCGGCACGCAGCAAAGCGCGCTCCACAGTAGCCGCATCTTCGGCGTTGGAGGCATCTATAAGCATAAGGCACTCTGCAGCTTTGCGGAAATCCTCGCGCTTGGCAAATTCAGCTGCTTTTTGTAGATAAGCTCTGGAATCATCACTACGTCCAGTACCACTGCTCCCGCTGCGACGCTGTTCATGGGCCTGCAAGCGCTTAAGATCATTTAGTGCCGATGGGTAGTGTTCCTCAGCAATGCGCAGCGCATCCTCAAAAAGAGATTCCTGCTTGTAATGATCTATTATAAGATCGGCACGCTGAGCGCGTAAAAGTAAAGCCTCGTATTCCTTATAGTTTCGTGTTTCTAGCGCTGCAGCTGCTTGTCCAATCAACACCTCATTTACAGCATCTGGTAAATGAGTCTCCGCCACATTCAAGGCAGCTTTCCAGTCTCCGGCATGGGTGTACATAAGTATAGCCTCCTTGGGCTTGTGTGCCTTTAGGAATTCTGCCTCGGCCTCCTCAAACTTGCCCTCATCTTCCAGAGACATGGCGATTTTTAAATGCACCTCATCCGTAGACTTGCCGGCAAAGCGGCATAAATCCATTGCAAAGTCGAACTGTCCAGAGTCACAGGCAAAGCCCACAGCTGTATCTAGCAAGCTTAGCTTGGTCAGCAAGCGCACAGCGCTCTCTACGGGCATGGATTTGGCCCACATGTACGCCACCTGATGACTAGCGCCGTCGGTACCCTTCTGCTTGGCCACGCGATAGCCATCCTCCCAGCGACCCGAAGAGCAGTACATGTGCACAGCCGATTTCCAATCACCGGAGGCAATAAAATGAACCTCGGCGTTCTTGAATTTGCCACGTGACTCTAGTTGCCTAGCCAAATGCAGATGCGTGCTGTCCAGCAGATCCTTGTGATAGCGGTCTACCAAACGTATCATTGAGTCATAGAGCTCCCGTCGCTTATACATGGCAATGGCCAGATCCGGCTCATTAACAGCTATTAATACCTTCTCAGCATCGCGATACTTGCCTTGTTCTTCTAAATTGCTGGCTAGATTTACAAACAAATCACGCATTTCCTCGGACTTGAGATACTTTTCACCTATGGAGTAAGCACGCTCCCATTTGCCATGTCGATTAAGCAATTCGATAGCATCTTTGAAAAGATTTGCACGTACAAGCAGATCTTCAGCACCCTCTAGGTCTCCAGCAAACGCCAAGTGCTTCGACAGATCCAAAGCGTAGCGTTGTATTTCCTCCGGCTCATCCAGTACTTTGGCAATCTGTACAGCCTTGCGCCATTGCTTGGCTCCAACAGCTGCCTCCAAAGCCTTTTGAGTGGCACCCGCTTCTATATAGTGATTGATAGAAGCGTCGAGTTGCTTGCGTGCGACCAGCCAATCACCCCATTCCTCCTCCAAAGCGGTTACCTCATCCGGCGCCACTTGACGCGCCAAGTCCAAGGCTCTGGCATAGGTGCCGCCCTTGCGGTAAAGCGCCATGGCTGCTTCTGGTCTGTCCAATTTATGTGCAATATCGCCGGCCATCTCGAAGAGCTCGCAATTAACGAGTCCCTCAGTTACACGCAACATCAATTGCTGATCATCCATTAGAAAAGGAGTCTTCATGGCCAAACGCGCTGCACGCGCTGGCTTGTTTGCTTTTAGAAACATGCTCATAGCTTTCTCCACTTCGCCCTGGTCCTCCAGCACCTGGCCGGCTTTTTCCTCCTGTTCAGTGGTAAGTAAAAAATCCATGTGCTCTTGCTTTAGCTCCTGTAATCCGACATAACCACGTCGCTCCGCTAAGTTAACTGCCTCATCCCATAGGCGCAGCTGCTTGTACATGTTTAGTGCCGCCTCAATGTCACCCTGTTCCAAATATATACGCTCAGCTGTGCGCAGATCGGAGCTCAGCAAAGCCATCTTCGCGCGCACTTCAGGACACAGAATGCCGGGAGAGCCAGTAGTATCCTCGTATTCATCTGCTTGATGTATCATTCCGTTTAGATAATAAGCTTTAGAAACGTTTCCAAGAGCAGCATAACAGCGCTGAGCCACGCGTAGGTTGCCATCCTCAACGGATATAATTGCTAGATTGTGCCACATGGCCTTGGCAGCCGGTTTATCACCCAGAGTTTCCAGAAAATGCACGGCGCGTCCAAAATCGGCGTCATTCACGGCAGTACCAAACTCAACGAGTCCCTCATCCAGCTGATAGCTGTGCTCGCTGGGACCGTCTTGTGCACGCACCACTGTGCGACCCTGCGAATAGAAATCCGATTATAATAAAATTGGGGAATCAAATCTCATACTTACATTTTCCCGCAAAACTTCGATGGCTTCTCCTCGCATAGTCTGCATAGTCATATGTTCCGGCAAATCAATATTATACCAAATCGCCAGATTGCTGCTACTTTGCGCCACAACCACATCGCTCTGCGGCACCCATTGGACAAAGGATATATTATTGAGCAGCGTCTGCTTCTTGCCGCTATAATTATCGATGAGTATGAGTCGCAGCTTCTTGTCCCGAAAGAGCAGCTTATGCGCAGTCTCACTAAGCTCGATCCAGTCAATTTTGGTCTCATGATTCACCTGTCCAATAATCATTTGGCTTACCAAATCCACCACGCAAATTGTTTTGGCATCGAGCAAAAATGCCAATTTCTTATTTTCACGTCCGTTGCCGCGTTCATTCAGGCGCACGGAGATTACATGTGGATTCACAAACTCGGTGCGCACAGAACCGAGTATGCGATTATCGCCATACTCCACCAAACTGAGCTCACCAACATTGAAGATCAGACAAACGGTGGGATTCTCAAAATAAAAACGCTCATGACGACCCGAAGCTGTCCAAGGCACCTCACTGACCATGTTACGCGTTAAATCGCATAGTATCAGCGACTCCTCAGTGCGTGCGACCAAATAATTATCCTTACCCATAATACGCACATCATCGATTTCCAGACCGAGCTGCGATTCTATGGTTAGCTGCTCCGAGGGCTCCTGCAGTGAGCGCACTAACAGCTGACTAGGCGCCACAAAAATGAGCTCAAACTTGTCCTGCCAAATCGTGCGCTTTAATACCGATTCAAACAGAACTACAGCTCCAGTAACCGAACCGATGGCTAGTCGTGCTCCATCACGCCGCCATAATAAAGAGGTGACCGTGTAAAGGCAGCTAATCTCTTTGGTAGCACTTTCTCCCCAGGCAGCTAGACGTGGACTCCAGGCAAATATACGTAGGCGATCGAAGCTGCCAAAGGCTACGGCTTGTCCATTGGGACTACAGGCTGCCACAGTAAACTCACGTTCGCCCTCCGTGCGAGTGTAATCAAAGCTGCGCAGCTGACGTCCCTGAAAAATGGTTTGGAATCAGAAGTGCAGATACAGATAAGGTTAAAAAAGAAGTGGTTTGAATTGGGTCAGCGGTCAGAGGGGGTTGGAACATATTTTTCATACGAAAATAGAAACTATTGGCGCAAGTATCTTTTCAGATACTTTTTAGTTTATAGAATATACCAAGTTTTAATTTTCCGAGAGATCGTTCGGATATGGGAATGACCTTCTTCTGCTGAGATTTTGACACTCTGTAAGTTGTTGTAGATCTCACAGATGCCCATTTTGCTTAGGAACCGAGGAGCTGGACTTGGATAAAGTAAGTGAAGCGTTCGATATTATCGAAAGAAAGCCATTTTTTTTTGACTGCCTTACGTACTTAATATAACCTCGAATCTGGCACAGCTAAGGACCAAAAGGTCTATGCTAGGCTGCACTCTGTTGTGGCCGGCCAGCGTAACCTAACCTACGTACTTAATAATTGTCGGTCATCACTGGAGTAGCTGGCAGATCAGTTTCCAATCCACCTCATCTGGTTCCCGGTACATAGGGATATTGAGGGAAACTGCATTGCGAACCAACTGGCAGGACAAGGACCGGAATCCTCCTTTAGGACAAAGAGCGTCTGGGTGTTCCTATGGCCGACTGGAAACAAAGCACAACAACCCATTTCGCTCATACCGCAAACCAAACGTGGAGTCCAACATTCAACACGTGCAGGATCTCACGGCGAACTTGGCCGGCGTACTGCAGTTAAAGAACCAAGGAACTTTGCTGTCTAAACAGAGCTTAATGCTCGAAAGTAATCCGTGCAAGCACCGGACACTGGCTGGTGGGAACTCATTGAGGCTAAACGCTCCTCACTATGACTTTTGCGGAAGTTGTGGCGATGAGTAAGAGCTAGAGACGGTGGAGCACCTGTGTAGAAGAAGGTTCCGCTTCCAAACTCAAACTTCCTAAATGACCTCAGGATAGAGTACAAAATGCCTTTCGAGAATTATTCAGGCTACCGAATGGCTGCGAATTAGAACAACTAGATAGTCCACCATTGGGGTATCATAACGGGCCTATTTTCAGGCCTAAAGAAGTTGAGACGTCACGCCCTACTACCGCCTTAACCTAACCTCAACAATGTACTTACCATGCTGTCATAGAATACAATTCGCTGATCGCATCCACCCACACAGAAGCCACCCTGGGGCCAGGCCAAAGCAAAGGGTGGCACTGGATGCTGCACTATGCGACCCAGCGGCTCACTAGCCTCCTCCGTAAGAAAGTAACGTATAATGGTGCCATCATTATGACCCGACAGAAACCCATTGCCTTTGGTATTGGCAGCCAGTGAAATACAAATGCTATCGCCGCCATAAAGGCTCTGGGATTTGTTGCTCTTGCAGTGTAGCGCACGCACCTTGCCATCATCCAGACCTAAGTGACAAAAGGGGTGAGCATTAGGTTTATGTATCATTAAGTTAAGTGCCTTTGACTTACCCGCAATGATGGAGCCATTCGATAGCCAAATCAAGGCTGTTACCGCAGTAGCTTGTGGAAATTTATTGCAAATAACTTTCTTGTCATTCCACGTCTCACCCAGCTTATAGACATAGACAATGCTGTCGCTTTGACCCACGGCCAGTTTGGTTGAGTCCGGACTAAAGGCCAAACCACGTATGACATAGGAATTTTTGCCATTAGCCGGATTAGCCGGCTTGGTAGAGAACTTATCGCGTCGCTCGCCTGCATCATCGTAAAGCAATATATGCCGATCTGCGGTGGCTATGGCCAGTTTTTGCTGATTCGGCGACCAGGCCAAGCCAGCTATGCGCTGGATTTGTTCCTGCAGTGCCAGACTTAAGTGTTTTGTAAAAGTTTGAAGTATTCCGGCTTACCTGTCCCTCCAGCAGAGTGCGCAGGTATTTAAGCTGCATTTTACTTCAGTAGTTCTAATTTTTTTTTGTTTAAATTTTACTACCAATCAAATATTTCTCTTTACTAGCTGAAAATTTTCAACTTATAATGGGTTTCTTTTATTTGTTATGGTTTTCTCGTTGTTATGGTAATTTTTTATGTGGAGGGTTTTCAAAATTTACAACCGTTTCATTGTCACTCTTTGTGTTGTCTATTTTCTTAGCGTTTCCGTTTTGCGCTTCATATTCTAAATAAATGTCTTTTGTTTTGAAATGTATCAGGTGCCGGGCATGCCACAGGATGTAGCATCATGGACGCATGAACAGTTAATAGGGGTTGCTTTCGTCACAGCGGTGGGAGGGAGGGTTTGGTTCGTTTGTTGAGCTTTGTCGTTAGCTGTTGCTTGTGCTGCAAGCAGCGTAAATGTCAGACTCCTACCGCTGGGTTGCTGGCTTTAAGTTGGCCTAGTCCTGGCAGCAGCTGCTGGTCCTTAATGCGCAGCAGCAGAGAGCGCTCTGGTAAATTCATACAGGTGGAAAACGAGAGGCCCCCTGGAGATTTGCACAAATAGAGTAACGTTTTTAAAGCTACGCATAATAAAAGTATAAAACAAATTCCGCATTGAAATTTACCTTCTAGAAAGTAAATTTAATGCTTTTTGTTAGCAAATTTCAAAATGTATACAAGCAGAACGTTCTACTCGTTGGTGGTAGCTGATTAGACCAAAAATTGGTATAACTAAAGTTGGTCTAAGCTCTAGCGGAAAATTTAGTGGTGTGAATATTTGCTTAGCTTCTTGTAAGCAGTGTGTATAACAGAGAACTTTAACATTAACATGAAACTGTTAAAATCAACTGCTTATATTATAGGCTAGCAGTTGTAACAATTCTGTTATATTGAAGTGCATCCATTTTATACATAAAATATTGTACTTATGAAGGAGGCTTCATTAATGCAAAATTTCATTTCTTACAATAGAGAACTAGAATAGATTAAAATTAATTAAAATAGATTTTAGTTCTCTCTGTTTCGTACTTGCAATACCATAGCAGCTGTCAAGGATTATTTTTTTCTTTACAACTGTTAAATTCAACTGCTTTCTGTCCTAATTCTTAAAGTAATGAAAAGAAAATATTCAGGGGTGCCACAGAAAACCAATTCGATTTCAATTTCAATTCTTGGTGCCACAGACATGGCTAACAACGGTTTTAAAAAATGGCGGACGTAAAGTCGGGCGCGGACGACTTTAGGATACCCTGTACTACTAGCTTGTAATAAAGTCCGATTTCTTCACAAAACACCAAAAACAGAAGAATTTTTTAGCAAAATATTTTTTTTTTGACCAATCGTTCCTATGGGAGCTATATGATATAGTCAACCGCTTTCGATCAAATTCGCCACAGTGCTTTAATACCTTAAAAAAGATCTGAATGCCGAATTTAGTTCAAATCTCTTTGCAAACAAATTAAACACATCGGATTTTAGCTTAGGAACTAGAAAAAGTCACGCATATCAAATTTGGTCCCAATATCTCAACAAACAAACGAAACACAACAGATTTGGTTAAAAAATCGATTTTTAGGAAGATCGGCCCTATTTGAGCTATATGATTTAGTCAACCGATTTTGTTCAAATTTGGCATATTGCTTAAGTGCTCTAAAAAATTTCCAAACGCCTTATCTATTTACGATATCTTTGTTAAAAAACGAACTATAGCGAATTTTGATTTAAAAAAGTTATTTTGGCTAATCGGTCCTATGGGAGCTATATGATATAGTCAACCGATTTTGATGAAATTTGGTACAGTACAAGATAAAGATGACGACTAGGTTCTCTCCTCAAGCAATATAATATGATGGAAAATTTGTCACCATTTACCTGAATGTTCCAACATTTTGCAATAAAATGCATAACTAAATATTTTATTTTTGTATATACCTAATTTTTTAAACTATTGTAATAGCTTCTAGTAAATAATATTCCTAAAATATTAGAATTAATATTTTTTGATTAAATATTTATTATATTACATAATTGACTAATATATTTACATACCGATGTATTTTATTTTTGTTTGTAATTTTTAAACTAATGTAACAGTTTCTGGTCAATAATATTCTAAAATATTAAAAATAATATTTTAATACTTAGTATTTATTATATTACTTAATTGTCTAATATATTTTATTTTTGTATAAAATATTTAAACTATTGTAACAGCTTATAATTAATAAAAGTCCTAAAATATTATAAAAAACATTTTTGTATTTAGTATTTATTATATGTATTACATAATTTACTAATATCTTTATGTACCATTCTAAGTTAAGATTTTATATATAATTTTCGTTGAATAAACTTTTCTATGATATAATAAAAAAAAACCCTGCATTCTTTACTTTTTTGCCTTCAAAAAAGTAACAGCCGAGAAGGATCTTTTGAATTAAAAAAAATATATAAATTGCTCGAAAAATATAAATCAGAACTAAAAATAAGGAAAACAGAAGGAATTTCGTAAATAAACATGGAAACTTCAACGAAATTAATCTTAACTGAAAACACCTAAAAAAAAATTTTGTTCAAAATTTGCCCATACAAAATTGTCTCGAAGCCAGCTGAACTACCAGGCGAACATGTGAAATGCAGAAAACGCAGAAAGCAACTTTAAATTAGCAACTCAAAAGTATGGCATATGCAAAATGTCCGAATCAAAAGATGCTACATAAATTTGGCATTTTAAATTTTTTGTTACAAAAGTGTAGCATACTTTTAGTGACAGATTTAGAAAAAATTTTATGCAGCCGCTCTTGCTTATGATTTCTGTTCGCCTGGTAGCTGAAATCTGTTCAAAGTCAAAATTTAGGGAAATTCGAAGCGTAAATTTTTTTGCCGCGTTCAGTAAATTGAAATATTTTGAAATTTTGGTAACGATTGTTCTGTCGATTTTCAACAACAAAATGATTCTTTCCCATAGATTCGTCCAGGCAGAATATTTGGTATATTTTAAGAGCAGAGCAACTGAAAAAAAAAATCCTTTTTTAAAACAAAAAACAGATGTTTTTAGGTTATTTCAGTTTATTTTTATTTCAAAAAAGATTGATAATAAATTTAAAATTATAATAAAATATTGTAATTTACAATTTTAGCTTGAGCTATTTTTAGTATTTGATAAATTAATTAGTAATACAATTTGCTTTATTTTTTATAATATGTGTTTTGCTTATAACTAGGCATTATAAATAACAAAGTTACATGTACAAATTTTATCAATTTATATTTTTAGTAATTGTTTTAAAAATTATAGCAATATTTTCTTATTTACAATTTTAGTTTGTTTAATTTTATTAATGACAAATTTAGTTAGTTTTATAATTGGCTTTATTTTAATAATATGTGTTTTGCTTAAAGCTACCATTAAAAATTACAGATTTAAATGTAAAAAATTTATAAATTTAGATTTTTAATAATAATAATAAAAATTATAATAAAACATTTAAATTTATACTATTAGTTTGTTTATTTTTATTATTTCATAAATTTAGTTTAACTAACGATTTGCCTAATTTTCATAATATGTTTTTTGCTTTAAACTAGAAATTAAAAATTACGGAGACATTCTTATTTATTTATTTTTGATTGTTTATTTTTAACAATTTGCTTAACTTTTTACAAATGTGATTTACTTAAAGCTAGCCATTAAAAATTACAGATCTAGTTAGATGCAATAATTTAATAAATTTAGATTTATATTTTTTTTTTTTATTTTAACAAATTTAATCAAGTAGTTAATACTAAACTTAATATTAATTTAACGAGCATTAGCTACTAGAAAATTTTTATTATTTGATAAATTTTTTACGAGCCAGGAGACGAAAATTTGATTATTCTGCTTTGGAAATTAAAATAATTTATTATGTATGCATTTGGGAAGTTTTTTATTATTTGATATATTTTTTAGAAGCCAGGGGACGGGAAAAAATTTCTGTTTTGGAAATTAATTAAATTAAATTGAGTTGAAAGAATGTATTATTCCGCTGCTTATCCGGATTAGGCCTCTTTGCTGACTTAGATGCGAAATAATAGGTTAAAGTATAATAGAATGGTAGAAACTCATAATGTTACTGCTTTGTGGCTGCCTATGAAGAGATATTGCTGTTGTCCAGAGAACCAGGTAAATTTAATCCACACTTAGCTTTTTCCTTTTTTTGCTTTCCAAGTTCCTTTGTCGGTTCCACAGCCATATCCATATTTTCTCGGTAATAATGTTTTCTGACTGCCCAACTAAATATCTCCAGCTCAAAAGCTTGGACTAGCGATTTTAAAATAAGAACCTGGAAATGATAAAAACATTTGCAGTTTTAAAAATGTTGTCAAAATTAAATTTAAAAAAATTTATGTACCATTTTAAGTTAAGTTTTGCATATAATTTTCGTTGAATAAACTTTTCTATTTAAATAATAAAAAAAAACCTGCATTCTTACTTTTTTGCCTTTAAAAAAGTAACAGCCGAGAAGAACTTTTGAATTAAAAAAAATATATAAATTGCTGGAAAATATAAAACAGAATTTAAAATAAAGAAATAAAAAAAGGAATTTCGTAAATAAACATGGAAACTTCAACGAAATTTATCTTATCTGAAAACACCTAAAAAGTTTTTGTTTGAAATTTTTCCATACAAAATTGTCTCGAAGCCAGCTGAACTACCAGGCGAACAGAAATGCAGAAAATGCAGAAAGGCAACTTTAAATTAGTAACTAAAAGTATGCTACAAAAATTTTACATTTCATGATTTTTTGCTAAAAAAGTGTGGCATCTTTTAGTGAAAGTTTTTAGAAAAAATTTTATGCAGCCGCTTGCTTATGATTTCTGTTCGCCTGGTAGCTTCATTCCGTTCAGAGTCAAAAATTAGCGAAATTCGAAGCAAAATTTTTTGTTTTTGCCAAATTCTCAGTAAGCTCAAATATTTTAATTTTTGTAACGGTTTTAGGCTGTTTAGTAGTTTTTGAACAACAAATTGTATCTGTACGCAGATCCTGCATCCAGAATATTCGATATTTTTTTAGAGCTAAAATCGATTGTTTTTTTTTTCCGAAATTTTCAGTAAATCAAAAATTTGAATTTGGGTAACGGTTTAAGGCTGTTTAATAGATTTTCAACAACAAATTGTTTCTGTCCAGAGACGCCTCGACTCAAACTATTTGCTGTTTTTAGAGCCCAGCAACTGAAAAAAAATACTTTCTTTAAAACAAAAACCATGTTTTTTAAGGTAATTGATTTTATTTTTATTGCAACAATAATAATAATAATTATACAATTATAATGAAATATTTTAACTTTAAATTTTTGCTTGTTTATTCGATTTTTATACCCTGTACAGTATGATACAAAGGGTATATTAAATTTATGCAAGCCGAAAATGTAAGTAACATATAGAAGGAGTCGTCGTTTGGTTGTAAGGATATTTTAACTAAATTCGGCATTTAGATCTTTTTTAAGGTATTGAAGCACAGTGTCAAAATTAATAATTAATTAATTATAGAACTATTAATACAGTTCTCATAGGAACGATCGGCAAAAATAACTTTTTTTATACAAAATTCGCTATATTTCAATTTTTAATAAAAATATCGTAACCTGATTTGGTATTCAGAAATTTTTTAGAGTACCCAAGCATTGTACCAAATTTGAATAAAATCGGCTGACTATATATATCATATAGCTCCCATAGCGCGGATCTTTCAAAAAATCGGTTTTTTGAACAAAATTTTTATGTTTCGTTTGTTTGTGAAGATATTGAAATCAAATTCGGTATTCGTAAGATTTTTATAGTTCCTAAGCACTGAACTAAATTTAATCAAAATCGGTTGACTATATCATATAGCTCCCATAGGAGGAATCGGTCCAAAAAAACGTTTTTTATACAAAATTCGCTGTGTTTCGTTTGTTTGTAAAGATATTTGAACTAAATTCGGCACTCAGATCTTTTTTAAGGAACTGTGTCAGAAATGATCGAAATCGGTTGACTATATCATATAGCTCCCATAGGGATGGTCAGTCAAAAAAATGTTTGCTTAAAAATTCTTCTGTTTTTGGTTTTTTATGAAGGTAACCGGATTTTATTGCAAGCTAGTGGTACAGGGTATCCCAAAGTCGTCCGCGCCCGACTTTATGTACGCCATTT